>JAESVK010000136.1:1359638-1404040 GCA_017140935.1 Hamamelis virginiana
TTTTGTGGTTTCCTTGTTCCCTAAAAATAAGGTGGCGACTCCTAGTTACAAACTCTTATCCTTTTGCAAAAACCCTATCTTGAGTGGATAATAGAGAAGGATAAATGTGGATAATAGAGAAGGATAATAGATAAGGATAAATCGAGGCGGATAAACATCATCCACAATCCACTCAAGATAAACACCCCCAAAAGTGAACGAGAGGCCTCCCGATTCAGGTTGGCTGGTTCACAGACTGGCAACTCCACTGGGGATGTCGAAGGCTAAACTCCAATTAATTATTTTTGGGCTTTTCAAATTCTTAATTTAAAATCAACCACTTGCATTTGTATGACTGTGTGACTTAAATTCTACATTGTGTGCGCATTGACTCTGCATGATTAGGACGTTGTATGCTATAGCCAACGATGAGCCTAGCCCTGGGCCCGGTTTCTTTGACTCTTGGGTTCCATGTATGCGAAAGCCATCACCCTTCTTGCCAAGTACCCTCGGGTATATCAAACGGACCAATCACGTACTGTTGGACCCACGCGGCATTCCTGATGTCACATGTGGTTAAGTATATCGATTGGACCGAGCGAGTAAGAGACACTCAGCCTACCCTTTGCATTAGTCCATGTAAAATGTCTTTAGGACACATACCCTACATCGCCTATCACACACTATTGTAAATGTTATGCTGCCGGATTTTCCCCCAGTTTTGTATTGAGCCTTGACTGTGAAGTGTGTAGAACCCATTAGGACCTGGATCTGTAGGGCTAAACCTTTACGAAATGCCCTAAACTCTTAAGGGAAGTGTCTCTAAAGAGTTAAGGTACTTAATGAGGGCTTAGTACCCTACATATCCTTGGACTTAGGCCCGTGGTAGTGTTATGCTGTCCGAATAGTGATGTACGTTTATAGGCCTTAAGTGAGTTCGAAGTGTGGGCTTTAGGCCCATACTCTTTGGATGGAACGTATAGGCCTGCAATAAGATTGAGATGTGAGTTTATGAGTTTCTGATGAGATTCTTGTCGGGGCTTTAGGCCCACTTTCATAAGATAGAATGTGAAAGAGAGAGATTGATGTGTGGGCCTTAAACCTATACTCTTGTGAGCATGTGAGATTGTCCTTATTCATTCATTTTCACACTGGAAGCTCTTAGTTGATTCAAATCTTTTCCCTTTCCCAGCATTCTGGCTTGGCGTCGTGATTCTAGCGGTCGGTTGTTTAAGGGCTTACCTGTCGATTCAAAGATGTCTAGTAACGAAGATCATACCCCTATTGCCATTAGAATTAATGGAAAGACGACTGATGAGAAGATCGAGGCACTCTTAAAAGTGGTCCAAGAGTTAGTGCATCAGAAAGAAGAGGAGGATAAGGTGCGAGGCCGTACTAATCCCTTATTTGAGAATGTTTATGAAGAGGAATGTTTCCTTAGACCGAAGATAGTTGTTGAGCCCACTAGGCTAGGTGCAGAATTTGTTCAGCCTGTTGATCTGGAAAAAGAGTCCAAGCCCAAGACCCCTGCTTTCTTTTCCACTGAGCCTATAATGTTGAGTAGCAAGGTCGAAGCCCTGGAAAAAGAATTGAAAGGTATTAGGAAGTCTGATGATCTGGTGGACATGTCGTCATTATCTCTGTTCCTTAAGGCCTGTATGCCCACTCATTTCAGAATGCCCGAGTTAGAGAAGTTTGATGGAATGGGTTGTCCTAAAACCCATCTGAAGATATACGTGAGCGCCATGCACCCACGAGGGGCTGATGATGACCTGCTAGCCCAAATGTTCCATGAGATACTAGCTGGATCTGCTCTGAAATGGTTTTCATCACTGTATGAGTCTAGAATGAAGACATAGGAAGATGTATGCACTGAGTTCAGCAATCATTACCGGTATAACAAAGAAGTTGATGTCACTAGGAGGGACTTGGAGACTACAAAGCAAGAATCAAGGGAAACTTTCTCTGCTTTCCTTACCCGCTGGAGAGCCAAGGCTTCTAAAATGGTTAACCGCCCTGAGGAAGAAGAACAAATCCACATGATAGTAAAGAACTTGCTCCCAGTGTATCATAAGCACATGTTTTTCCAATATCTTCCAAATTTCCGAGCTCTAGTCGCTGTCGGGACCCAAGTAGAGGACGCTCTAGCCGATGGAGCTCTCCGAACTGATGAACCCTACAAAAACCGCCGACCTGTCATCAATGGGAAGGCTACCGAAGTCAATGCCATATCTCAGCCTGCTCCATTTACCCAACCCTTTTCCTTAGGAAATAAACCATCCAAAAAATTCACCGAGCTCTATATGCCATTAGAAAAGGTATTTGAGAAATTAAAAGCTCGAGGCTTGCTCCAACCTCTGGAACCAGACCTACACCCAACCCATTACCCTAGAACTACAATGAAAATGAATACTGTCATTTCCATCAATCCAAAGGCCATATTACCAACCGTTGTTTCTGTCTCCGCCATGAAATCCTAGACCTCATAGACAATAAAACTATTTCCCCACCTTCTCAACCCAATGTCACCCAAAATCCACTTCCTACCCATGCAGTCCCACCACCAGCAAATATCAATGTTATTCATGCCGACCCTTATGTCCACTGTGAGCCTATCCGCCCTCACCCTTCGTTCCCTACTTCCTTGATTGAAATGTTTCACCACTGTCAAGTCCGTGGGCTCATTACCCCGCACAAGCCAAGACCCAAAAAGTTTTACTGCCAATACCATGCCACCTATAGCCATGACACGGAATCATGTGATACATTATGGAATATAGTACAAGGTTTCATTGATCGAGGTCTGATTGAAATTCCTCAACCCTTCACTAGCCCAAGGGGCTTTATCGTTCATGGAGACAGTTTGAGAAAGATACATTCCTGGGTTTTAGTTCGAATGGGCTTCCCGAGCCTCGCAAAGTGGATCAGTCGTCAAAGAATGGTACTAGTCAATGGGTTCTCAAAGAAAGGTTTGAAGCTAGAGATCCTTGTGTGGATTTATTGACAGAAAGAAATGGGAGGTTTAGTTTCTACGTTCTCTGCCTTGAAAAGTCTTGTGAAGCTGAGATGACAAATATTGAACCCATTAGATCTAATGCTAGAACCAAGAAAGCCTTTTCCAAGACTGGAACTAGCCAATGGGAGTTGCGAAAAAGATATGAGGCCGGAGATCCCGAAGTAGGCTTGGTGGGAGAACCTAGTGGGGAGTTTGACTTCTATGTCCTTTACCCTAAGATGGAGAAGCCCGCCTTTGAAAAACCCACCTTTGAAAAACCCATTGCTCCTTCTGGTTGGGGTGATAACCTTGACTCACTTAAAAAAGACGTTCCTGTGGCTCAGGTTGAACCCGAAAATCCAAACCTCATCTGTTTTGAGAAAGCTAGCCAGAGTATCCTCGAGAAGTATTTCACAACCAAGGTCATCAATATGAATGGGGACACCCATCACCGAACCATCTATCCAAGGCAACCATGGGTCACCCAGTATTTCGGATCAAGTTCGACTTCTGCCGAGTCTACCATAGATGATGGGTCAGAGAATGAGATTGATATTATAGAGTGGGAAGATTTGATGAACACACCCGAGGAGATAGCAGATATTTGGGCCAGTGATGAGGAAGATGTTAACCATGTCACTAGAGGAGGTCGTCATTTTAAACCCGCCAACTTAGAATCCTACAATCCCTTGGGAGAGTTAGAGAGATCTCAACGCACCGAAGTTCAAGAAGAAGAGGAAGAGATATTAAAACAGCTTAAGCGTACTCAAGCCAATATCACCATCTGGGGACTTTTAATGGCTTCTCAAAAGCACAGGCAGATAGTACTCAGGCTACTCAACCAAGTTCAGATTCCCATCGACACTTCACCCGAGGGTTTAGTCAGTCTGGTCAGTCCAGTTCAGCATGGGCAGTCAATATCCTTCACAAAGTCAAACCTTCCAAAAAAAGGACCTCATCATCTGCAAGCTTTGTATGTCACGGTGGATACTATGGGCAAAAGAATTCCTACAGTGTTGATAGATAATGGGTCAGCCTTGAATGTATGTCCTCTCAACACTGCCACTTCCTTGGGCATCGAACCGTCAGAATTCAAACCGTCAGGGCAAACTGTGAGAGCATACGACAACACTCGAAGAGAAGTAGTTGGCATGGTCACTTTACTTTTAGCCATGGGGCCTGTAGAATTCCAAGTTGATTTCCAAGTACTAGACGTACCTGCTTGTTTCAATCTTTTACTTGGTAGGCCTTGGATCCATCCAATTGGGGCTGTGCCTTCTTCCCTCCATCAAAAGGTTAAGTTCCCCTACAAAGGCTCAGTGGTGACATTGAAGGGAGATTCTGAGATCACTCCTACCCGTATACCTATCTGTGAGATCAAGCCAGAGATCGAAGAAGTACCATTGACAGGCTTTGAATATATACAATGTGTAGAGGTTGAGCCAGGATGTAAAGAGAAAATAGTGCTAGACTGCAGTCCATATGGGAATATGCAAGTGGGTCAGATCATGAAAAATATAGGCTTCTTTCCAGGAATGTGCTTAGGTCGTTGTCATCAAGGCACGCCTGATTCTATCGAGTATCCCTCTGCAATTTATCCTTTTGGATTAGGTTATCAAAGTACCAAAGTTGACAGAAAAGAGATGGCACAGAAAAGAAGAGAAAGACAGTTGGCTAAAGAAGAGGGACGAGTCCCTAACCTCACTCTGAAACCTTACCGGCCTACTTTGAATGGGGCTTTTGTCAAAGAAGGGGATGATTTCCCTTATTGTGGGTTCCCTGAGCCCATTTACCTCGAAGATCAGAAAGCTAGAGTTCCTGGGTTTGAAATCTTCTTCAGCACTCCACTACCTCTATCTCCAACTACCATCACAGCCGAAGAGCGTACAGAGTTTGACTGGGTTGATCATATTGATGAAGTTTCCATAGGGGCTATGTTTAAAGAGATCGCCTGCATCAAAGAGCATGTTCATGAACCCGATCCTATCCACCTCATTGAAGATACCGCCAGTCCATTGACTAACTAGAGCCTTGAGTATGAGCCTCGAGTCGAAGACTCAGTCGCGGAAGATTCACTCCCATAAGATGATAGCTTGTAGGATTTCTATGCTTTCTTTCCATAGGATTGTAGAATAGGACTTTCATTTTTCCGTTTTCAATAAAATCATCCCTCTTCTGTTAGGAGGCGAATGATAGTTTAGTTTGTGTTATTCTTCTTTCTCCATTATTAATAAAGTATTCATTTTTCTTCATTCTTTGCATTTGCAGCTTATTTCTTCTATCTTCTATGGGTGTATATGGCATGAACATAGATCCTAGAGAGAATGTCCCCCCTGAGTTTGAACAACGAAGGGAAATGGAACATGCTCAACCTAATATGGATGAATTAATATCAATTAATTTAGGATCCGATGAATTGCCTAAGATAATTAACATTGGGGCAACTCTGTCACCACAAGAACAAGAAAAATTGGTAGGATTGTTGAGAGAAAACATAGAAGTATTTGCATGGTCGTACAAGGATATGCCAGGGATTGACACCGACATAGTACAACACTTTATCCCTACTAATCCGGGGGTTAAGCCGGTTAAGCAGAAATTGAGGAGAATGAAGCAGGAGTGGGCACTGAAAATCAAGAATGAAGTAGTGAAGCAGATGAACGCTGGATTTCTCCAAGTAGTAGAGTACCCGGAGTGGTTAGTGATTGCTCTGCAATCAATGCAATTATTTGGTCTTTTTGACTATATTATGATAGATTATGCTTGGACTTTGTTATTTGTTAGATGTAAATCGCGAATCTAATGCTATTATCTTGTTTTGTAGGAATTCTCCGTAAAATGGCATTTTTAGCATGATTGGAGTTGGTTATGTGCATTTGCTTTCTGATGAAGCTCAAAGCGGAGTCAAATGCATGGAAGAATCATCAAAGGAATGCTAGGAGCTTGCTTGGAGGTGGATTTAATGTGCCAAAGTTGATATAAAAGTGTTAGAAGGCATTTGGAGACTTTTGGAGTTATGCAGTTTTTTGCCGACGAAAACTTCCGACTTCAAATGGTCATATCTCCCTCATCCGGACTCCGATTTCGACGTACAACCTATCGTTAGAAAGCTTGGGAAGTCTATTTTCATAATTGGGGAGCTTCATGGTCAAATTCAAGTTTTAGAATTGTCTATCGATAGCATGTATATCGATAGACAGAACCTGTGTTTTTTAAAATTGCCCCCTATCGATAGGCTATCCCTTGCCTATCTATAGGAGCCTCCTCGGGAGCCGTGCACACGATTTTTAGCAGCTTTTAATGATATTTTTGGAGAGTTTATATTTAGTAAGTCTTTGTACACTATAAATAGATTCTTTTTAGGTTTATTTAGGTCAGCTAGACTTGGCACTAGCCTCCCTCTTTATTCTCTCTCTTCTCCTTGGGATTCTTGGTTTGTGCATGGAAGGGATGAGGAACTTCGGCGATTCTACCCCAGCTATGAGCGGCTAAGCTTCCTTCTTGGGTATAGATGAAGCTTCTCTCCATTCTTTCGTATTTGTAAGGTTTGGATTTGGGTTTTGTATATATTCATGGTGATTGTATAACTTTGAGGATATTGCCTTAGTGCAATTTGGTTTTAAATGATTTTATCCATTAATATGATTATTTTCTGTGATTGCAATTATGTTTGTTATACAATGGTTCGTATCGAACATGTATATGTGAATCTAGATGGTTCATGCCCTACTTGGATGGATTGTGCATTCTCGTTTTACAGTCCATGCCTTAAAGGGATGATCCATGCTTGATTCATATATGCATGATTATTATTGATGGTTTATTCTTGTAGTCTAGATCATCACTACTATGAATGTACATAAACCCTAATCAAATCTATGAATGCAATTGTTGTGAGTTAAGTGGATTCGAAACCCAAGAATTTTTATTAATTGTTTTACATTCTTTAGTTTAAACAAACCAACTCTTCAAAATCAAAGATTGTTCCTTAACTAAAATTAATCTCACTTTAGTTTCTCATAACTCAGCCTTTAGTCCCTGTGGATCGACACCCGTGCATAAATCATTTTTCCAACGAATTGAGGTTACAAGCACGAGTAGTTTTATAAATTTAAATCTTGATCACGAACAAGGAAGTAACCTCCCTTGTTTGGGCCGATCAGTTAGCTAACATTGTGCCAGTACCTAAGAAAGATTGGAAGGTTAGAATGTGCGTAGACTTCCGGGATTTGAACAAGGCATGCCCTAAAGATGATTTTCCGTTGCCACACATAGATATCCTGGTAGATAGTACCGCCGGTCATGCTCTATTATCCTTTATGGACGGGTTCTCAGGTTATAACCAAATAAAGATGGCCCCTATAGATATGGAGAAAACCTCTTTCATTACTCAATGGGGGACTTTCTGTTATCGAGTTATGCCCTTTGGCCTAAAGAATGCTGGTTCTACCTATCAGAATGGCAACCACCTTATTGCATGATATGATTCATAAGGAAGTGGAGGTGTATGTGGATGATATGATCGTGAAGTCTAAAGATCGATAAGGCCATTTCGAAGCTCTAAGTAAGTTCCTTCAAAGAATTAAGCAATATAACCTGAGATTGAATCCTCAAAAGTGCGCCTTCGGAGTAACTGCGGGGAAGTTGTTGGCATTTATGATCACTCAGAAAGGAATAGAGGTAAACCCGGGGAAGATCAAAGCCATCACGGAGATGCAGCCGCCAAAGACAGAAAAAGAGATTCGAGGATTCTTAGACAAAGTTCAGTTTATCAGTCGATTCATAGCACAGTTGACCATGATTTGTGAGCCTATCTTTAAGCTTCTTAAGAAGGATGTGCCCACGAAGTGGAATGACGCGTGCCAAGAAGATTTTGAAACCATCAAGAGATATTTGAGCAACCTACCAATATTAGTTCCCCCGCGGCAAGGTGAGCCTTTACTACTTTATTTAACACTCACTGAAACTGCGATGGGAGCTATGTTAGCTCAATATCTCCCAGAATCTCGAAAGGAGAATGCGGTGTACTATTTGAGTAAGAAGATGACTGACTATGAGGTTAAATACGACGCATTAGAGAAGACATGTGTGGCACTGGTGTGGGTTACCCAAAAGCTCCGCCATTACATGCTGTATTTTCAAGTGTAACTCATTAGTCGCATGGACCCCTTGAAGTACTTATTGGAGAAGCCGGTGTTATCCTATAGGACAGCCCGTTGGTTATTTCTATTATCAGAGTTCGACATTCAATATGGGTGCAGAAATCAGGAAAAGGAAGAGCGGTGGCAGAGTTTCTAGCAGAGCATCCATCGTCAGTAGAAAGATCGTCTGAATACCAGTTTCCCGACGAAGAGATTCTAGAAGTAAGTAAAGAGCCTTGGAAAGTTTTCTTCGATGGGGCTCATAATAAGAGAGGATGTGGAATAGGCGTGTTGTTAGTCACACCGGAGAATAACTTGATACCATTATCTGTCAGGTTATCCTTTGATGCCACTAATAATATAGCCGAATATGAAGCCTGTATCCTAGCATTGGAAGCTACCTTGGAGTTATGTGTGGAAGAATTGGAAGTATATGGGGATTCTGCCTTGATTATATGTCAGACTAGAGGAGAATGGAAGACTCGGGATAAAAAGTTATTACCCTACCATGAATACTTAGAGACTTTGGTGAAAGAATTCTGTCGAATCGACTTCTTTTATCTGTCTAGGTTGAAGAATAAGTTTGCGGATGCCTTAGCCACTCTAGCATCCATGGTAGATATCCCTAAAGATGAAGGTGTAACTCCTCTCATTATCGAGTCCCGAGAAGAGCCAGCTTACTGTTGTGTTATCCAAGAAGGAGAGCCGAATGATGGAAAGCCGTGGTACTATGACATCCAACAGTTTGTAGAAAAAAGAGAATATCCAAAAGAGGCATCATCTGTAGACAGAAAGACCATAAGAAGGTTAGCCAGCCAGTATATTCTGTGTGGGGGGAAGCTATACCGAAGATCACACAACGGAATACATATGTTGTGCGTCAATGAACAAGAAGCTGAAAGAATAGTGTTGGAAGTACATGAAGGGGCTGGGGCTCCGCATATGAATGGATACATACTAGCTAAGAAGATCGTGAGATTAGGGTATTATTGGTCAACCATGGAGAGGGATTGCCATCTACATGTCAAGAAGTGTCATAAATGTCAAGTGTTTGCAAGTGGAAAACATCAACCCTCGATGCCACTCACTACCATGTCTTCACCATGGCCATTTGCAACATGGGGCATTGACATCATTGGCAAGGTAACCCCCGCAGCATCAAACGGACACGAGTACATCTTGGTCGCCATAGATTATTTCACCAAGTGGGTAGAAGCTGCATCCTATAAGACATTGAATGCCAAGCAAGTAGCAAGGTTCATACAGAATAATATCATCTACAAGTATGGAGTGCCCCACGAGTTCATCTCTGACAATGGATAGCATTTTCGAAAAGAAACCGAAGCGCTCTTACAAAAGTATAGTATCAAGCATCATCGCTCATCTCCTTATAGACCACAGACGAATGGGGCTGTTGAAGCAGCAAACAAGAATCTCAAATCAATCTTGAAAAAGACCACCAAGACTTACAATGACTGGCATGAGAAATTACCACTAGCACTGTGGGGATATCGTACTTCCATTAGATCATCGACCGGGGCTACACCTTTTTCACTCGTATATGGAATTGAAGCGGTATTGCCTATAGAGTTAGAAGTCCCGTCGTTAAGAATTGCCATGGAGAGTCAACTGGCAGAAGTAGAATGGGTAAGGAACCAGTACGAAGAGTTAGCTTTGATGGATGAAAGGTGATTGAGGACCCTTTACCACATTCAGGGGTATCAAAGAAGAATTACCAAGGCGTTCGGCAAGAAAGTGAAGCACAGAGGTTTGAAAAAGGGGATTTAGTATTAAAAGAGATTCGAGCACCGATCCACGACCAGCGAGGAAAGTTCAAGCCCACATGGGTAGGCCCTTATATCATCAGAGAAATAATGTCAGGCGGAGCCGTGAAGATTGCAGACATTGACGGGAATGAATTCTCTCAACCTACCAATTTGGATCAATTGAAGAAGTACCATATATAAGAATAAAAAAAAAAAAAAAAGAGCCCGCTAGGTAGAAAACCCGAAAGGGCTGCCTAGGCAAAAGTTAGGGTATTCAAATAAAAATAAAAATAAAAATAAAAATAAAAAAGAGTCAAGCTCGCTAAGTAGAAAACCTGAAAAGGCTGCTTAGGCAAAAGTTAGAGCAAGTAAAAAAAAGAAAAGTGGACTTCTTCAATTTGATTCATGAACTACGAAGACCTGATTCCCCAAATATCACAAAGAGTTAGAGAAAAATGACAAAGCATTGCATCAAGGACGGGGATACGTAGGCAGCCCATAAAGTTACCTTGGGGGGGTGCGGTCTATTTCTTGTAAAAACACCAAGAGTTTGGTTCAATTGTAATTATTAAGGGATATTTGTTGAGATTTTAATAAAATTGATATTTATTCATCCATAAAGGGCAGAAACTTTTTGAAAGATTTATTACATGCCATATGTGTCCATATTTCCTACTTTTTTCAAATCCTCCATTGCTCAAAAAATAAGAAAATCCCTAATCTACTCTAAGTCTTTCTCGCTCTGCGGGCTTGGGCTTCATTCTCATTTTCCCTGTTTCTTTTAGTCATCCTAACTCGTGACGCATTTGGTGTAAGTGATGAACCTGTCGACTGAGCTGTAACTCGAGAACCATAAACGAGGCTTCGAACCTTATCCTTCATAGCCTGCACCTTTGAACCCAAGTCTTATTTAAGCCAAGCCCGGTACTCCCCATCAAGCCTAAAAGGCCCATTGCGATCCACTACCTGACTCAAACATAAGCCTGAAGCCCATTTCTTTATAGCCTAAGATACTAAAGAAGGAGTAGCTGCCTCTACCCCATGAACATGCCCTATAGGGAGGTTTGTTTGAGCACGGCCCATCTGGCGAAGTACACGGGAAGCCCAGTAAAATGATGTATGCTTTAGGCCCATAAGCTTTACCTGACAACATCATGAAGTGTGTAGTACATACTCTTCACCACAGTCCCATATAGCCATATGCCACTGAATATCTCTCCAAGTCAGAGAAGAGAAGAAGATGATCATGTCCTGAATTGAGCGACGCTCAAGAAACAAAAGCTTACGCAAACAATAGGTATGGGATAAGTATTTGGGCCCATTGAGAGGAGTGATTAGCCTGAGTCTCTCAACCAACCACATCTGAAGAAGAATGGGGCTACCCCTAATGCAAGAAGCAGAGTTGGAGTGGAAGTGGTCAAGCCCATTTAGAGTTTCAGCTAGCACTAGGGGGATGATGTTATGAGACTTCGACAATGGCAGAATGAGTTCACATGTTTCAATGGGTATGAAAATGGTTCCGTTCGAAATAAGAAAACAACCCACTATGCATAAGACGAGTGCGTACTGGGTAGGCCTATGAAGAGCTAGTGGTTTTCCCCCTTCCCTCAAGAAAAATGAAGTTAGTTTGAGAATATCAATGGAGTTTTCATGGATAAATAAAGAAGCTTCCCTAGGCAAGAGTTCAAAGAGAGAAGAAAAGGTTTGGAAATAACCTCGACGAATGGTAGGAAAAATGAAGGGACCATTAACAGAGATATTCATCAAGGCACAAAACTCTTCAAATAAAGGACATACCTCTTCACAGTTGAAGCGAAATACATGAAGATCAGAATCCCAGAAGTGGATCACAGAGTTGAGAAGTTTGTCTTCTAGCTTCACATGACAGAGAGAGAACCATGAAGTTAAACCGAACCGTGCAAACACCTTCTTGTCTTCTACCCTCATTCTTGCTACGAATAGGTTGACGATCAACTTAAGAGCTTCCATTGTGTTTAGTGTGATGAAAGTGAGCATAGAGGTGTGTTTTTATAGCTTTTTGGCAAAGACATCGAGTTAGAGGCGAAGTAGAACTCTCAAAAAGATAAAAAAATGTCAAAATATTCAAAAAATGGGAACAAGGGTCGATGACCATCCCCCAAAGGACGGCCAACCGTCCATGGAGGGATGGTCATCCATCCCTGATCCCAAATTTTGCCTAATTTTGATTTTTTTTTTAGACTTTTTGACGCCCGGTTCGACTTTTCGCTCAATTTTCGTCAGTTTTGACCTATTTTCGAGTTAAAATTGAACCAAAAAAGCAATTGAAACATATTTGTATTCTCATTAGGATATAATTACATGCCAATTAGGGTTTTTAGTGCATACATAGAGAATAAATTACATAGAAAACCCTAAACGGGCCTCCTATAGGCCTAATGATACAAAATCATCTCCGCCGGGATGATTTTCTCGTTCCCCATGAACCCGATGCCTCGTGATCCCCTCTTGATCCATGGTGCTCCTGTGAAGGATGGCTTGAAGCTTGTAAACCCAGAGATTAGGTAAGATTGGTGAAGAATGAGATCATTAGTGATTGAAAGAGTAGAGAGAGAATTACCTGTGCTAGCCACTCCTCAGTGATACACTATATGCTAGCCACTCCTCAGTGTATGATACAGGCACCTGAAAGGTCGAAAGATTCAAAATGTTAGGAGAGAGAAAAGCCGCATATAGCAAAAGGGTGAAAGTATGATGATTACCGAATTATAAGAAGGATCAATGTGTGGATATTCATTATAAGGCACTCGAGTGATCGGTCTTTGAACAAAGCTACCATCCTTAATGACTTGCATCTGCCAAGGGATAGGTGGCAAAGAAGGAACAGAGGATGAAGACTCGCCCTCACTAGGAGCCGCAGTAGCTGTAGGATGGGAGGCATGTCCTCGGGTTCGACGACCCTGTCAAATAAAGAGATATGAAGAATAATGTATAGAAAAGATGCAGGGCTATCAAGAGAAAGTTTGATACCTCAGTAGGTGGAAATCCCGATACAAATGGACACATCAGATAGTGCTGACAGAATGTAGGATAATCCTCATGCGGACGATAGAAAGCATCCGCAAATACACCAGCCATGGCGTCTGCTAAGGCATGGTCTGTCAATTTATTAGCATGTCTCATAGAAGAAGGAGGTGCATGAGGCACACGGACAACTGAATAAGACCCGCAAAGTTGGGCAAGTACTCTTTCCCCAAGGTACCAATACCTGCCAGAAGGCCCCTCGAACAAGATTCTCTTATGTGACATCTCAATCACAGAATTAAGTCGAGCATACATGGTACCCCTCCAATGACGCCAAGGATTCTACCTAACCTGAGGACAAGGTATATTAGAGAAAGTTTGAGCATTGAGAAAGGAAAGCAGAAATGAAGATTGTTACCTTATTAGAGCGCAACCCTGCAAGGAAGGCACGACTGTAAGCATAATCATGCCTATGGGCAATGGCATTCACCCGCCTATCTGGGGCATATCTAGCGAGGGTTGGCTAGGAAAGGTCATTAGCAATCAAGGTAAGGCTATTCAGGTCGAGGTACTCATGAGCCCATACCTGCAGAATATGTGCATTGTTAGAAGATGAGTAAAGGGAAGTTTATGATATTTTTCTCAAAATAAGTGAGTATACCTCCCAAACAAATCCCATGCCTCCAAAGTCGGTGCATACCCCTTGAGACCGACAGCACATGGTCCTGTACATGGTAGCCAAGGCAGCGCCACCCCAGTCATACTGAGGAATGGTATCAATATCCTCCAAACTGGCAAGAAGGCCTAAAGAGGCCAAATCAGCAATACCTGCAAAAAGAGTGCATGAAAACAAGTACAAAAGGAAAGCCCGCACGATGTGGTCAGGATCTCCTCCTTCAGGTATGTTGCTAAAAGTGTTAAATAGGGTATTTCGACGAACTGATTTCTTCACGATCTCAATATCGCCTGCCCCAAGAAAGGTATCTAAGTAAGTTGAGTTCTTGCTTGCACTGTCATAAAAATCCAAAGGGCGACCCCTAATGGAAAGTCCAGTGATCATGGTAAAATCAAGGGGAGTCATAGTCATCTCCCCAAACTCGAAGTGGAATGTGTTGGTGGTGTCCCATCAAAGCTCCGATAAGGCCATGAGAGCCTGTCTATCCATAGTATCAACCCACAGTGAGTCGATGAAGTCTCCAAAACCAAGCCTTCTGATAGTAGCTTTGACATAAGGTTGGAGGGTGTCCATTTTAGCCCACCATCCAATAATACCCTGTAAAGATGACCGAGTCCTGATGTCGAACCCTGGCTGTAAAGATAAAGATTAATGGATTAGAGGTATAAAGATAAGTTATGCTAATTCTTTGAATCAAGAATACAAAATTAACTGACAAAATGACACATTTTCAAAAAATGTTCAAATTTTATTTCTCAAATGGTTTGTCAATTGTGAGTTATTCAAAAAAATATATACCATAATTAATGTAGTTAATTTTGGTATTTTCAATTTTACATCAAGAATTAGCATAATTCATTTAAAATGCCGTATGACTTCTTTTCATGAAAATTGAATTGGAAATAGAAATCCTAATAGAATAAAATTTTGAAAATCATGAAATAAATACTTAGCAAAAGTTTTGAAATAAAAGTCATGAAAATGACACTTTATACAATAATGTTTTGAAAAATAAGCTAAGTCTTAATTCATGAAAATTTTTGATAGGTGCATTACTTAAAGTGTTTTGAAAACTTATCATGATATGATTATGTTGAAAACATTTGAAAAAGCATGATATGATGAATTGATTTGAAAAATTGAAAATTGCCCCCTTTAGGCATTTTATCAAACACCTAGTATGCACATTTTTAAAAAAGATTGTGAAAACTTGTCATGAAGCTTTTGGATGTATCCAAATGATCTTTGAAACATATTTGAATCATGGCATACTAAATTTAAATCAAAAAAATCAAATTCTAGTCTCTTAGGAATTTTATCAAACACTTGGTGGGCAACATTTCAAGCTTGTGAAGCTAATGAAATGGGGCTCCCAAGCTTTGCCAAATACAAATTTCATGAACACAAGTCATCAAACAATATCCAAAGATCAATATCAAAGCATCTAGACATCAATGATTCAATGAAAGAGCATGGAAAATAAGCTTACCTCTTGAAGAGTATGGATGTGGGAGAGATGAGCATTAGGCTCCAATAACAAGCTTGTGTTGTTAGGATCATAAGAAGGTGCTTTGTAGCTCTTCATCTTCATATACGGGTATTTTGATTCATACCTATTTGCCATGAGTATAGGTAGAAGATAAACTTGAAGAAAATGGGTATATGTATATTTGGATTTTGGATCCCCAAATTGAAATGCAAAGATGAAATCCTAGGTTTTTGATTCAAAAATTGAGGTGAGTAGCAACACTAGAAGTGTTTGGAATTAGATTTAGATGAAATGAAATAAAAAAGGATGAATTTTGAGAAAAATTGGGAAATCCTAGAAAGAGAATGTCTCAAATTGGACAAAGAAAGCATGAATGAGCAAAGGGGTGTCAAAACACCTAAACAGGGAGCAAGAGGCTCGGGTGGCCGTCCCCTAGTGGACGGTTGGCCGTCCCCTAGTGGATGGTCATCCATCCTTGATGCCCAATGTTGACTTTTTGCGGGCTTTTGAAGCCCATTAGGCCCAATTTTGGCCTATTTTGACCAATTTTGACTCATTTCCCTTCTGAAAAAGAATTGCAAGTCCCTTTAGAACTACAATACTTCAAAATTTCTCCACAAGAAAACACACATACATGAACATTACACACAAGCAACAAACTAAACTCATTCTTCTAGGAATAAACACAAACATTTTGTAAGCAAGAAATACAAATGATATTTCAACTATCAAGAGGGATCCATGAACAAAGCAGAAATCATTCCATCCTTCTTGATAGCCTACTCAAGCAATAATCAACATAATAAAATCCATTCAACACAGATTTACGTGGAAACCCTTTTGGGAGAAAACCACGGGAGAAACACAGCAATCCACTATGAAAAAGAGTTAGAGATTATACCATACACAAATTCTCACCAATCCCAGGCCTAGTGTACTAAGATCCCTATCAACTCAAACTCCATGAGTCCTCTTTGACCATAGCATGCTCAGCAACCAAATCCTTTGGCCTCACTCTTGATGCATCCATCCAAGAGCCATGAGAAATCTCCTATCTCCATAGAAACTCCTCGCCACAGTAGTTGAAATATGATTTCCAAGGTTTCTACAACATCCTAAGAAGGATAAACATAAATCTATATGATGTTCATGAAGAAATACACAAGTTCTCACAACAAGGGAGACATAAGAAGCTCACAAGAGCAACTCTAGGGTTAGAGAGAAGGATAGGGTAATTTGGAGGCTGGCTCTCTACCCTAATACTCAGAAGAGATCGTATTTAAAGAGGGGAAAATGACCTAGGGTGTTTACCATAGGTAAGAGCAGTAAAAAGGCAGTAAAAAAACAATTTTCCCGAACTTGGATCGATCCAGAAGGGACTTGGATCGATCCAGCTATGAATGAGATTCTGTAAGATGAATTTTCACGAAATTGGATCTATCCAGCACTGTTTGGATCGATCCAACTTTTTCAAAATTGAATTTGACCATAAGAAAGCCATATTCCGAAACTAGACTTCCCAAGCCTTCCGTGGATGGGTAGATCATCGAAAACGGATTCCGGATGAGGGAGATATGACCATTTGAAGTTGGAAGTTTTCGTAAGTAAAAACTGCACAACTTCAAAAGTTCCCAAATGACTTCTAACACTTTTATATCAACTTTGGCACATTAAATTCACCTCAAACCATTCTCCTAGCATGCAATTCACCTTAAACCAAGTTCCTAGCATGCATGGCCCTTTCACTTGATCTCCAAGAGCTTTAGAATGGATTTATACCAATATTGAATGAACATGACTCTTTAACCATGAGTAAGCTTGACATTAAAAGCTATATGGATGTGCAAGACCATCTAACCACCTAAACATGATTAACTAGGTCACTAAGTCACTTACCATCCTAGTCCATGGTGAGTTAGAGACTTTTTCCACAGCTTCGCTTGAGATCATTAGTACACACTCTAAAGAAGATACAACCCAAACCAAGTTTTGAAACGAAACATGCCAACACTCAAACTCAAAACCTAACACCTTCAAATTTTGATTTATGAAAGTGCATTTGATTGAGATTGAATGATATTTGATGAATTGATAAGAAATAAAGAGGATTTGGTGCATACCAAAGTGAGACTTGAGCAATTGTGAATAGGAAAGTTCACATGAAATGATGAATTTTTAGTTGAAAACCATGAGATTTAGAAATGAATGAATGAAAAGATTGTGTAAATAAGTTTGTAATCATGAAATGATTATGAATACATTTGATTTGGTAAGCTTGTGAGACCCATGAAGGGACTTATAGAAGTAAATAAACCCATGAAGTGTGGCTAATGAGAAAAGCCCATTTTGGAAGACCAAATCCATAAGTCTTTAGTGATGAAATATACATGAAATGTATGTGAATGATATTAAGGTATGATATTATGATGATTGGAAATGCAATTTCCAAAAGGATTGAAAATCCTTAAGTTAACTAGAAATGAAATTTCTAGTATTGAGTCGAAGACTCCCAGAATTTTATGATAATTGGAAATGCAATTTCCAAAAGGATTGAAAATCCTAAAGTTAACTAGAAATGAAATTTCTAGTAATGAGTCAAAGACTCCCAAATTTTTATAATAATTGGAAATGCAATTTCCAAAAGGATTGAAAATCCTTGAATTGATTAGAAATGAAATTTCTAGTAAAAAGTCGAAGGCTCCCAAAATTTTTATTGGAAATGCAATTTCCAAAAGGATTGAAAATCCTTAAGCTGACTAGAAATGAAATTTCTAGTAAAGAGTCGAAGACTCCCAAATTTTATGATAATTGGAAATGCAATTTCCAAAAGGATTGAAAATCCTTAAGTTGACTAGAAATGAGTCGAAGACTCCCTTTTTTTATGATAATTGGAAATGCAATTTCCAAAAGGATTGAAAATCCTTGAGATAACTAGAAGTGAGACTTCTAGGAAGAGAGAATTTAAAGCTAAACTTTCAAAATAATTTTGATGGTTAATTATCCCTATTTTGTTGTGTCAAAAATGGGATGTCAGTGTTTTCGTTGATATTCACTGGCGAAGCCATGAACATCAACGAGAGGCTTCTGTAGACATCCATTTTTTATCATGAGTATGGTCATTAATGGTTACCTTTAATTTAAGGTGAAATAGGGTGTTAAAACCCTAAGTTCCCAGTTTTACCCTTGTGGGTAATTAGATAGAGGTCATTATCACATGTGTGTTTTTAGGTCGGTTCTTTTTGCATTAGGTTTTTAGAGAGTCTAGGAACATCCCTGCAAAATTCCATGGCATTCCGAGCAAGGCTTGACAGAAAATAAGGCCTTTTGTGACTAAAGGGCAGTTTGGTCCTTTGAATCACAAAAGCCCTGAATGACTGTCGATTTTGTCTCGAATGGTCTCGAGGCTTTGACATAGATATTCGAAGTGTGTTTGGTAGTTAAGTTGATCAGTGGCAAGGTCTGTGGAGCTTTCTGGCTCATGATTGGCTCTTGAGGCTCGAAAGGCACTTTCAAAGCCCAGATTAGGGTTTCGACCGGAAGCGACCGGGATTCGATATTTTTATTAAATCAAAGCCTTCAAAGGCTTAAAAACACTTTCCTAAAACATTTTAAAACTTGTTTCAAGAAGAAGAAATGATTTCGAAAGTAATCGGTTAGCAAATTTCAAAACCCTAATTTGGGCCCAGCAGGCCCTAAACAGCTAATCGGTCGACTTTTCCCTAATCCTTTGACCTCGGTCAATCCATTTTCACTTCAAACACTTCTTAAAACATGGAAAATCGAATCACGATCATTTCGGCGCTCGAATCGTCAAATTTGGACTTAAAACGGGCCCGAAAAGCCGAAAAAAACCGAAACCGGGTCAAAACGGGCTGAGTTAGTCCCACATAGGGCAAAAATAGCATGGAAGATCGACAACCATCCACCAAGGGACGGCCAACCGTCCATAAAGGACAGCCAACCGTCCCAAGGAGGACGGCCATCGATCCTCTTAGCCAATAATTGCTCTGCTTCAATATTTTTTCTGCCCGGGACTCTTCCAAGCCCTGCCATGTGTCTAGTTCGGCCATGAGGACTTTTGGATGAGTATGAACACCTTGGAAGGCTGGTTTTGAGCCCTTGGATCACTTCTAAGAGATTCAAACTCAGCCATTGATCAAACTCAGGCCTCCCTATAAATAGAGGGTCCTGGAATCAGTTTCAACACACAGAAATAAGCTTTAGAGAGCTAGCTTGGAGAGTAGAGGCTTGAGCAATTGCACAAGCTTCCCCCATAGCACTCTAGCTTAAGTTTTAAATTCTTTGAGGTCCTTAGAGTCTTTAGAGTTTGAGGAGAAGGCTTGAAGCAAGGAGGCAGAGAAAGAGGTTAGTTTTTTTTTGCAGTTTTCTTTTTTTTTTTCTTTCTTGTTCTTCTTTTTCTTTTATGATCATACTAGGTTAGGTTTTATTTTCTTAGTATATATAGGGTTTAGTTCATTGTTAGTATTTATAGGATTTAGTTCATTGTTAGTATGCATAGTTTAGGTTTTTATTAGCATGCATGATAGGTTAGTTTATATATGCATATTTCACTTATCATATCATATTAGGATTGGTTATTTAGGATTAAGTTCATGCATGTTTAAGTCTTTTTAGTTAGTAATCATGTTAGGTTAGTTTTAAAATCATATGCTAGTATTTTTAGGATGGATTTGTGTTGTTCATATTAGATTGTTAATCTATCTAAGTTTAGTATTAGTATTATTCTCATCATAGTTTATATTTTTTATCATTTGGGATGTTTGATTGATATATAAAAATGTGGTCGAGGGAGCATGCAAAGGTGAATCCCTTCCCTTGTGATTAAATGCTATATTTTGATGGTAGTTTAGCATGCATATTAGGTTGCATTTAGTGCATTCTTTTACTCATTTTTTTTGTTCATTGTTTGAGTTTTAAGAACACTTTTTGATTACTTTCAAATCTGTCCATGGATTTAAAGTGATCTAAAAGTGCACTAAAACTCATTTTTTAGGCCAAAATCAACATAGAAACATGCCTAGGTTCACATAGCTAACTTAGATTTGCATTTAGGACATTTTCATGCATTATTTGCACTCTTGATTATATTTTTTATTTATTTTCCAGAAATTCCAACATGCATATCAGAGTGTTTTAAGTATTTAGACTAACCTAGGATTAGCTAGAAACCCTAGGATTAGGGGGGTCACTTGACCCCACTTAGGACTCTTCTTTGTTGTAAGAATTACAATAAGAATAGAGTTTTATTTTACCTAGGATTCTACTTTGAGAATAATTCTAAAAATGATTTTGAAAGAATTCAAAATGGAATGAAATTCCATCTCTCATAACAAGTGTTTTGATCAAACTCAAACTCTCGAAGCTAGAGTCCAAGATAAGATAGAATCTCTACGATTATGTGGTTTATTACAATAGGAGAGTCCTAGGGTAATCGAACTACGTGGACTTTGATCTTTGTCAAGCAATTGATAAGGTACGTAGGCAGTCAATAGGGCGCAAGTCTAATCTTAGGTTGACTTCTAGTCTCCTAAGATCCTTAGGTTTCTTGTATACTTTTTGTACTATATATTATTATTATATATTATTATTCATATTTTGTGGTTGATTAGATATGATAGGATTGTTTTGAAAAGATTTTGATAAAGCCAAAACTTAATTAGGAGACCTTTAATTAGGGCGAGGTGGGTGCCTATAAGGAGTTCCTTGGAACCTTCCCACTTCATAACCTAGCCCCCGAATCCAACTTTGATTCGAAAGACCATGCTTTTCCAAAATATGGGGTCAATGTTTTATTGAAAATAAAACTCTTTTTGTGGTTTCCTTGTTCCCTAAAAATAAGGTGGCGACTCCTAATTTTTATAAACTCTTATCCTTTTTCAAAAACCCTATCTTAAGTGGATAATAGAGAAGGATAAACGTGGATAATAGAGAAGGATAAATCGAGACGGATAAACATCATCCACAATCCACTCAAGATAAACACCCCCAAAAATGAACGAGAGGCCTCCCGATTCAGGTTGGCTGGTTCACAAAGATATGTTCAATATGAAAATTATCACTTACCTGTTGTCCACATAAAAGAAATGCAGAAACTCCATATTGCAGAAATTCAGAAATCTACGTTAGTTTTGATCAAGGCTAATGTTTGACACTATGTCATTAAGACAGATTTCGTCCCTCCTATTAGTGCTTAGAGTTTCTCAGACGTCTGCCTTTCAGGATACAATAATCAACGCTTGAAGAAGAAGCACAACAATCTTCAAGCATGACAAACTAGAATATGCATATCTCTCTCTCTCTCTAAATGTATACTAGCAGAACGTATGTTGTAATTTTTCTCAAATGACTTTGGATGTGGCTTATTTATAGACTTAAAGGTGCCTATGTAGGCAGACACCATGAATAGACACAACTCTATGTATGAACACCATGAATAGACACAACTCTATGTAAGGACACAAATAATAGACGCTACCCTAAAGAACAGTCACGACTGTTCAACACAATTTTTATTCAAAATATAACAATCATCCACATGAATGAAAATTGGCTGGATAACCATGCATATGACAAAAACTGACTCGAAAGAGAGATAAGGAGAGTCCCCGCATCAGGAGAGGTAGCTTGTGGTCTTGAACTTTCCTTAGTAAAAGACTATCGGATTTGCTGGCTGATCAGTGAACGTGATGTCTTGAACTGTCAGCTATTTGTGTAAACCAAGACAATAGAATTCACATGGTTTCCCTCCGGACATTTTTGGTTCTCATGATTGTGTTCATTTTGGCCCTGAACAAACCTGGTTTCATGAGTGCTCTAGAGAACTTAACTTTATCCATTCTCATAGAAGCGGCCCCTTCTACACTCATATAGGTGATTCTTATTAAGAGTATCCTGTTATACCTCACTTGAATAATTCAAGATATAACAATCATTAAAAGCTTAGCTTAACCTGATTCACGCTACAGGCATCATTGTCTCATCATAGGAATAGTTAAGATAATTCTCTTCTTAGTGATTCTTCTGAGTCACACACAATTAGGTTGTCCCTTGTGAACCTAGATATTGGGATCTCCAATCAGCTAGGTTGGGTTTCCATTATGGTAACTCTTAATATTTAGGCTTTAAGCTCATTCCCTTCGATGAATTATACACTTGCTCTGTAGTCAAACTTTAGGTATCGGATCCACTCTGTTATAATTTAACTTTCTATACTCAATGGATATAATTCCATTTGAGAGCAAATGTTTTACGGTATTATGTCTTTGACATTTATGTTGAGACTTACCGTTATGCATATCATTTGTACCCTTCCAATAGATGATTGACTATTACTATAAATACAAATAGTTGGCACATGTTTTGATGACATTAGAACATCTTCTAAGAAGTGTCGAAGCCATTCTGTTTCTTCACCAGCTTTATTTAAAGCTATAGATTCTGATTCCAATGTGGGTCTCTGAATGCACATTTACTTAGATGACTTCCAAGACACAGTTCCACCTTGAAGAGTAAATACATATCCACTTGTGGATTTTGAGTCCTTTGTATCAGATATTCAATAAATTGAGAGTACTCTAATTGAGATATAACTTCACCCTTATTTTTTCGACAAATGTATATTTATATCTACTGGTATTCTTACAGAATTACAATCAAATTGATTAAATTTCTTTAGTATTTTCTCAATCTAATGAGATTGAGATAATACTAGTCCATTAGATATTCTAGAAAATTTAATTCCTAAAATAACATTTGCAACACCCACGTCATTCATAACGAAATTCCGCAGTAATGACATCATTATTATAGCCGTGACTTAGGTAGGGTTTCCTAGAAACCCTAGTTGCCATTTACAACAAATATGGGACAAAACAAAACAAGGTGAGAAAAACACCATGGCTGAATTCTACATGGGTTTCTAAAACCCTTGATTTTTTATTTTAATTTATTATATCCATTTAATGACATCATCAAACTCATGATCATGCTTAATAAGGCTCTGATACCACTGAAAGTAAATCGATTGAATGGATTCGCACCAGAAGACTTGCAACAAAAATTTTACAAAGAATTGAATCCTCCATCAAAATCCAGTAAGATTTCGATTAAGCATCGGATCATGGTTTTACAAACTAAGAATGAATTTAAACTATTTAAATGCATTCTTACTTGAACCTCTTTTGTTTTGGCGATTGTCGAATCCGAGCTCCAAAAGTATGAAGCCTCCAACGAAGTCCACACAAGCACAAAATCCCTTGAACCCTTAAAGCTTCTCAACACTTGGAAGAATCAAGCTAGGAGGGGGGAGAGAGAGAGCACGAAATTAGGACAGGGAGAATCCCCTATGTGGTTTATAGCCCTAGGGTGTTTCACTCTTTTATTTTGCATCTCTTCTCTTTTGATGATAGGTGGCTTGATTACTAGTTATGACCCTTCATCATCTATTTATAGAGAACCTCTAGGGTTTCTATTTAATAATATTCTTATTATTAATTAGCTCTTTAATTATTAACTCTTAATAATAAAAACCATACTAATTATAAATTAGAATATTCCCCATCTCTCTTTAATTCAAGAGACTCACTTATGCCCTATGTGTGTGTGACCCATTGGGTTCACCCTAACTTAGTAGTGGACTGGGACATCTCATGTTCCCAAAATAGAAACTTTATATTTATGGTTTAATTAGAACAATTCCAATTTTTCCCTCAATGATAATGTTAGCCCTATGGCTTCAATCCATATGTGTTTATTAATTTTGATGATAACAAACATTGTCTCTTGGTTATGCATATTCATACTTTAATTGAACATTATGAAATATGTCAATCCTTATTGGTCAAGTTTAATTAACTAATCTTTGTTAAACATTTATTTATCCTTGTTTCTTGTATATCCTTCATTTTATACTCATGCTTATAAGAAACAGTATTTGAGCTATTCAATGAGGAACATTCAACTTTGCTTGAAGCAACCATGAAGCTTTTGCACTTCTAGTGTGTCCTATGTGAATATGGATAGCTATATATTCACTAAGGACCATGAAGAGAACCTTTCAAAGATGAAGTCTTGCTCAAGCCAAAGATGAAGCCAGTCACAAGCCTCTCAAGCCTAGCACAAGATTCGAAGAGCTTTCATGAAGACCTTATTTCATCTTGTTACGCCTTTTAGGAAAACTTGTGTAAATCTCTCGTGGAATTAAAACTACATTGGCTTAAATTTACCTTGACCTCTTAGACCTCGTTTTAACTTGGGAAAATCATTTTGATTGGTCCAAATTATTTCTAAATAACCTTGGGCTATTTTAAAATCAAAAAGTGGCTTAAAGTTCATGAAAATTGTCTTATGGCTTATGTGGACACCCCATTTTTACCAATTATTTCTATCATATACTTATGCAAATGATCAGCTCGAAGAGTGGATTATTTGGTGAGGAATTGGCCTTGTAAAGTCCAAATTACCCAAATTGCCCTTTTCTGAGGAAAAGAACAATTCATTATTTCATGTGTACATTTGGATTGGAATCAACTCATTTGTATTTCATTTGATTTTTAAGGTGTTTTAGAACATCCCTGTAAATTTTCATGGCATTCCGATAGGAACTCGATAGGTAATTAGGGTTTTTGCGACTTGAGGGGCATTTTCATCCTTTTCTCGTATAATTTCCGAATGACCTCGGAATTCGAAACGGATTGTTTCATTAAGTTTATATGGATGTGGGGAGTGAATTTGGAGTGCCAATTGAACTTTTGAATGGTTGGAATAGATTCGCCCAAAATCGATCCCACGGGCGAGAATGAGCCAAATTAGGGTTTTGTTCAAATTGATCGTGAATTGGTTGTTGTCACCAAAATCAAAGATTTTCAAAATGTGTTATCAAGTATCAATTTCATAATAAAACCATGTTTTTAGATGTGGTTCAAGCCAAATTGATCAATTATACAAAACAAGGAATAGTCATATGACCAATTTTGGCACAATCGGGTCAATTGACTAGCTTTTTGCTAAAAGCCTTGACCATGGTCAAGTATTTTTGACCCAAAAACTTTCTAAAAATGTGAAGGATCAAAACACGGTCGGTTTGACACCTAAATCAGTGAATTTGGATGAGAATTGACCAAAATATGGCTAAAATATGAAATCCCTTGAAATTTGGGGAAAATTGGGAAAGTCACTACGGTGACCGTCCTAGCTAGGATGGTCACTAGAATGTTCAACCATATTTTGCAATTTTGGAAGTTTCCCACCCATTATGGCCGATTTGGTTCGATTTTATGGATTAATTCGAAGGGTTTCAGTTTGCAAACCCTAGGGGGAGTTGTTCTAAGCCCTAGGATTATTTTTAGATGGATCAATCCCAACCATTCAAGATTTTTAAACCATAACTCCATAAATACACCACTATAGAGTTAGAGAAGGGGACACACAAAAAGTTCAAGAGGCTAGGGTTTAGAAATTCGTTTTTGATTCATCATTTTTTAGGAGAGAACCAGAGGCTAGAGAAGGAGAAGAGAGGGAGGAATCAAAACTTAGAGATTGAAGGAAGAAGAAAAGGTAATGGTTCTATCCTAGTTCAAGTTTTGTTATTTTGATGTAGATCTTCTCTTTTACCTCCATGTTTTCAATATGTATTATATGTATGGATTTTTAGTGGCTTACATATGTTAGAATGATATTAGTTGTTGTATGTGGCTTGTTTAATGTAGTTTGCATGTCTAGGGTTACCTTTACTATGATTATATATTAGAAAGCATGATTAGGGTTGTCTTTTATTGTTATTTTATGTGAGTAAGTATGATTAGCGTAGTTTTTATTGTGATTTTATGTTAGCATGCATGTCTAGGATTAGTGAAGCTTTGTTATGATTTTATGTAAATATGCATGACTAGAATTAGTTTTGTTATAAGTTTATGTTAGTATGCATGTTTAGGATTAGTTAACTTTGTTATGATTTTATATGAATATGCATGATTAGAATTAGTTTTGTTATGAGTCTATGTTAGTATGCATGTTTAAGGTAGGTTAGTTTTATTATGATTTTCTGTGAGTATGCATGATTAGGGTTAGCTTTATTGTGATTTTATGTGAGTATGCATGATTAAGGTTAGTTTTATTATGATTGTATGTTTAACAAGCATGTTAGGATGTCTTTCATTATGATTTTATGTGATTAGATGTGTTTAGGATTAGTCTTGTTATCATTTTGTGCTAGTTATCATGTTTAGGATTAGTTTTGTTGTTATTTTCTGCTAGTAATCATGTTTAGGACGAGTCTTTCATTATTTTATGTGTAAGCATGTTTAGAATAGATATTGATATGTTCATATTGTTATTTGAATATCTTAATGTTTGATTGATGGTATTAATGATGATATGAATGTGTTAATATGTTATTTTGACATGTGATGAGTCTTGAGTCTTTTTGTTTATGCTTTTTTATGATTATTTAAACACTTGCCATGAATTTGATTGTTTGAATATATAAATTGTGTACCAGGGAGCGTGCGAAAGTAAGATCCTCCCATTGTGTTTAAATTAATTGTTTAAGCATATTTTTGTGTAGTTTTTGATATGTTTTTGCATGGTAATTTAGTCAAGCATGTTAGATTGTATGCTAGGGTGTTTATTTGTTATTTTTGTGGATTAAAAATGATTTTTTTGAGGTGTTTTAAGCACGTATTCAAATCTGTCCAGCTTTGAATATGTGTTTTAAATGGCTTAATTATCATTTTTAAGTCATATCTTGCATGATTCTTATAGCATTTTCATAGTATATTCATGTAGAGAGCATGCTAGGCCATCTTCACATTTTTTATTCTTTCTTTTCATAGTTTTTAGAGTGGTTTAAAGTTCATACTCAAATCTGTCCGGGTTTGTTTATGTCCTTAAATCGCTTCTAAAAATTATTTTAGGGCCAAATCCAACTTAGAAATATGCCTAGGATCACATAGTAAAATTAGTGTGCATTTAGGAGCATTTTCATGCATTGTTAGAATTAATATCATGCATATTTGTTTGGTTTATTTAATTTCCAGCATGCATTTGCATTAGTGTATTAGGTTTTTAGATTAACTTTAGGGCTAGTTAGAGACCCTAGGTTTAGGAAGGTCACTTGACCTTCCCTAGGACTGTCCTTTGTTGTAAAGACCGTTATCTGATTTGAGTATTGCATTTGATTTGAGAGTCTATCTTCGAGAGGTTTCCTAAAAGGTTTTTAATGTGATTTTTATGAAATAAACATGATTTTTTTGAAAGATTTTATTATTAAATGATTTTCAAAAGAATTTGAAATGTTTTAAGATTTTTGCCTTGGAATGAAATTCCTCTCAATATGATTTGTTTTCTTGAAATATCTTTGAAAAAGATTTTCAATTGGAATTTAATTCTAAAGATAAGAATTGTTTAGAATATTTGGATTTTATGAAAGTCTTTTAATTTGAAATGATTTCGAATAAATGA
Organism: Hamamelis virginiana; assembly: GCA_017140935.1. Lineage (NCBI taxonomy): Eukaryota > Viridiplantae > Streptophyta > Magnoliopsida > Saxifragales > Hamamelidaceae > Hamamelis > Hamamelis virginiana. Next base: position 1,387,168 of record JAESVK010000136.1, read on the forward strand.
TTTTAAATAAATAAAAACTCTCGAAGCTAGAGTCTTGAATTAGGTTGAATACCTTTGATGATGTGATCGATGACAATGGGAGAGTCCTAGGGTAGTCGAACTACGTGGACTTTGATACTTGCTAGGTGATACTAGTAAGTTACGTAGGCGCTAATAGGGCTCAAGTCCGCCCTAGGATGCCCGTAGGGTATTCTAGGTTCTTAGGGTTTGTTTGTACATTTTTTATTATTAATATAACTAATATAGATTATTGCATTTATATCACTACTTTATTGGTTGATTTAGATTATTTAGGATTGTTTGTAATAAGAAATTTAAATAGCCCAAATAAATTATAAGTCCTTTAATTAGGGCGAGGTGGGTGCTTACAAGTGAAAGCTTGGCCACGTCGTAACCTAGCCCCCGGATCCAACTCTGGTTTGTAGACTGTCTTTTCATTGGAATGGAGTTGGTTTTGTTTTTTATTTTAAAATAAAACATTTTTATGGTTTCCTTATTCCTTAAAAATAAGGTGGCAACTCATTTGTTTTGTTGTTTTCTAAAAATCCCTAATCACCGCCCGGTGATGATGTGGATTCTCATAAGCCTGTCAAAAAGGCTGGTCCACAGCTTACCCTAGTCGACTAACCCTCAATGACTAGTCGACTAAGTGCATGGCAGTAAGCATAGTTTCATGATCACTTAAGCTAGTCAACTAAACCTTGGTCATTAGTCGACTAATCGATCCCTAGTCGACTAACCCCTTAGTCTCTAGTCGACTAATCGTGCCCAGATTTCAAACCTTATGTTTTTACTTCTCTAGTCGACTAATCTCTTCGACCTAGTCGACTAATCGATTCTGAACTCTTTTCATAAGTGTATTTAAAATGCTCTAGTCGACTAATCATTCAGTCCTAGTCGACTAAGCTTTGCTCTGCAACAAATAACGGCTAGTTTTTTCAAACCAAACGACTATATTCCTCTTTCTAACAGCTATATTTGATGAAAAGCATATAAATACCTTTTGATTGAGTCTTGGATATGTAGAGAAACACATTGAATCATATTAAATCACACTCTTACTCAAAATCTATTATTGTTCATCTTTTGTGTGATTCAACTCAAGAATCCCATTCTCTCTTTTAAGCCAATATTAGTTGAAAGATATTAATGAGAGTTTATTCTTTGTACATCATCTACTCTTGAGGAGTTTTCTTTATTGTACACATTCTCAATCTTCATTTGTAATCTTATGATATTTAAAGGTTGTGTGTAACCCTTGTAGGTGAGAATCTACCACCTTGAAAGTAGATTGTGGGAAAGAAAGAAAATTGTAAAGGTTTCTCGAGTGGTCCATAGTGGATTGTGGAATCCTCAAGACGAAGCTCTTGAGGCGTGGATGTAGACGGAGATCGAACCACATTAAAATCTTTGTGTTTGAATCTCTCTAACTCTATCTCTTGCATTTAAATTTATTTACTTGTTATTTAAATTGTTTAGTTGTGGTTCATACTCTTATTCTATTCATCTTCAATTAAATTTATTAACTTGTTTAATTTCCCCCAAATTTAATTGAGCCAAAATTTTTAAGTTGGAAATTTTTAAATAAAGTTTGCTATACTCTATTCACCTCCCTCTAGAGTATATTTTGGGCCAACATATAACACTTATCATTAAGCCTTCACTAGTCATGAGTGACGTCTAGTAACATATCATGACGTACCCTAGGTGTGGGTGAATAGCATAACTGTATGAACCCTTCATGTTACTTAATCATTCATCTACTATTGTCACTATTATGATAATCAGGGTATGGTTATAAGTCAAAACCCTTATCTTAACTTCTTGTTATATGTTCTTCAAAGTATAATCTCAATAAGATGAACCTGATGAAATACTTTCACAGTTCTTCTATCACTCTGGCCAGAGATTCAAACTGAGAGTCATCTTTGTGAATTAATCCTGACATTCTCTGTCATCAAAGTGAGAGCTATGATTCCTTATTGCACACTCATCTATCTTCATGCATAACTTATTAGAGCCAATGAGTACCGATTACATCCTTATGGTTAAAGCTGTACGAGATACTATCAAACCCTAATAACTCATGCATAAGACAGCTATGGTGTCTCAGGTCTATGGACTACCAAATAAATGGACGTAACAAAAGAATATTCCTTTGACTTAATCTCCATAGAAATATTCTTGCAGATCATGTTCAGTGTATATGTTCTCTAATATGCACTCACAGATTAACTAAAATGTCACTATGCTGATAGGAAAGACTACCTATCCTCCCATTGGAGTTAGTTCAAATATGTGCTACTCTTAGTGGTTTATAAAAGGTCCACTTTAATAAACCTATGAGTAGGAACTGTTTAGAATAAATGTTTATGAGAAATATCAGTCTCTCTATCTCAACAACTTGAGATGTATATTTCTCTTATCATTCATTCATGGACTTTATCATATATATTTAAATATACAAGACAATTCATACCTTCTAATTAATATAATATGAAATAGATATGCTCTTTAGGAGTGGTTTTAGGGCATATCTCTAACAGAATAACCATCTAGGAAACAATAGTAGCTCTGTCATGTTAGTTTCTCTAAGATCCAGTCAATGTATGGAAGTGGGAAGCGATCGTTTCTAGTCCTAGCATTCAGTTTCCTGTAATCAATACACACTTGCCATCTAGTGGTGGCACGAGTAGGGACTAGAATACTCTCATCATTCACGACTACAGTAATCCCAGACTTTTTAGGTACAACCTGTGTAGGAACTACCTAATCACTATCCGAGATTAGGTAGATGATACCAGCATCTAACAATTTCACCACCTCCTTCATTACCACTTCCTTCATATTAGGATTGAGCTTTCGCTGCATTTCCCTTAAAGACCGAGCGCCCTCCTCTAGGTGGATACGATGCGTGCAAATAAATGGGTCTATTCCCTTAATATCAACAACCGATCACCTTATGGATTGCTTGTGCTCACCTAAAACTACCATGAGTTGACCCTCTTGCTCTTTATCTGAAGTGATGATGAGTAGGAGAGTGTCCTAAGCGCCTAAAAACACATACTTGAGATTAACCAGTAAGGACTTCAAGTCAAGTTTCGGGGCGACCTCTAGAGATGTGGGCATAGAAGTACTAGCTAATGGAGGCAAAGCCTCGACTTTAGGCTTCCAAGGTAGGTTGCCTTGAATAGGAGTAGACTCTAAAATCTGATTCACCTCTAGGATGAACTGGTCAATATCAAAATCCTCACAAATAAAATGTGCCAGACAAGCCTCTAAAGGATCTTAAGACAAAATAAATGGCATAGCCTCCTTTACTACCTCATCAATGATATCCACAAACGAACACTCCTCAAAGTAATGAGGATGTGTGACATCATGGTAAACTTGAAGCTTGGCCTTTATATTACCAAAAAAAAACTTCCATAATACCCGACCGACGGTGCAGGACTGCATTTGCAGTCACAAGAAGAGGTCTACCAATGTTAACTGGAATTTGGGGCCTATAACTATTCACATGTTCCATATCAAGCACCGGAAAATCGGCTGGAAAGACAAACGACTCGATCTTCACTAATACATAATATAGAACACCCCTAGGAACTTTGGTGGACCTATCAGCAAACTGTAAAATTGTGGGTGTAGGCTTGAGCTCTCCTAGCTCCATCTTCTCATACACAGAGTATGGAAGGATATCAACACTAGCCTCATAGTCAACTAAGGCCCGATCGACATAATGGCTTCCTAAAAAGCAAGGAATAGTAGGAGTGCCGGGATCCTTACGTTTAACAGAGACGTGGTACTGGACCACTGCACTAGCCACATCCGAAAGGACCGCTGATTTAGTGAAATGCACATGCTTTTTACATTGATGAGCACATAGGTCCTTCAAGAATTTGGCATATAAGAGAATATGCTTAATGTCATCTAAGAGTAAAAAATTTATGTGAACTTGCTTAAATATCTCAAGAATCTCACTCAAAGATGCTCCATTCTTTTTCCCTCTCACAGGTGCAACCAACGCCGAAGGGAATGGAGCTTTTGGAACATAGGATGCCACTGGATCATCAGAATCTAAGGGAAAGTTATCCCTCCTAAGCTTACCAGCAGTACTATTCCCTTTACCGATCTCAGTCCTGTCTTTCTCACATTCTTTCCCCACCTTAGGGACTCTAGACTCAGTCTCTATCACACTCTCACTAGTCATTTCCCTAACTTTTTTGTTAACTACCCTACCACTCCTCAACCCCTAATTATTTTTGCATGAGCATTATTGTTGGATAATAGTTTAGCTATCTCATGTGGCTGAGATTTCTTCTCATTCCTTAACCTCATTATATTCAATTCTTGGTTGATTTGTGGATTTGAATTGTGTTGGTGGACCTCAGGTGTGGTGCCGTGGATCAGGGTTATGGATTCAACTAGTGGAAATACTGTGAAAATTGGCGTAGACTCGTCAGTGGTTGAAGTGCAAGATAGGGATTATACTTGGGCTTGTGGACTCGAGTGTCGTGTTTGTGAGTAGTATCAAGGTTTTTGTTCTTTGTTTCAAGTTCATAGTAATTTCTAGTATTCCAAGATTTTTTTTTTCGAAAGGGTTTTCCTTGTAAATCTTTATGTTTTGTGTTTGAATGATTTATTGCCTTGGGTAATTATGTGACGTCCCAAACCTGTTCTATGAAGATATTATGCATTATATCGAAATAGACCCAGAATAAGATGAAATAATTATAATTATATCAACAAACTCAAAATAAATCCACAAAGGTGTGCATATATCATGCTATACATACGTTCTTTGCGATTAAAAGAGAAAACAAAATAAGCCAACAACCCTGTCTTAATAGGACAAACAAAATAAAATTCAACTATACAACATTTTAAGGTATTAAATAAAAAGGATACAAAGGAATGTGCATTATAAATATACAACCATTCCTCAAAATCTAGATAGAGTGCCTTCAATCCTGTCTTCATGCATCTATTGTTCAATTTGTTCACATGGGGAATTGCAATTAAGCATGGGTGAGCTAGTAGACGAAGCTCAGTACGTAAACATACACCCTTGCTAACAACAATTATATAATACATGAAATAATAACAGTTCACAATCACACACAAATGATGCAATACAATCAATAATTCATAAATCTTAATCAAGTTACTCAAAGTATCCTATACCACCGAATAACAGGTTAAGATCAACAATTTAAAGATCAGTGCAATGCAATATAAATCATCCGAGTTACACATCGTATGGCGTCCCATAACATATGAGCAACAAGTTCAGATTTACTCATGCCACATATGAAATGTAATGATATGATTATCCCAAATCCATTATAGGTTCCTCGAGGAATAGATTAATGATAAAGTTACAATCACAGCACGCACTCTTGCGTCAGTCCTGTGAGAACACCACATTAATCTATATAGGGTGCGCCCACGCATCTTCCCAAGTCAAATACTGCTTACGTGCACACTTGCGTTAGTCTAAGCCAGTACTAACCAAGTCCAGGTTATCTATAAATATATAATATACTATAATAACATTTCCTTCATTAGGCACACCAACGCGTCTGCCTACCATGTACTACTTACGCGGACTCTTGTGCCTGACTACGCAAGTACACAATGAATTCAGGTTATTATATTCTCATTTATGCAATGATCATTCACAAGATGAGTAATTCATCATATTTCAATCATTCAGAAAACCATAAATGTGCACCATGCATTAATCTGTATTAAATAATCATTAATCTCAATCCAATACTCAATTCCATATAAATTCATATATTACTTTCCCTTTCATATCATAAACATTATTCATGTATGCAAAATCATTCCACATTATTTCATGTATGCATAATCATGCACCACATAATCCAGGTATGCACAACTGTAAATAACAAGAGGCATAAGGTTCCCGACCTTTAAGTTTGAACTAAAGATACTTTACACAATTCTATTGAAGACTGGATTAGCTCTGATTATCATCTATCAATCACAATAAAGAAGCATTAATAATGTACAACAATTATATACATATAAACAATAGTAATTCACTTTTCAAGAAAGAAATATAACCATATAAAACCTAACGGTAATATAAAATGGTAAATCTGGTATTACTGAAATATCTCTCTCTCTAAAAATAATTTGATTCTAAAACCACCAAATTTAGAAACTAGATCTCACAAGCTTTCCGTGCATATAAAGATCACTCAAAACGGATACCGGATGAAGAAAGTATAGCCAAAAGAAGAAAAACTAACTTGCGCTGACTTAGTAGATTAAACAGTTGGAGTTAGTTGACTAGATCATGAGTTAGTCGACTAGTCACAAGAGTTAGTCGACTAATTCAAGGTCAGAAACCCATAAACAAGATTTTAGCATGATTAGTCGACTAAACACTAGATTTAGTCGACTAGAACTTTGTGAAAACTCCTTTAACGAGCAGCAAGCTTTACAAAACCTTATCAAATCATTATAACTCAAACCCAAACCCTTAAATTCAACAAAACAAGCTTTAAAGACACAAAATTCACAACAAATACTCAAAACAAAGGATTAATTCCAAGGGTTTACTATGAACCCAAACTAAAAAACCATAAAACCCAAAATTAATACCACAACTCCTTTCATCCAAAAATCTGAAAATTCATGAAGAAAAACTAAACCAAACATACATGAACTTACCTTAACCAACTCAAGGATAAAATCAGGCAAGAATCCGACAAGGTTTTGGTGGCTGTTCTTGCTCCCAGTTGTTCTCTCTCTCTCTTTCGGCTCTCAACTCTCCCTCTCCCGAAGCTTCCCGAAAAGAATAAGACTGAACCTATCTTTATCCTTTTAAATTATGAATTTAGGACATAAATGTCCTTTCTTAAATTGTTTAAATTAGTTTTGTAATTTCACATCCTTTCATTTTAAAAATTTATTTCCTTTCCTAAACACCCATATATATATATCTATATATATATATATATATATATTCTAAAAACCAACTTTATTTACTAATCCACACCCCCTATATATTTCAAAACACATCAATTACCATATAATCACACTAATTTAACACTTAAGCACATAATTAGCATTTTAAATTTTTAGGTTCTCACAAATTAATAACAGAACATTAAGATTAATTGTGTAATTTGAATTAATCACTAATTTCAAGAAATAATTTCCTCGAAATTTCAATGATCATACACAAACACATAGAAACTTAGTATTTTTCTTTCTTGTGTGATTCAAGCCTTAGAAACACGTTTCTCACTTAAGCCAACTAGTTTAATATTTGAAAGATCTTAGTGTGAGCTTCATTTATACACATATATTTAATTTTTGAGGAGTTTCTCTTCGACACAAATCTTTATTGTAAATCTTGTTGTAAAAAGGTTAGGCTATAACCATTGTTGGAAGAAAGAGTGAAAGAGTGTTCCTTTAGTAAAAGGTTTGATCTGCACCCATAAAAGAGATCGAGTCGTGATCTTCATCTCGGAAAGAAGATTGGTGTACAGTTTTCTCCACCTTTAAGGAGTGATCTATAGTGGATTGAGAAATCCTTGAGCTTGGTACTTGAGGCATGGACGTAAGCAAGGAGTGCTGAACCACATATTTTGTGTTTGATTTCTCTCTCTTCTTTCTTGCAATTTATATTTGTGCATTTATGTTTGTTTTTATATAAATTGCATAATCTTATTAATTTGAGTAATTAGATTTTAATTTTCATATATTTAATTAAAGTTTGCCAAAACCCTATTCATCCCCCTCTAGGGTTAATACTTGGGACAATAAAACTGATTTTTATAGTCAACTAATTTTTTTTAATCTATTGAATTGGAAGCAAAAAACAAACAATTAATTAAAGGTGCTCACACTACAATAAATTCATGACTTTGTCCTTGATAGTGTGATATTGACAATACAACCCAATATTGTTTGTACTCCACTCTTGTGAAAATGCGATTTGTGCCACCGATAATGTTTGATATTGTTTTGATTTTTGATTTTTTTTTATTAAACTAGTAATTTTTTTTTCAAATTTCTACCAATTTAAGGGACAGTTTGACAAATATGAAAGTCTAGTAAATTTAAATTGAGTTTGATCAATTTTTATTTCACCACTATTTGGTAATTCCTTTTCTTTTTATAAATTTGATTGACCATAGGTAAAAAATAAGACATAAATATACATTTTTTTTTATAATTTAACTGTAAATTAATTTATTTAAAAATAAAATAATAGGTGGGTCAAATCGAGTTACCTCACCCTAGAATTAGTGAGCCAGCTATATATAACCTTCTAGACACATAACATTATTATATGATAGGCATATGATAACTGTTATGTCTAGGAGGTTATCTTTAATCGGCTCACATAATAATTCCATCTAATTACCACTTACACTAAAAACAATAAAAATAAAGAGAAAAAACAAGAAAAAAGCATAAAGAAAGAAAAGAAAGTTAGAACATCTTTAATGGATTCTTATTTAGAATTGCCATTACCAAATTTGAGAGTCATGACAAAAAATGTATTCTAATGGGGTGCCATTCATGAATTTTAAATTTGGCAATGGGATCAATATCTTCCATATGATTACCTTGTTGAACATCGTGATATATGTCAAACTTTATTTGATGAATATTTGGCTAACATTGTTGAATACTTGATTATCCTGTGATTCTTATATATTCATCTTAGTATATTCATACTTATAAGAAACAGGATTTATGTCCTCAATGAAGAAGAATTCAACTTTGCTTAAAGCATCCATGAAGCTATTGCACCTTACTATACCTTATGTGAATATGAATATGCTATATATTCACTAAGGACCATGAAGAGAGTCATGACAAAGATGAAGCCAATCACAAGCCAATCACAAGTTAATCACATGCCTAGCACAAGATTTGAAGATTTATTCATGAAAACTTTGTTTATATCTTGTGTGAGTGATTAGGACTTAATTATGTGAATCTCTCAATTATGATTGAACTATATTGGCTCAAAAGACTATGACCATGTTCCCTTTTGGAGTAGTCGATTAAGTCAATGGTAGTAAGCATGTTTTCATGAAATCCTTAAGGAGTCGACTAATACCTTGCTCCTAGTCGACTAACCGAGCCCGAATTTTCAAAAACCTTGATTTACACTCTTCTAGTCGACTAACCTATTAATCTTAGTCGACTAATCAACTCCTGATTCTTTTAATAGTGTATTTATATTCCCTAGTCAACTAACCTCTTTGTCCTAGTCGACTAAGTATGCTCTGCAGCAAATAACGGCTAGTTTTTGCAAACCAAACGGCTATATTTTTGTCCAAACAACTATAATTTTGTCCCTAACGGCTATATCTGCTTATGAGCTTATAAATACCATTTGATTGAGTCTTGAATTAAGACACAAGCTTAGTAAAACATATTGAAACACACTTATACTCAAATCAACTAGTTTACATCATATTTGTGTGATTAACCTCAAATAATCATTATTTCTTAAGCCTAATATTAGTTCACATCTTTGAGAGATATTATTGAGAGCTTTTAATTGTACATCATCTACTTTTGAAGGAGTTTCTCTTTGTACTCAAAAATCATATTGTTTATCTTGTGAGATATAAAGGTTTGTGAAACTCTTGTGGGTAAGAATCTTCCACCTTGAAAGAAGATTGTGGGCGAGAGTCTTCCACCTTATAAAGAAAACCGTGTAAAGGTTTCTTCACCTTGAAGGAGTAATCCATAGTGGATTGTGGAATCCTCAAGACGGAGATCTTGAGGCGTGCATGTAGGCAAGGACCGAACCACGTTAAATCCTTGTGCTTGAATCTCTCTAACTCTTCTCCTGCATTTCAATTTATACTTGCTATATTAATTTTTGAGCTGTGATTCAAACTTATTTTCTCTCATTTCCAATTAAGTTTAATAACTTGTTTATCTTCCGCTAAATTTAATTGGACCATAATTTTATTTGGTAATTATTTTTAAAGTTTGCCAAAACCCCATTCACCCCCTCTAGGGTTATATTATTGGGCCAACAATGGTGAAAAAAGAGGTCTGCTTAACTTACATTAGATTTATCCACATTCGATGTGAAGTCACTAATAAATGCTACACATTTATGAAGATATGTGGTGTTTTGGTCATGAGATTCATCTAATATCTTGATTCCTTACCCACTGGAAAACATACATCCTAGAAAGCAACATCACTGCAAAATGTTATGAAATTTTTTATTTCAAAATCTAAATACGCATTAAACATCCCCTTAAATGAGATTTCAATTATTAAACACTTAAAATTTTATTCTTTGTGTGAGTAATTAGTTTTGAAATTTGATGAATTTTCAATATATATATGATTAATAATTAAACGAAAAAATAATGGTCATAGTGCTTTATAAATCTTAACTGTTGACCATTACTTGAATCATTTTCCCGGACTCATACTTAACTAACATAGGTTTTCTTCTTTTTTTTTTCTTTTTTTCTTTTTTTCAACAAACCCTAAAATTTGGTAAAAATGTGAATTATGTTATAAATTTTGATTTGAAAAAATTAAGAAACTTATGCTAAATTTGGCCAATAACTAGAAAAATATTTTAAAAAATTTATCCTACACAAATGAACATAAATTAACTAGGCTAATATATATATATATATATGGTTCAGGCCATCTAAGCCCACTTTCTTTGAATGTTGATAACTATTATTACTAACTATAAATCAACATTAAATTGTTTTTATTCTTTATTTATTTATTTATTTTTACTTTTTGGTTTTTGATACGGAGGTCACATGTTTGGGTTTGTCATGTAAAATGTTGAGGCTATGAGATGGTGGGGGTGGTGGATGGGTCACGCTCATAGGAATTTTTTTTTTTTTTTTTAAATACATGATAATTGAAAAGGTTAATGAAAAAATTAAAATTATAAATCTCAAATGAATGTTATTAGTGAGTTAGAGAGATAATTAACTATTGACCATTACTTGAATCATTTTACTAGACTCATACTTAACTATGAAAGATTCCCATGGAAAGTTGCGGAATAAAAAATTTTCTCCATGGAAGATGAACCAAGATCACATGATGATTGTATAAGCTATATTTAAAATTTTAAATAAATGTAAATAACTTACATTGAAAGCCTTAGGAGTAGGATTAATGAAGGTGCAGCCCCAAAAGATGAAGGCCTCCAAGAGAAGATCCACACTAGAAGAAGCTTCAACAAGATGAGAGAGAGGAGAGGTTGGTGGCTAGGGATTTTCACAAACCCTTTGTGATTATCTCTATGCTATATCCAGCCATCCCTTTGTGGTTATCTAATATAAGTGGAGTGCTAGCTCCCTATTAGATAACTTGTTATCTTAATTTGAATTTAAAGTATATCATAATCAAATAACTTTAATTCAAATTTCAAATGCAACAAAGCTTGTCATCTTAAATTGAATTTTAAAGTATATCATAATCAAATAACTTTAATTCAAATTTCAAATGCAATAATAGATAGCTTGTCATCTTAATTTGAATTTGAAAATCAAATAATTAAAATTCAAATTTCAAATGCAATAATCTTCTTAATTGAACATAGACCCTTAAATAATAACCTTTATTATTTAAGTCATTTATAATTAACTTTTAATTATAAATATACCCTCTCTTATCTTTTAAATGAAGCTACCAACTATATGTGTGTGACCTCTTAGATTCACAACAACCTAGTAGTAGGAATTAGGATAATAAATTATCCTTCAAATAAAACAACTTTAATTTTAGGTTCTAAAATTAAAACTCTTCTAATTTTCCCTTCAAGAAGTAATTCTTTTGGGCCTCTACTAATCCTGAGTGACATCTAGCAATATGTCAAGACACACCCTAGGTTGTGTGAATGTTTATCATAACACAGTGAACCTTTCGATTACAATTTTAAGATGCAATTCAATCCTTCCATCAAACAATGTCTTAGTTAAATTACTTGAGTATAGGATAATAAGTCAAAACCCTAATTTAATCTTTTGTATGTGTTTCTCAAAATATTAATTCAATCTTGGGATAATTAAGAAAACACTTTTCTTATTACCAACTGCTTTGGCCAAAGACTTCTATGAATTATATCTTTGAGAATAATACAAGGCATTCCCTCTCTTTACTGAGAGTGATAGATTCCTTGTTGTACACTCATATGTCCCAATGACAGGTCTACTAGGGCCAATGAGTACATACACAAATTCCATGGTTAGGATATGTACATTGTACTATCAAACCCTAATATCCCTAACACAGGACATCTATGGTGCCTCAGGTCTAAGGATCACTTGCATTATTGTAACCCTGAGTTGTTGTTTGACATGTAAGTAAAACTCCATTCAACAAACTCAATCAATGATCACATTCAGTGTACTTGTTCTCAAACAAGCACCCACAGGTTTGTCCTAGTGTCATTACACAAATGACTTGAGACTGGTCATTCTCCATATTGAGCAGACATAACATGTGCTAGTCTATCCGGATTATTAATGCCCAATAGATAATTCTATGACTAGGAATATCTAAGATAGAAATCTTTAATAATATAAGTCTCCTAATCTCAACTCTTGAGATCTTATATTGACATTCCTTCTAAGGACTTACCATGAATATAATAACAGAAGAATACATGATAATCAAAAGCCCATATTATTAATGAATAATAGTAATACATGAATCAACTTTATGTCCTAAATTACACCAGTGTGATTGGCTATTAGGGCATATTACTAACAAACTAACATAGTGTAGACATCCTATTTTCACCAATTGTTTTATCGTATGTTTATACAAATGATTAACATGGAGAGTTAGTCATTTGGTGAGAAATTGGGCTTGTAAAGACCAACTTACCCAAATTACCCTTTTCGAAGAAAAAAGATAAGTCATCATTTCATGCGTACATTTGAATTGGAATCAATCCATTTGTATTGCATTTGATTTTTGAGGTATCTTAGAACATCTCTGTAAATTTTCATGTTATTCTGATAAGAGCTCGATAGGTAATTAGGGTTTTTGCGACTTGGGGGGCATTTTCGTCATTTTTCTCGTATAATTTCCGAATGACCTCCAAATTCGAAACGGATTATTTCATAGAGTTTATATGGATGTGGGGAGTGTATTTGGAGTGTCAATTAAACTTTTGAATGGTTGGGATGGATTTGCCCAAAATCGATCCTACGAGCGAGAATAAGCCAAACTAGGGTTTTACCCAAATTGGTCGTTTTCACCAAAATCAAAGATTTTCAAAATATATTTTTAAGTACCAATTTCATAATAAAACCATGTTTTTAGAAGTGGGTTAAGCCTAATTGATCAATTTTACAAAACAAAGAACGGTAATTTGACCAAATTTGGCACAACCGGGTCAATCGGTTAACTTTTTACTAAAATCCTTGACCATTGTCAAGCATTTTTAACCCAAAAACCTTCTAGGAATGTAGAGGATCAAAGCACGGTCATTTTGACACCTGGATCATCGAATTTGGATTAAAAATGAGCAAGATATGGTCAAAATACGAAAATCCCTTGAAAATAGGGTAAATTGGGGAAAGTTAGCATGGTAACCGTCCTCCAGGCTAGGATGGCCACCAGGATGGTCGAGTTCATTTTATGAATTTGGAAAGTTTGGGACTCTCCCACCTATTTTGCCCTACTTTGCTCGATTTTTTTGAATAAATTCGAATGTATTTCAGCTTGCAAACCCTAGGATGAGCCATTCTAAACCCTAGGATGAGTTTTTGATGAATCAATCCCAACCATTCAAGGTTTTTAACCCTAACTCTATAAGTACACTTTGATAGAGTTAGAGAGAGAGGCCAGACTTTAGATTTTCATTTTTTGGTTCATCATTTGGAGGAGAGAACCAGAGTGAAGGAATGAGAAAAGAAGAACTCAAGACTTGAAGCTTGAAGGAGATTAGTCAAGGAGAAGAGAGAGGGGTAAGTGCTCTATCTTTGTTTATTTTATCTATTCTCATGTAACTCTTCTCTCTTATGCTATGGTAGAAGTTTAGTTCATCTCCGCATGAGATGAATTAACTTCTTATCTTCATATGTTTTCCATGTATGATTGAATAGCTTTTTCTTGTTTGTTTATGCATGATAGGATCATATTAGTTTGAGTTTGATTGTCCATGGTATGTGTTTAATATATTTGCATGTGAGAATATGATATAGTTCATTTTTTTATATATAGGATAGTAGCATATTTGTGTGTTTAAGAATATATAGGTTTGATTAAGTGGTTACTTGTTATGATTTTATGTTAGTAAGCATGTTTAGGATGTCTCTTATTATGATATTATGTGAGTAAGCATGTTTAGGATGAGTTTTGTTATGATTTTATGTTAGTAAGTATGTTTAGGATGAGTCTTGTTATGATTTTATGTGAGTAAACATGTCTAGGGTCAGTTTTTTTATGATTTCATGTGGGTAAGCATGTTCAAGATGAGATTTGTCATGATTTTATGTGAGTAGGTATGTCTAGGATAGTCTTTTGTTATTATTTTATGTGTGTGAGCATGTTTAGGGTAAGTGTTAATATGTTTATATAATCATTGAAATCTTGTGGTGTTCGTTTGATAATCATATGTTATTAATGATTATGTGAGTATGTTGATGCATTATTTTCGACATGTGATGAGTCTTGAGTCACTTTTTATACTTTTTATGATTATTTAAACACTCGATATGGATTCGATGTTTTGAATATATAAATTGTGTACGAGAGAGCGTGCGAAGGTAAGATCCTCTCCTTGTGTTTAAATTAATTGTTCAAGCATATTTTTTTTGTTAATTTTGATGTTGTTTTGTATAATAATCTAGTCAAGCATGTTGGTTAGGATTTTTATTTATTATTTTGAATGGATTAATTATGCTAACTAAGTCCCATAAAGTCAAGGTTCTAATCTGTCCAGATTTGAACATGGGCTTAAATGAGGCTTCAATAGCATTTTTAAGCCATGATTTCATGTATATGTTGTAGGTTAAATTCTTATATTATGTTAGTATGCATATTAGGATGTTTGTTTATTATTTTCCATGAATTAAGAATGATTTTTAGGCTATTTAAAGTATGCATTCAAATCTGTCCAGATTTGAATATATACTTTAAAATGGCTTAATTATCATTTTTAAGCCATGTTTTTGCATGATTCTCATAGTTTATCTTGTAGTATATTCATGTAGGATGCCTGCTAGGTCATTATCAGATTTTTCATTACTTCTTTTTAAGGTTTTTAGAATGATTTAAAGTCCACTTTCGAATCTGTCCAGAATTGAAAATGGTCTTAAATGACTTCTAAAAATCATTTTAGAGCCAAATCCAACTTAGAAATATGCTTAGGTTCACATAGTAGAATTAGTGTGCATTTAGGAGCATTTTCATGCATTATTAGAATTAATATCATGCATATTTGTCTATTTTGTTTAAATTCCAGCATGCATTGCATTAGTGTATTAGGTTTTTAGATTAACTTTAAGGTTAGTTAGAGACCTTAGGATTAGGAAGGTCACTTGACCTTCCCTAGGATATTCCTTTGTTGTAAGAGTCGCATTCGAATTCAAGTGTTTTATTGTCTAAGAGTTTATCTTCGAGAGAAATTTCAAAAAATGATTTTTATTTAAAATAATTAACTTGTTAAATGATTTCCCATGAAATAGGAGTATTTTAAAAGGATTTGTGTTGAAAATAATTTCTTTGAAAAAGAAATGATTTTGGAATGAAATTCCATGGATGATGATCGATTTGAAAAAGAAGTTTAAATTGAGGTTTGCTTCTAAAAGATAAGTTTTATCTTTTAAAATTCCAATTGCATGGAAATCTTTTAATTATCGAATTGCTTAGCAAAATGATTTTAAATGGATAAAAAAAACTCTCGAAGATAGAGTCTTGAATAAAGTTGAATACTTTTAGATGATGTGGTTCATTACAATAGGAGAATCCTAGGGTAGTCGAACTACGTGGACTTTGATACTTGCTAGGTAACACTAGTAAGTTACGTAGTTGCTAATAGGGCTCAAGTCCTCCCTAGGATGCTAATGGGGTGTCCTAGGTTTGTAGGGTTTGTTTGTATATTATTTATTGTTATTATTATTAATATGGAGTATTGCATTTATATCACTATTATTGTTATTATTGTTTGTATATTATTTATTGTTATTATTATTAATATGGAGTATATTAGGTTTGTTGGTTGATTAGATTATTTAAGACTGTTTGCATTAAGATTTTAAATAGCCCAAATAAATTAGAAGTCCTTTAATTAGGGCGAAGTGGGTGCCTACAAGTGAAAGCTTAGAACCTTCCCACATCGTAACCTAGCCCCCGGATCCATCTTTGGTTCGGAGACTGCCTTTTCATTGAAATGGAGTTTGTTTTGTTTTATTTAAAATAAAATATTTTTATGGTTTCCTTATTCCTTAAAAATAAGGTGGCGACTACTTTGTTTGTGTTTTCTAAAAATCCCTAATCACGCACAGTGATGATGTGGACGAGCGAGCGGCCCCCGCAAAAAGGAGCTAGTTCACACATAGTTTTTTAAAGAGATAGTTATAATAAAATTTTTAAAAAAAATTAAAAGCATGTGTTAATATTTCAAAATTTTCATACTAAAAATTATTATGACAAAAATTATAAATATCAACTGTGAAAAATCCAAAGGACGGTTATGTAACGCCCCAACTTAACATCTGAATTGACCCTTCCGGATAGGTCGACACGTGTCAAGCTGAAGGTACAACCTGTCCTGCTCATCCGTATTTCCTTACGATATACAAGAATTACATAAAAGTTCTCGGACATTATTTTCAAAGAGAAAGTTTGAGCTATTTTT
>JAESVK010000136.1:1421302-1451767 GCA_017140935.1 Hamamelis virginiana
CATGTTAAAATAAATATTAGTGTATTCATATTGTTATTTGAATCTCTTGATGTTTAACTGATGATTTTAATGATAACATGAGTATATTAGTATGTTATTTCGACATGTGATGAGTCTTGAGCCTTTTTGTTTATGTTTTATATGATTATTTAAACACTTGCCATGGATTTGATCATTTGAATATGAAAAATGTGTACGAGGGAGCGTGCAAAGGTGAGATCCTTCCCTTGTGATTTTTTTATGATTATTTGAGCACTCGACTTGAATTTATTGGTTTGAATATATAAAATGTGTACGAGGGAGCATGCAAAGGTGAGATCCTTCCCTTGTGTTTAAATCAATCGTTTAAGCATATTTTGGTGTAATTTTTGACACGTTTTTGCATAGTAATTTAAAATATTCATGTATAAAGCATGCTAGGACATTTTCACATTTTTTATTCTTTGTTTTAATGGTTTTTAGAGTAATTTAGGGTACATATTCAAATCTGTCCAGATTTGTTTATGTCCTTCAATTTATTCTAAAAATCATTTTTAGGTCAAATCCAACTTAGAAATATGCTTAGGCTCACATAGATTAATTAGTGTGCACTTAGGAGCATTTTCATGCATTTTTAGAATTAATTACATGCTTATCTGTTTAAATTTCAGCACGCATTGCATTAGTATTTTTAGGTTTTTAGATTAACTTTAAGGCTAGTTAGAGACCCTAGGCTAGGAAGGTCACTTGACCTTCCCTAGGAATTTCCTTTGTTGTAAAAATCATACTCAGATTTGAGTATTTTAATCAATTTGAGAGTCAACCTTCGAGATATTTTATAAAAAGATTTTTGATGCAATGTTTATGAAATAAACATGATTTTATGAGATATTTGATTATTAAATGATTTTCAAAAAGATTTGAAATGTTTTAAAGATTTTTATTTTGGAATGAAATTCCTCTCAATATGATTTGTTTTCTTAAAAATCTTTGAAAAAGATTTTTAAATGGAATTTAATTCTAAAGATAAGAATTATTTGGAATATTTGGATTTTATGAATGTCTTTTAATTTGAAATGATTTCTAATGAATGATTTTAAACAAACAAAAACTCTCGAAGTTAGAGTCTTGAATTAGGTTGAATACCTTTGATGATGTGATCGATTACAATAGGAGAGTCCTAGGGTAGTCGAACTACGTGGACTTTGATACTTGCTGGGTGATACTAGTAAGTTACGTAGGCGCTAATAGGGCTCAAGTCCGCCCTAGGATGCCCATAGGGTGTCCTAGGTTTTAGGGGTTTGTTTGTACATATTTTTATTTATTATTAATATAACTAATATAGATAATGCATTTATATCACTATTTTTTGGTTGATTAGATTATTTAGGATTGTTTGCATTGAGAAATTTAAATAGCCCAAATAAATTAGAAGTCATTTAATTAGGGCGAGGTGGGTGCCTACAAGTGAAAGCTTGGAACCTTCCCACGTCGTAACCTAGCCCCCGGATCCAACTCTGGTTCAAAGACTGTCTTTTCATTGAAAATGGAGTTTGTTTTGTTTTGATTTTAAAAAAATAAAACATTTTTATGGTTTCTTTATTCCTTAAAAATAAGGTGGCGACTCCTTTGTTTTGTTGTTTTCTAAAACCCCCCCTAATCACATCGCCCGGTGATGATGTGGACACACCCATAAAGCCCCGTCCACGAGGCTGGTCCACAATGGGCAAGAGACTCTTCAGTACCATCTGCACCTGCTCATCATTTGTAGGCCTGTGGGTCATTTGCGAAGCTTTCGCCCTCCATCTAGAAATGAAGGCAGAGAAACTCTCCCTCGGTTCCTGCTTAGTAGTCTCAAAATCCCTACGAGTCACATCAATCTCAGTGTTGTACTTGTAATGATTGGTGAATTCATTGCAAACATCCTCTCATGTCTTCAACTTAGTCTCATCTAAAGATAGAAACCACTTCGAGGCTGACCCTTTCAGTGATTCATGAAACATCTGAGCCAACAGCTCATCATCAGTCCACGAGGTTGTATCTCCCTCACATACATCTTCAAATGGGTTTTAGGACAATCCATCCCATCAAACTTCTCTAATTCTGGCATCTTAAAACTAAACGGCATACGGGCCTTGGGGAACAGTGAATAAGATGTCACATCAACCATGTCGTCAGACCGACGCATCCCCTTCAGGGCTTTCTCTAAGGCTTCAACCTTACTTGATAAAAAAATCAGGTCCCTAGAGAGGAACCTAGATCCATCGGGCTTGCCATCCAGATTGATGGGCTTAGACTTGACACCTAACTGGGCCTTGGCACTATCATCAACTTGGGCCGGGATAGGTGGATCAAAGGTACTCTTCGAGTTCTCTAAGTGGGCCTCCCTAACCTGATCTGTATTGTTCTGTTTATCTTGGGACATTTTCTTAATCTGTTCAGTCTCACGGGCCAGGCCATCAATCTGGTCCATGATGGCATTCAACATTGTAGCAGTAGTGCTGGATTCTCCGTCCGCCATTGAGGGTGTGGTTGGGGGTTCGATACTGAAAAGGCGACCTCTAGAATCACGATGCCAGGCCAGAATTCTACACCACGAAATGAGATTTTTTAGGAAAAATGGACGAGTCCACGATGCTCAAAACCTATTAACAGACTATCAAAGAGGTGCTATCCAAACAGAAAGAAAGAGAAAGGAGAAAACCGTCCTATCATAATTCCAACTCACTTCCCTATTTCACAAGGGCACTTCCTTAGAAATTAGGAAATAAATCAAAATCCCCAATAAGGGAATAAAACATGATCAGCCAATCATGGCTCAAAAAGCAACACCAATGACTAGTCCTTCATTCTCAGGACACTTTCCTTTGAATCGAAGGTCTTAGAACAAACCAAAACAACGTAATCACAGAAAAGGGTATGTACCTTTAGAATATTCACTTCCATCCTCAAAATAGTCCTTTTGTTCTAAGGACCAAAATCCTTAAAGTAAAGGGCCTATATTAAAAATATCAAAGTTTATCTAAGGGTGACATATCCCTAAGGTTCTAGCATTCATAAACAAGGCTCACATTAAATTGGGACAATTTCGGCAGCATAACGACACAATTATGTGCTAAAAGAAATTTGGCAGCATAACGGCGTAGGTATATGTCCAGGGAAAATTTCGACAGCATAACGGTACAGTTAAATACCAAAAGAAATTTCGGCAACATAACAGTACAATTGTGTGTCGAAATTTCAGCAGCATAACATGTGTGTGCAAACACTGGAGGGTAGAGTGTCCTACTTGGCTGTCTACATGGACTAATGCAAAAGGTGGGTTCAAAGGTTCATATTGTAGACCAATCTATATACCTAACCACATGTGACACATGGCGTGCCGCGTGGGTCAAACAGTACCGATTGGTCTTTGATATACCCCGAAGGGTACTTGACAATAGGTTAATGGTTTCGTCATGATTGCCCTAGTGTCGAGTGGAGACAGGGATCAGGACTAGACCATCGTTTGGCAAGGCAACATCATCCTATCACTCAATGACATGCAGCTAATATAACTAAAATGATATGCAATCACACAAATGCAAGTGGTTGATTTTAATTAATTTAAGAAATTAAATAGCCCAATTAAATTAATGAAGTTTAGTCCTCGATGTCCCCAGTGGAGTCGCCAGTTCTGTGGACCAACCACCTGACGGGCTTGAGGAGGATCCACATCATCATCGGGCGATGTGATTAGGGGGGTTTAGAAAACAAACAAAACAAAGGAGTCGCCACCTTATTTTTAAGGAATAAGGAAACCATGAAAAATATTTTATTTTTAAAATCAAAACAAAACAAACTTCATTTTCAATGAAAAGACAGTCTACAAACCAGAGTTGGATCCAGGAGCTAGGTTACGACGTGGGAAGATTCCAAGCTTTCACTTGTAGGCACCCACCTCGCCCTAATTAAAGGACTTCTAATTTATTTGGGCTATTTAAATTTCTTATTACAAACAATCCTAAATAATCTAAATCAACCAATAAAGTAGTGATATAAAATGCGGTAATCTATATTAGTTATATTAATAATAAAAAAATACAAACAAACCCTAAGAACCTATAATACCCTACGGGCATCCTAAGGCGGACTTGAGCCCTATTAGCGCCTACGTAACTTACTAGTATCACCTAGCAAGTATCAAAGTCCACGTAGTTCGACTACCCTAGGACTCTCCTATTGTAATCGATCACATCATCAAAGGTATTCAACCAAATTCAGGACTCTAACTTCGAGAGTTTTATTCATTTAAAATCATTCATTTGAAATCATTTCCAATTAAAGACTTTCATAAAATCTAAGTGTCCTAAACAATCTTTATCTTTAGAATTCAATTCCAATTAAAAATCTTTTTCAAAGATTTTCAAGAAAACAAATCATATGGGTAGGAATCTCATTCCTAGGTAAAAATCTTTAAAACATTTCAAATCTTTTTGAAAATCATTTATTAATCAAATCCCTCATAAAATCATGTTTATTTCATAAACATTGCATCAAAAATCTTTTTAGGAAATCTCTCGAAGATTGACTCTTAAATTAATTAAAATACTCAAATCTGAGTTTGACTTTTACAACAAAGGAAATTCCTAAGGAAGGTCAAGTGACCTTCCTAAACCTAGGGTCTCTAACTAGCCCTAAAGTTAATCTAAAAACCTAATATACTAATACGATGCATGCTGGAATTTAAATGAATTAATCTAACATACATGAAATTAATACTAATCATGCATGAAAATGCTCCTAAATGCATACTAATTCTACTATGTGATCCTAAGCAAATTTCTAGGTAGGATTTGGTCCTAAAATAATTTTTAGAAGTAATTTAAGGACATAAACAAACCCGGACAGATTTGAATATGAACTTTAAATTACTCTAAAAATCATAAAAACAAAGAATAAAAAAAGTGAAAATGGCCTAGCATGCTTTCTACATGAATATACTAAATTACTATGCAAAAAACATGTCAAAAAAATTACACAAAATATGCTTAAACGATTAATTTAAACACAAGGGAAGGATCTCACCTTTGCACGCTCCCTCGTACACATTTTATATATTCACACAAATGAATCCAAATCAAGTGCTCAACTAATCATCAAAACATAAAAAATAAAGACTCAAGACTTACCACATGTCAAATAATATACTAATATACTCATGTTATCATTAAAATCATCAATCAACCATCGAGAGATTCAAATAACAATATGAATACATCAATATTTATTCTAACATGCTTATACATAAAATAACAACAAATCTAACCCTACTCATGCATACTTACATAAAATCACAACAAGGCTAACTAATCCTAAACATGCATACTAACATAAATCACAACTAAGCTAAATAACCCTAACATGCATATTCACATAAAATAATAACTAAGCTAAACAACCCTAAACATGCATTCTAACATAAAATTATAATAAAACTAATTCTAATCATGCATCTACACATAAATAACAATAAAACTAATTTTAATCATGTATCTACACATAAAATTATGACAGAAACTAATCCTAACATGCATACTCATATAAAATCCTAACTAAGCTAACCCTAATCACATTTAATCACATAAAATAATAATGAAGCTAACTATATCATGCATTTAATCACAATAAAAGACACCCTAATATGCTTACTAACATGCAATCATAATGAAACTAACCCTTAATGCATTTACTCACATAAAATCATGCAAATAATTAATCTAAACAAACATGCTCACATATACCTATCCTAAACATACTAACTCACATGAAATCATAATAAATAACATCCTATTCTAACATGTAAACATATTAAACAAATATCAAAACAATCAAACATAAAACTAATACTATGCTATCATACATGAACAAATGAGAAAAGACTTATTCAATAGGAAAACACTCACCTTTCTCTCTTCTCCTTGATTAATCTCTTTCAAGTTCCAAGCCTTGAGTCCTTCTCCTTCCTTCTCCACTTTCGTTCTCTCCTTCCAATGGTGAAGAACCAGATATGTAGCCTCCTCTTTAACCCTAGAATTCTCTCCCTCCTCTTTTGTCTTAACTCTATAGTAGTGTATTTATAGAGTTAGGGTTAATAACCATGGATGGTTGGGATTAATTCATCTAAAAATGATCCTAAGGCTTAGAATGAGTCTCCCTATGGTTTGCAAGCTGAATCCCTTTCGAATTTATTAAAAAAAAAACCAATCAAATCTGCCAAAATGGGTCGGAGAGCCTCAAATCTTCCAAAAATGAAAAATGGGGTCGACCATCCTGGTGACCATCCAAGGCTGGACGGTTGGCCGTCCAAGGCTGGACGGTTGGCCGTCCTAGCTAGGACGGTCACCATAGTGACTTCCCAAAATTTGCTCATTTTCAATGGGATTTCATATTATGGCCATATTTTGGTCAAATCTGATTCAAATTCGATGGTTCAGGGCTCCAAACGACCGTGTTTTGATCCTTCACATTTTTAGATTGTTTTTGGGTTAAAAATACTTGACCATGGTCAAGGGTTTTAGCAAAAAACTAGCCAATTGACCCGGTTGTGCCAAAATTGGTCATATGACCATTCTTTGTTTTGTAAAATTGATCATTTAGGCTTGCACCACTTCTAAAAACATTGTTTTAATATGAAATTAGTATTTGAAAACATGTTTTGAAAATCTTTAATTTTTGTGAAAATGACCAATTCACGATCGATTTGAATAAAACCCTAATTCAGCTCATTCTTATTCGTGGGATCGATTTTGGACGAATCTATCCCAACCATTCAAAGGTTCAATTAGCACTCCAAGTTCACTCCACACATCCATATAAACTCAATGAAACAATCCATTTCGAATTTGGAGGTCATTCGGAAATTATACGAGAAAAAGGACAAAAATGCCCCTCAAGTCGCAAAAACCCTAATTACCTATCGAGCTCTCATCAGAATGTCATGAAAATTTACAGGGATGTTCTAAAACACCTCAAAAGTCAAATGCAATTCAAATGGATTGATTCCAATTCAAATGTACACATGAAATAATGAATTGTCCCTTTTCTTCAAAAGGGGCAATTTGGGTAAATTGGTCTTTACAAGTCCTATCTCCCATTAAATGACCAACTTTTCAAGCTAATCTTTTACATAAACATATAATAAAAATAATTGGTGAAAATGGGGAGTTCACAGTTGGCCATTTCTCAAAGGAGGTGCAACATATGGCCTTTCATCCTCTATAGGATTGATCATTGGTGGGATAGGAGTATGTGATGAAGCAAGTTTAAGACCTTGGTTGCTTAACTCACCTTTGTCTGTTACATTCGCTCCTGATTCTATGGCGTTTTCTGCTGAAACATGAATCCTAAAGGCCTCTTGATCATTTGATTCACAAGGATGCCTATTATATCCCAATTTCCTCATTTTATTTGTTATGCTCTCAAAAAATTCCTTTTGTTGAGAAAGTTGGAGTGAAAACATTTGGATTAGATTACGACTTGATTCATCCAAATTATTCGAGATTTTTTCAAAAGATTTTTCATTACGGTCAAGATCTTATTCAAACTAGGCTCTTCTTCACCATGGGATTCATCTCACGATGTCCCATATTCCTCAGTTGGAGTAGTCATTGATCTTGTGACAGTTCTATTATGCGTTTAACACAAAGTGGTCCCACCAGGCATGCCAAAAAGGTGTTCTCGGTGAAAAACGACTGTCTCGAGACTTTTGGTGTAAGGTCTGAATGCGCGGGCGTGCCAGGGCTCAAGAGGCCAAAGACAATGTGAACACGACCACTAGTACCTTCTAGGTCGAGAATCTAAGAAAGGTCTTAGATGCCTAATTGGTCACTTTGGCATTAGAAATATAATTGAAATTAAAATCAGGCGATTGACTAGAATCAGAGGTTAATCCTCTTGGGTTCTAGTGTTAAAAATCTAAAAGACCTTTGTTAGCCTTGTGGCTTCAATCCAACTTTATTGAATGATTTTGATGATAACAAACATTGTGTTTTAATCTCTCATGTGTATATGAATACATTGTTGTGTTGCACATGATAATATTGTTGTATTACATATGAATATATTGATATATTGCATATGAATATTTTGATGCTCATTCGTGTTTAATGCTAAACCTTTTTGAATGAATGTTTATTGTTTGACAATGTCATATTAGTTCTTGATTAACATTGTCATACTTAGTTAATGTTTGTTTGGCTAACCTTATTGATTGATTGACATTATCCTATAGTTCTTGTATATCCATTTTGGTATATGTGTTTATAAGAATATAATAGGATTCAAGTTGTCAATGAAGAAGGCTCAAGCAATCATGAAGCTCATGCACTACATTGAACCTTATGTGGATGTGAATATGTTGTATATTCACTAAGGACCATGAAGAGAGCCATTGCATTGATGCAATCCAAATGAAGCCAAGCTCAAGCCTAGCACAAGCCAAGCATAAGTGTTGAAGATCCTTTATGAAGATCTTACTTTTATTCTTGTGTAAAAGTGCTTAGGATTTATATTGTAAATCTCTCTATAGGATGAACTAATTGGCTCAATTGACTATGACTTAAAGACCATAGGTTTTAACTTGGAAAATCACATTTTGGTCACAAAATTGATTCAAACTCTCAATGGGCTTAATGGACTCAAAAGACAAAAATGTTTTATACTTATTGTTTTGGCCTAAACATCTTTGAAAAAAATTTTAAACTTGCCCAAAAATGTTTTGGAACACTTAGTTAACTTGCTCCAGTGTTTTATATTGATTTTAACTTAGAATTTCAAAAAATTGACATTGCAACTTTCCTAGTCGACTAACCAATTTAGTCCTAGTCGACTAAGAGAAGTCATGATGCAATGGTTTGAGAAATTCTGAGTTAGTCGACTAAGCAACCTGGTCTAGTCGACTAATGATTTCTTAATTGACTAATCTTGTCTTGCTAGTCGACTAATGGCAGGTACAGAAGCCTTGTTTTTGTTGCAAATTTGCTACTCGACTAATAGCCCTTGGCTAGTCGACTAATCGATCCTGGAGAAAATTTCCAAATGTGTTTTTAAGTTGGTAGTCGACTAACACCCTTGTGCCTAGTCGACTAACAAACCCATAAAATTTGTTCAAACTATTTTTCATGAGCTAGTCGACTAACCCCTTAGTCCTACTTGACTAACCGTGCCCGGGAAGTTAAAATGCTTTGTAAATTAGCTTGCTAGTCGACTAACCCTTTTGTCCTAATTGACTAACTAATGCTCTGCAACTCCAAACGGCTCTATTTTGACCCCCAACAGCTATATTTGTTTTGGAACCTATTTATACTCTTTTTATGGGTCTTGAATCAACTAATGATCATATTCAATCATACACAAACTTAGTTTATATCATTCTTGTGTGATTTATTCACTTTGATTCATCATTCTCTCTTGAGCCATTGAACAGCTCTTAATCTTTGAGAGATATTAGTGAAAGCTTCATTATTGTACATCTTCTACTCATTAAGGAGTGTTCTTTATTGTACTCAAACCTCATATTGTAATCTTGTGAGTTGTAAGGGTTGAGTGTAACCCTTGTAGGTGAGAATCCACCACCTAGAAAGTAGATTGTGGGTGAGTTGTCTTCCACCTTGACAGAAGGCAAGTTATAAAGGTTTCTCCACCTTGAAGGAGTGATCCATAGTGGATTATAGAATCCTCAA
Organism: Hamamelis virginiana; assembly: GCA_017140935.1. Lineage (NCBI taxonomy): Eukaryota > Viridiplantae > Streptophyta > Magnoliopsida > Saxifragales > Hamamelidaceae > Hamamelis > Hamamelis virginiana. Next base: position 1,431,004 of record JAESVK010000136.1, read on the forward strand.
GACGGGGCTCTTGAGGCGTGGACGTAGGCGGAGACCGAATCACGTTAATTCTTGTGTTTGAATCTCTCTAACTCTTCTCTTGCATTTCAAATCATATACTTGTTATATTAATTATTGTTCAATTCATATACTTGTTGTATCAATTGTTTTATTGTGATTCAAACATTGTCTTCCGCTGAATTTAATTGAACCATAATTTTTATTTGGTAATTATTTTAAAAAGTTTTCAATACCTCTATTCACCCCCCCTCTAGAGGTATATATATTTATTAATCAACAATAAATAATGACTTGAATAAAAGAAAATAAATTAGACATAAAGAAACTCATTAACTAAAATTAAACTAAATGGAATTGAAATATAAAAGAAATACTTACAGTGCTTAGATGAACAAAATGAGAAATAAAACTCCATTGATAATTGAAATAAAAACTAAACTATGAAATTAGAAATTAAAACATGTGATTACAGACTAACCGAAAGCAAAACGAACTATCGCTACTAGAGAAATTGAAGAACTGCTGCTATTGAAATTGAAGAAATGCTCCAAAGAAGACGAACTGCTACTGGAATTTAAAACTAAATTTAAAACTAATGAGAGAAATTTGGTCATGGGCTGATTTGGATTGAGTTGTGTGTTTTTCCCGCTACTGCTGCTTCATTTAAATAGACGGGGGGCTATTAACTGCCACAGCCCACTCTTCCATGTCCTTAACTGATGGGCCATGATCCCACTTCTATCGTAACTGCCCAGATCACGTTTCTTCAGCCCACGTCCAGCTACAATATGCCCCTTTTATAATTGCTTCCAGCTTTGCCATGTGTGAACTCTTTGCTGGGCTGTTTTAACCTCTAATTAGAACTGCCCATTACACTCTCAGCCCACTACTCCATCTTCCATGCCAAGCTGCCACGTGTTTTGCTATATATTAATCTTTTCCAGCTTCTAAAAGCTTCTTTCAGCCTAGCACGTGGCATCACCCCATTCATTCTTGTATGCCTTACGTGGCAATATTTTAATAATGCCCACGTGGCATTTTTTATGGTAAACAGTTACTGACAGATTCACGACTAAATTAATTATGTTCTTCCCTGGTCATTATAGTGAAATATCCAAATTAATCAATTCATTGAGGGCGATTCATGCTGACATTTGAAGTCCAGATCCAGTTTCCCTGGGATGTAAATTGGGATCTGTTGAATTCTAAGTTCTAATAACCAATTCCTTTGGAGGTTTTTCTGTTCATTCTCTGAGATTTATGTATGGGTTATGTGATGAATAGAATCCCTTTGGCAAGATTCAAGGGTGAGGACAAGCATTTTGACCCAATCAGTGGTTAAATTTTTTGTTATCATAGTTTTTATATCTTTTTTGTTTCTTCTCTAGTTAGCCTTGTTCCCTCACTCTCCCAAACTAGTAAAGGTTTTCAAATATGCCTTCATGTTCATTAATTCTAATTTCTTGTCTTTAGTAGATCTTTTTTACATGAGCGTTTTATGCCATCTTCTAGCTTCTATTTGCCAGGTCATGGAAAATGGAATTTCTTATACAATCTCATTGGAAGGCTAGAAGACAGAATTTTATGCTGATCGGCGTGAAAATCGTCAATTCATATCAACAATATCAGATGGTTAGAGAGTTATTGATATGTGCTTCTATAGTGGCGGATTTGCTCTAAATGCAGCATGTGGTGGTGCTGAAAATGTCACCGGTATAGTTTCATTGCTAGTTCTGTTATCTTTGCCAATTCTTGCCGAATACCTTTTAACGACAATTTTTATTTTAATATTGTAAAAGTGATAGTTTAAAATTTTGTCAAATTGCTTGTAAAATTTGGATAAACTGGATTTGGTATGGTGGGCTGCATGAATTGAAGGTATATTGGACAAAAATAATAGGTCCTTTTTTTTTGGGCAATTTCCATGAATAATCCTAAGTTTCCAAAATATTACGCCTACGAACCCGATCCAAAACTAATTACGCAAATATTTTTTTAGGACATAAATACCCTCCACTCATATGGGTATTTACAATTTGACCATTGAAATGGTCACAATTTTTGTACGGATGAATTAAAAAAAACTCGAAGAGCCACCAATAATCAACACAATCCCCAATTTTGTATATAATCCCCAATATTACAAAGATCACCATAATTACAAATAATCATCAATCCCCAATATTACTAAGAATACCCAATAGAGTAGACAAGATTTGATTGATTTGATGTTCTTGGAAAGCGCAAATTGAATGAATGACATGCATGATGTTGATGTGACATAAAGTGGATTGGGGATTCTTAACAATATTGGTGATTATTAGATAAATTGGAGAGTGGGGATTCTGTTTATTTTTGGGGATTATACATAAAATTGGGGATCCTATACAAAAATTTGGAGGACATTAAACGACTAGCATTAAATGTTGACGTGACATAAAGTGGATTGGGGATTCTTAACAATATTGGTGATTATTAGATAAATTGGGGATTGGGGATTATGTTTATTTTTGTGGATTATACATAAAATTGGTGATTCTGTATAAATTGGTCAAACTTCAATTTTAAGGGTAATTTCGTCCAAAAAAACAGTAATAGGTGTATATCCGTAATATGTTTTGGATCGGGTTCGTAGGCGTAATATTTTGGAAACTTAGGATTATTCATGGAAATTGCCCTTTTTTTTATTTAGTCCTTGTAATAATTCAGAAATTTCCAATTAATAAGAATCTGCTTCCAAAATAAAAACAGAAATAATAGGTCCTTTCGTAGGTGGAGTCATATTCTTTTGCCTTGTCATTTCAAATAATCAAAAGGTAGAACTTGAGGGGTTAGTGGTGGGTTGCCTAGATGTCATTTGTTTCTCTTGGACCATATATTTTATATCGGCATTTTCCCCCTCCAATTTTTATGGTTCTTGCTATTACTCATAGAATCAGTATTAAATCCAGGTTCTACAAAGTGCATCTGGAATGTACAGAAACTTAAACTCATTAGCTATGCGACTAACAAAGAGAGGTGATCTTCTTATGACATATATGTTCATGTTTAGGAGCTATGACCCATAGTGGGATGTTCTTGTGCACTCTTCAGGCAAGTAATTATTTATGTTTTCCATAGTTTTTGCAACTGGTATGATGAGAAAAGAAAAAATTAAGTTGTGTATCTTGTCCATTTATTAATATTAATAATAGTATTAATATCCTTCGCTCCATTGTTGTTGTTATTCATGTTGAATCCTTGCCAGAGGCCTTGGGAATGTTTTTATGTATAAAGAAAAGGTGGCATCGTGATCTTGACACTTGTATTTGATAAAGAAAAAACTATTGGATTGGGGTTCGAGTTTCCTTTTATGGAGCCAAGGGCATAGCTTTAATAATTGATTCTGGCAAGGTGAAAACATAGTGGTGTTTGTAATGCCATTATGGATATGTTATAGGTGAAATAGAGATGGAAAGGTGACTAATTTAGTTGATGCTTTGTTTGGTTGTCGAAAATTCGGAGAAGAGGAAGGAAGAAAGGAAAAGGAAAGAAAAAACCAACCCTGGTAGATAAGAGTCAATTAGTGACAGCATTGATGAAACAATTTTGGCATGGAGAACCACGATGCAGCACCTTCTCTGCTGTCTTTTGTTCACAGCCAAATTTCCTTTCCCTTTTACCGAAGCCTCTGTTTGGATTTGGTAAGAGTAAAGAACAGGACAGGAAAAACTTAAAAATGCTTTAGAAAGGAATTCATTTCAATGAAATTTCAGCATGCTTTGGGGAGAAATTCATTTTAATTCAATTTTCAGCATTTCCTTTCCGTTCACTTACTCTTTTCCAAAATCCAAACTAAACTGAAACTGTTTGGTAAAGTGAGTTAAGAGATGGAAAAACATTAATGGCCTGTTTGTTATGAGGGAAAAGTGGGAGGAGGGAAAAGTGGAGGGAAGAGAGATTTGGGACATGTTTGGTATGGAGGGAAGGAAAAAGTGGAGGGAAAATGGGGGGAAAAGTGGGGGGGGAAAAGGGAGGTATTCAATCCGCCCAATTCCGGGCGGAAAAGTGGAAGTAAAAGTGGAGATCAGCTTATGTGGGCTTTGAAAAGACCATTTTAACATCAGTTTTTTGGTTTAAACCCCTAAGCTTTTCTAAGGAAGGAGCTGAGAAAGAGAATTTCATAAATATTAGAATTTGTTTTTCTGACAAAAAGTAATTTGAAAAAAATTCTCATCGGAGACTCACTTATAAAATTATAATTTCTCAATTATGAACATATAACTGAATCTTTTTAATGGTTATTAGAATTTAGTAGTATAATGTCATTTTGGTTAAATAGATGTGGGGGTATAATTGTAATTTAAGTGCTTTACTTCCTTTCCCTCCTCCCAATTTACCAAACACATGAAAGGAAGGAAACCACTTTTCCATCCATCATACCAAACACACAGGAAGGAAAAAGGGTTTCCCTCCCCTGAGGAAGGAAAGCCCATCCCTCTTACTTTCCTTTCTTCTATTTTTCCATCCCTCCTACCAAACGGAGCATAAATGGCATTACACATAACATGCTATGCAAAAACCACCTTATATTGTTGCATTTTTCTGCTATGATCTTTGACAGCCATTTCTCATTCAACTCTTATTTTTTCATTCTAGGTGCCGTATCGACAGCAGGGAGACAAGGTTGGACAAGTAAGGGAGAAATTGGATTGCTGATCCGCCTGCTTATATAATTGCTCTATTGCTTTGTAATTAAGGTCTTTGCTTATTCTTTTTGTGGGGTTTGTTGATTATTTTTGTCTCTCTAGCAATTTTTTTTGTGGACAGTGCTGTGATGCTTTGAATGGGTTTTGTCACCTAGTTTGGAAAGCACAGCACTAGTTTGTTTTGTTTGGTGCATTTGGAGCGTCTGAGATTTTCAGGGATTCCTACATTGAAGGATGATCTGCTACTATATTTATTCATGGGCAGCACAGCAGTCAAGTGATTCTACGGCAAGCCGGAGCAGCTTGTGATCATCCTATTGACTCGTCATATCAAGAAGGCGCATACCTTTCCAACATCCTGTTTAGAGTTATATGAAACCTACATGTAATGATATTAGGTATATTCTGATTTTGTGAAGCCTGATCCGTTACTCACGAATAAACTCAGAAGAATTAAAGCCATCAGTTGATCAAAATGACTAGTAATTGTATCGAATTGTATTGTGAAATTATACAAGAAATTTCAAAAAATTCAAATTCCAAGCGGACAAACTGCTTCAAACTGAGGTTATATCTATGGTTATTATGAGTATATTAATTCACATAAAATTACAATCACGAACGAGGGAGAAAAACTCAAGCCAAACCCATTTAAAGAGAATTTGTGAAAGTGCTAGTGGCCCTCTGAAGGAGCTAACCAGACTTTGTATAATTTTATTAGTGACGGCTTCAGTTTCTTCGATCCATATTTCCTACTTTTCTCGTTTTGTTGTAATATTGTAGAGGGACTGCCAAATAGAGGTTAAGGGTATGCCTCATGATTTGGTAAAGCTTGGTAAAGCTTGTATGATATTTTATGTAAATAAGGGCAATATTGGAATTTACACCTTAAAATCTTTTTTTCTCTTCTTTTCTCCCCGGTCTATCCAAACAGGGTCGGGAGAAAGTTATTTAACTTTCTCTTCTCTTAATGAGATTCTATTCTCTTCTCTCCAATTCTCTCAATCCAAACATAGTGTTAATAAGGAAGTTTCGATGGTGTTGGTGGTGAAGAAGCCATGAGCTTCATTTGCTTACTAAGGAGCTAAAAGAAACACGCTACAGATAAATATACATACATCCATATACAGACAGGGAGAGAGAGAGAGAGAAAGGGGGGAGGGGGGAGCAGATAGTTGTGTATTTTAGGGTATCCCTAATCCTCCTATGATGTTTATAATTCTGTTTTGCGTTGAAGCGAGCTAAGGTGAAAAATAAGGGTTAGATAGCAGACACAAGGTAGTCTGGGCTATAAAAGGGCCAGCCCGGAGAATTGAGGCCCAAGGCAAGTTCTTAATATGGGCCCTATTATACACAACAGCTTCAATGCTTCTTTCTCCTGCAAAAAGGTGTTTAAGAGCCCTATTGCTGCTTAGCCAAGTTAGGCTCCGCAATAGGGTTTTCCGGTGATCATTCAAGGTGCTTAGAAAGGCGATAAAAGGAAGTTCGAGGCATTCAAAGGTGATAAGAGGAAGTTGAAGTTGTCTTGGAATTCGAGGAAGGCGGTACTTCTAATTAATTTTGTTAGAAAACTATTTTGAGGACTTGGGATTTTGTAGAGCTGTTTTTTTTTTTTTTTTCCTGATTTTAAGGTGAGATATTTATCTCAGAATTATAGTTGAATTATTTAAATGGCTTGAGGGTAATTCGAGTCGTACCGACGACAGTTTTATTTAGTTAATGCTATTTAAGTTTGGTTTATTTGAATTATTCATTGTTTTATTTTGTCTTATTATTGCTATTTAATTATTATTGTTAAGATTAAATTCACTTGACCTGTTTCACTAAAAAGTCCTCTTAATTGAGGCAATTTGAACTCTGTCACCTGGTTTTCATTATCTTGAGGGATTTGAACTACCTTGCAGTGGTTTGAACTCCTAAAAATTTAAAATTGGATCAACAGCTAGTAATCAAGTCTGAATTTCCAGCCAATCCTTTAGGGACCTTTTTGCTCAAAGAAAGGGTTTTTTTGGTATCAATGGTGAAAAAAGATCTGACACATGTCACTTGGTGTTCATAGGCATCTATTACTCCTCAATATATCATCTCATGTCCAGTGAAATTTGGGACACTTAAATTGCAAATTTATTGTAATGCTTCATTTCTTGAATTCTAAGGTCACTTAATTCCAATCTCTTAAGAAAATTTCTCATTCAAGTGGATTGGTAACCTTTTTTCTGTTCTATTTGCTTGCTACTTGTGAAATAAGTGCCTTATTATGCACTATATAAGGCTTCTTTAAGTTGTTTTCATTAAGGTTTTCAAATTAATCAAGATTAGAGACTACTTGCTTAGAAAACCCTAGTTATTTATGCATGAGCATTATTGTTGGATAATAGTTTAGCTATCTCATGTGTCTGAGATTTCTTCTCATTCCTTAACCTCATTATATTTCATTATTGGTTGATTTGTGGATTTGAATTGTGTTTGTGGTCCTCAAGTGTGGTGCCGTGTAAGGAGAAGACTAATTTCACATTTTATTTATCTTTTTCATTCAATCAATTTCAAAGAGCTATGCTTTTAAATATATATAGAACAATGGGGAATTCTAGAATTTGATAATGGAATGTTCTTCTGTTGCACCAGAGTTGGAATATCCTTGATGATGTGTCAAGATAAGGTTGTTAGAGGAGAGAGGTGATCCTTTGCTAAGAGCAGCTGAAGCATGTGAAGAGGAGAGAGGTGACCCTTTGCTGAGAGAAGCTGAAGCACATGAAGAACAATTATTCTGTGTGATCAGCTGCACATGATGAGCTCTGTTAACAGCCCCCTCAAACTCATAGGTAATTCAAGAACCATGAGTTTGTCCTGAAGATACTTGAACCGTTGAACTGATAATGGTTTGGTGAAAATGTCAGCAACCTAATCAATAGAGGATACATAGCGAATTTCCATAGATTTGTTGACAACTTTTTCTCTAATAAAGTGATAATCCACTTCAATGTGTTTGGTACAAGCATGGAAAATAGGATTCGAGGCAAGAGCAATCGCCGAAATATTATCACACCAGATGATGGGTATAAATGAAGAAGTGTGATGAAGTTCTACAAGGAGAGTCTGAAGCCATGTGATTTCTGCTGTAGTATGAGCAAGAGATCTATATTCTGCTTCAGTTGAGGAGCGAACTACTGTGGCTTGTTTCTTAGCTGACCAGGATATGAGGTTGTTGCCAAGGAAGACACAATAGCCTGTTGTTGAACGACGATCCAAAGAGTCTCCAGCCCAATCTGCTTCAGTTGAGGAGCGAACTACTGTGGCTTGTTTCTTAGCTGACCAGGATATGAGGTTGTCGCCAAGGAAGACACAATAGCATGTTGTTGAACGACGATCCAAAGAGTCTCCAGCCCAATCAGCATCAGAAAATGCTTGAAGAGCAAGAGAGCTAGGAGTGAAGTTGAGGCCATGATGAAGAGTGCCCTTTATGTACCTTAAAATCCGTTTAACAGCAGAAAAATGGGCATTGGTAGGAGAATGCATGGTCTGACAAACAGAATTTACAGCAAAGGAAATTTCTGGTCTTGTAATTGTGAGATATTGAAGTCCTCCAACCAAACTGCGATAAAGAGTGGGATCAGAGAATGGAAGGTCATCATCTTGCTGGGGAGAGGATTTGATAGAGATGGGAGAGGAGTATGGTTTGTTGTCAGGCGTAGAAGCTTTATTAAGAATATCGGTAGCATATTTTGTCTGAGAGAGGAAGATACCATGAGTAGTTTTGTGAATTGCAATGCCCAAGAAATAAGACAAATGACCAAGGTCTTTGAGGGAGAAGTTTGATTGCATTTGGTCAATGAGATAGTTGATATATGTGGAGTTGGAACCAGTGACCAAGATATCATCAACATAGATGAGAAGAAGAGTGAGATCATTTTTTGATTCATGAATGAATAGAGAAGGATCAGCTTGGCTTTGCTTAAAGTTGAGAGAAAGAAAAAATAATGAGAAGGTGGAGAACCAAGCTCTTAGTGCCTGTTTGAGACAATAGAGGGCTTTATGAAGTTTGCAAACATGATTAGGAAATTGAGGGTCAGTGTAGCCAGAGAACTGAAGCATGTATACATCTTCATTGAGGCTGCCATGAAGAAAGGCATTGGAGATATCTAACTGTCGAATTGCCCCGGTGTGATGAAGTGCCAGAGAGAGAACAATTCGAATGGTAGATTGTTTGGCTACAGGGCTAAACGTCTCAGAGAAATCTATGCCATATTCTTGATGGTAGCCTTTAGCAACAAGCCGTGCTTTGTATCATGTAATACTGCCATCAGAATTCTTCTTAATGCGATAAATCCATTTGCAGCCAATGACAGTTTGATTGAGAGGAGGTGGTACTAGAGACCAGGTACCTTGAGTTTGCAGAGCATGAAATTCTGCAGACATGGCATCTCTCCATTCTTTATGCTTTGAAGCTTCGTTATAAGAGGTAGGTTCAAGAAGGGACGAAGATGAATGGCATATGGTATGAAAAGAGAGAGGATGTCTGGGTTTATAAATTCCAGATTTGGAACGAGCGGTCATTGGATGGGTAAGTGATGTTTGGTCAAGACATGAAGGTGGTTGGAGTGGGTTTTGTTCAATTGGGTCAAGAGATGATGGCTGTTGGAGTGGTGAAGTGAAAGGGATGTTGTCCAAAATTAAAATGTGGTGGATGGAGATTCGTATTAGGACTAGGTGAAGGAGATTGAGGTGGTGAAGTTGTCTGTGGTGAGAGAGACCAAAGATTCAATTAGGATGATGACTGAGAAAGTTGTTGGAGGGAAAAGTTTGTCTCATCAAATTGAACATGTCGAGATGTAAATATGCGATTGGTGAGCGGGTCAAGGCAGCGATATCCTTTTATTCCAGGGGTGTAGCCAATGAAAATGCAGGGAATGGTACGGGGTTCTAATTTGAGGTTGATATGGTCGAATCCATGGATAACAACGGCAACCAAAGGCTCGAAGAAAGTGATAATCAAGGAGATGATGAAATATTTTCGTATATAGGGTTTGGTTTTGAAAGGAGGAATGAGGCATTCGATTGATAAGATAAATGGCAGTGCAGAGAACATCAAGCCAGTATCGAGATGAGAGGCCATACTGTAGTAGTAAAGTGAGGGTGGTTTCAATGAGATGTCGATGCTTTCGTTCAGCCACCCCATTCTGGGCTGAAGTATGAGGACAGGTTTTCTGGTGGAGAATGCCATGTTCAACTAAAAAATCATGGAATGAAGTGCTTGTATATTCACCTCCATTGTCTGTGCGAATAATTTTGATTGTGGACTGCACTGTATTAATCGAGGTATTGAATTGATTTTCCACAAATTTCTTAAACTCAACAAACTTAGAGAGAACTTCAGATTTGTATTTCAAAGGATACAACCATGTAAACTTGGAAAACTCATCAATGAAAATTACATAGTATCGAAGGCCAGAGATAGAGAGAACTGGGGATGGTCCCCATACATCATAGTGAATTAATTCTAAAGGACGAGATGCAGAGCTTTGTGAAAGTGAGAAGGGAAGACGATGACTTTTGGACATGCTGCATTCAACATAACAGGGAATTTTATTACTTGAGAGGTGCAGAGAAGCAGTTCTGATAATGTGATGTAGCTTCTGAGGGGAGGGATGGCCGAGTCGTCTATGCCAAAGAACAGCAGAGACTCTTTTAACATTGAAGATTTGAGGAGAGCGTGAATGTGTGGTGGGGAAAAGAACTTCATAGAGACCGGAGTTACTGGAACCTCGAAGGAGAGGCTTCATCGTAGCATTATCCTGAATAATAAAGGAAGTAGCATCAAATAGAATTGAGCAGTTGTTGTCATGAGCAAATTTAGACACAGAAATCAGATTTGAGGCTATACCAGGGACATGAAGAACATCATTGAGTTTAAAAGGTTGAGTGGGAGTGGGAAGAATACCATCACCGATATTATGAATTGGGAGAGAAGCACCATTACCAACAGTTACTCGATCAGGACCACTGTATGGTTGCTTAATCTGAAGATTCTGTAGATCATTTGTGATATGATTTGTTGCACCAGAAACAAAGTACCATGGCTGTGGGGATGGAGATGAAAACTTAGTAAAGTTTGCTTGTGGTCGACCTTGTGGTGCATAGGTTGGGTCATTCTTGTACCAGCAGCTATATGCAGTATGAGAAGCACCACCACAGATTTGACATCGAGGAGAACCACGGCCACCAAATCTACCAAACCTTCATGGTGCTCTATTACGTCCTCTGCCACGATAGGAGGATCGACCGCCTCTAAAATAAGAAGAATTGGTTTGAGAAGGAAAGTGTTGATATGGGGAAGATGAGTGTGGTGAAGTTACTGCAGTATAAGCAGATGGAAGGTCATGAGTGAGATTTGGTTTTGGTTGATTTTCAAGATGAATAGCTTCATAGCATAGATAGGAAGACAGTTCATCCATGGTTAAGGACTCAGATCGAAGTCGAACATTGGATTTGACAGCATCATATGTAGAAGGGAGACCTTGAAGAGTGAGAAACACAAGATCTTCATCTGGTATCTAGTACAGGGGAAGAGGCGATGGCCAATTGATCAGCAAGTTCTTTAATCTTTGATAGGTATGCTTCCATATTTTGAAAATCTTCTCGTTTGGTATAGGCTAAGTCATTTTTCAGCTTGTGAATGTGAGATCTGGAAAGGGATGTAAATTTTCTCTATAGAGCAAGCCAAATTTCATAAGCATGGGAATAGGAAATAATGAAAGAGAGAAGAGATGGAGTAAGAGTAGCAGTAAGACAACTTGTGATATGAGCATCAATGAGAGACCAAGTCTGAAACTCAGAATTAGGTATGAACTTCTCTGTTTTAGGATCTAAAATGGTGGAAGGAGGACATGGAAATGTTCCATCGATATAGGAAAGAAGATTATGAGCTTTAAGAACATTTTGGATAAGGGATTTCCAAAGGAGATAATTCGTGTTGTCTAGTTTGAGAGGAATAAGAGAATTCAGATTAGATATCAGTAGATTGAGAGAGGGAGGGATTGAATTATTGGAATTCTGTGAAGAAGATGAAGCAATGGTCTAAGAGAAGGATAACCTAAAAACAATAAAAAAAGGATCGAAGTCTGTGAAGGATCGAAGTCTGTGAAGATAGAGAGGCTTTGATACCATAAAGAGAAGACTAATTTCACATTTTATTTATCTTTTTCATTCAATCAATTACGAAGAGCTATGCTCTTAAATATATATAGAACAATGGGGAATTCTAGAATTTGATAATGGAATGTTCTTCAGTTGCACCAGAATTGGAATATCCTTGATGATGTGTCAAGATAAGGTTGTTAGAGGAGAGAGGTGACCCTTTGCTGAGAGCAGCTGAAGCACGTGAAGAGCAATTATTCTGTGTGATCAGCTGCACATGATGAGCTCTGTTAACACCGCGGACTCAGTGTATGGAATTAGGGTTATGGCTTCAACTCGTGGAAATACTGTGAAAACTGGCATAGACTCATTTGTAGTTGAAGTGCAAGATAGGGATTCTACTTGGGTTTGTGGACTCGAGCGTCGTGTTTGTGAGTAGTATCAAGGTTCTTGTACTTTGTTTCAAGTTCATAATAATTTCTAGTATTCATAGATTTTTTTTTTCAAAAGGGTTTTCCTTGTAAATCTTTATGTTATGTGTTTGAATGATTTATTGCCTTGGGTAATTAATAACAGAACATTAATATTAATTGTGTAATTTGAATTGATCACTAATTTCAAGAAATAATATCCTCGAAATTTCAATGATCATACACAAACACGTAGAAACTTAGTATTTATCTTTCTTGTGTGATTCAAGCCTTAGAAACATGATTCTATCTTAAGCCAACTAGTTTAATATTTGAGAGATCTTAGTGTGAGCTTCATTTATACACATCTACTCAATTTTTGAGGAGTTTCTCTTCGACACAAATCTTTATTGTAAATCTTGTTGTAAAAAGGTTAGGCTATAACCATTGTTGGAAGAAAGAGTGAGAGAGTGTTCCTTTAGTAAAAGGTTTGATCTGCACCCGAAGAGAGATTGAGTCTTCATCTTCATCTTGGAAAGAAGACTGGTGTACAAATTTCTCCACATTGAAGAAGTGATCCGAACCATGTTAAATATTTTGTGTTTAATTTCTCTCTCTTCGTTCTTGCAATTTATATTTGTGCATTTATGTTTGGTTTTATATAAATTGCATAGTCTTATTAATTTGAGTAATTAGTTAATTTTCATACATTTAATCAAAGTTTGCCAAAACCCTATTCATCCCCCTCTAGGGTTAATACTTGAGACAATAAAACTGATTTTTATAGTCAACTAATTTTTTTAATCTATTGAATTGGAAACAAAAAACAAACAATTAATTAAAGGTGCTTTCACACTACAATAAATTCATGACTTTGTCCTTGATAGTGTGATATTAACAGTAGAACCCAATATTATTTGTACTCCACTCTTGTGAAAAGACTATTTGTGCCACCCAGTGGCGGAACCGGGATGAAATCTTGGGGGGGGGCAAAGCCTTATAGGCTGGAGTCTACCCTTATAACTTTGGGGGGGGGGGGCATGTAGTGTATTTTTGAAATTTTTTAACTATAATAAATATAATATATATATATATAATACATATATTTGAAAAAAGTTGGCATGGCCCCCCTTGGAATACATGTGGTTCCGCCCCTGGTGCCACCGATAATATTTGATATTGTTTCGATTTTTGATTTTTTTTTATTAAACTAGTATTTTTTTTTTTTTCAAATTTCTACCAATTTTAAGGGGTAGTTTGACAAATATGAAAGTCTAATAACTTTAAGTTGAGTTTGATCAATTTTTATTTCACCACTATTTGGTAATTCCTTTTCTTTCTATAAATTTGATTGACCTTAAGTAAAAAATAAGACATAAATATACTTTTTTTTTTAATTATCCAAAAATATATATATATACATTTTTTTTTAAATTAACTGTAAATTAATTTATTTAAAAATAAAATAATAGGTGGGTCAAATCAAGTTGCCTCACCCTAGAATCAGTGAGCTAGCTATATATAATCTTTTAGACACATAAATTATTATATGATAGGCATATGATAACTATTATGTCTAGGAGGTTATCTTTAATCGGCTCACATAATAATTCCATCTAATTACCACTTACAATAAAAACAATAAAAATAAAGAGAAAAAACAATAAAAAAGCGGAAAGAAAGAGAAGGAAGTTAGAACATCTTTAATGGGCTCTTATTTAGGATTGCCATTACCAAATTTGAGAGTCATGAAAAAAAAAAAGGTATTCTAATGGGGTGCCATTCATGAATTTTAAATTTGGCAATGGGGTCAATATCTTCCATATTTGAAAAAAAAAATGGTAATGATCATCTCCTTCCAAATAGTTTACATCATATTTTCCTCTTATTTATTATCAATTGAAGCACAATAGTAGAAACTTCTATTTTGAAAATGTAGCACCCTCAAATATAGAATTGAGAGAGACATTACAACGTTAATTATCAGTTTACCACTCACCAATGTATAAGCGAAAATATGATAAATAATAAATAAAAACCATAAAACAGGCCTGCTGCAAAACAGACCAAAACAAAGAGATAGATTCGAGGTCTTGTTCATTTCCATTTCGGAAGCCTTCCTTTCTTATTCTATACTAATATACAAAGCGAGAATGAGACTTTGCCTGGTACTTTTTCTTTCCCTCAAGATGCTCCTATAAAAAATAGAAGTAACACATGATATTAACACCATTTTAGTAAACTTCCAAACAGATAGATATTAAATCAATCATGACTCCTTATTTCCTGGGATTCCAAAATTAGGAGTTTATCTAGGATATCGAGAGAATGATCTAATCTGACAAAATTTTAAAATTCCCCGACAACCCATGCAAATGACTCTTATTTCAATGGTTGAACCGCAAAACTATAAAAGAAAACCGTCAATTTTACCACTATAAAATTACCATGTCAAATCATGACTCCTTATTTCATGGGATTCCAAAACTAGGAGTTTATCTAGGATATCAAGAGAGTGATCTAATCTGACAAAATTTTAAAATTCCCCGACAACCCATGCAAATGACTCTTAATTCAATGGTTGAACCGCAAAACTGTAAAAGAAAACCATCTTTTACCACTATAAAATTACCAGGTCTCCTCCATGGGCTTCTCTGCTTCTAGCCCTTACGTATTTTGTACTTATGCTTTTAAATTTTTTTTTTCCTAATAACTCAAATTTTTCATTAGAGACTTTCTAGGAGGAGACTTTGCCTGGCACTTTTTCGATCCCTTAAGATGCCCCTATAAAAAATAGAAATAATGCATAATATTAACACCATTTTAGTAAATTTCCAAATAGATAGACATTAAATCAACCATGACTCCTTATTTTATGGGATTTCAAAATTAGCAGTTTATCTAGGATAAACTGACACGAGAAGTTTACCTTTAGGAATTTCAAAACCTCATCACGATCATGTCTAACATCAAACACAGTTTTCTTTATTTTCATTTATCCCATCACCGTACTCTCATCATGAGAATCAAAACTCCTTACATTTCACCATTGATCTGTTCATAATTGACATTTTTATTGCACCAATTCACAGGACTCTTCACAACTTTTGGATTGTCCAGGTAAGTTTATTTAGTTTCTTCAATAATGTACATATTATGGATTTTATCTCTCTCTCTCTCTCAGTTAAATTACATGGTGAAAAAAGAGGTCTGCTTAACTTACATTAGACTTATCCACATTCGGTGTGAAGTCACTAATAAATGCTACACATTTTTTAAGATATGTGGTGTTTTGGTCATGAGATTCATCTAATATCTTGGTTCCTTACCCACTGGAAAACATACATCCCAAAAAGCAACAACATCAGTGCAAAATGTTATGAAATATTTTATTTCAAAATCTAAATATGCATTAAATATCCCCTTAAATGAGGTTTCAATTATTAAACACTTAAAATTTTATTCTTCGTGTGAGTAATTAGTTTCAAAATTTGATGAATTTTCAATATATATATGAGTAATAAAAATTAAAAGAAAAAATAAAGGTCATGGTGCTATATAAATCTTAATTGTTGACCATTACTTGAATCATTTTCCCGGACTCATACTTAACTAACATAGTTTTTTATTTTTTATTTTTTATTTTTATTTTCAACAAACCCTAAAATTTGGTAAAAATGTGAATTATGTTATAAATTTTGATTTGAAAAAAATTAATAAACTTATGCTAAATTTGGCTAATAACTAAAAAAATATTTTAAAAAATTTATCCTACACAGAGTTGAATAGAAATTTACTAGGCTAATATATATATATATATATATATATATATATATATATATATATATATGGTCCAGGCCATCTAAGCCCACTTGCTTTGAATGTTGATAACTATTATTACTAACTATAAATCAACATCAAATTGTTTTTATTCTTTATTTATTTATTTTTACTTTTTGGTTTTTGATACGGAGGCCACATGTTATGGGTTTGTCATGTAAAATGTTGAGGCTGTGAGATGGTGGGGGTGGTGGATCGGCCACGCTCATAGGAATTTATTTTTTTTCTAAAAAAAATACATAATAATTAAAAAGGTTAATGAAAAAAATTAAAATTATAAATCTCAAATGAATGTTATTAGTGAGTTAGAGATAATTAACTGTTGACCATTACTTGAATCATTTTCCCGGACTCATACTTAACTAACATAGTTTTTTAGAGAGAAAATTATAATAAATATTTTTTAAAAATTTAAAACCATATGTTAATATGTCAAAATTTTCATACTAAAAATTATTGTGACAAAAATTATAAATATCAACCGTGAAAAATTCGAAGGAAGGTTACATCAGCACTAGGTCAGTTAGTGTTTTAATTGCAACCATCCAATAACTTATATGTTAGTTTGATAATACATGTCCTACTAATTTTTTCAATATATTTATGTTATGTGCTTGAGGAACCAGTTAGCAAATTGACCCAAAAATAAAAATAAAAAAATACATTACAAATGCTTTATTGTTAGGTCATATTAAATTTTTGTTGTGGAGTTTGAGAATCACTAACATAACCTATCTGCTAGTTTTTTATTTGAACCCATGTATCCTAATTTTCTTGAGAACAAAAAATATCTTTATGGTTGAATTACATCCCAAGATAAGCATCACAAATTATTATGATACATAAAAAAAATTAATTTTATGTTCAATTCTAATGTATTGAAATAATTTATATATTTTTTAGAGTTGAATCACCATCAATGTGCTAATTTATTTACTTAATTTAATTAATTTTTCATTTTATTTTCTTAAAAAAAATTTAAATAATTTCTAAATTAATTATAAATATATATATATATATATATATATATATATATATATATATATAGTGTTACAGTACCATTCACAAGCCTTTATATGCGCGGTGTCAGTGAAAGATTAATAGAAAAGAGGAGGAAGAAAATTGCAAACCACAAGTTGCCTGCCCCTCCTCTGCCTTTTGCCAGAATTCTCCAACCCAACGCTTCTCTCTCTCTATTTTATATATATATATATATATTCTCCTTACAGTTTATTTTGATACCTATATTTGCACTTCATTTTTAAATACCACTGTAGAACGAATATTTTAAAAAATGGATTGTTATATTAGATACTTATCTTATATTAATTATGTACTAGTCACCGCGCACACGCGATGCGTGTGCAACTCGATCGCGTGTGCAACGCGATGCATTATATCAGAAGATTATTAATTTTTTTAATAGGTTTGTATTTGATCACACAAACATAAATTATGGAATTTATACAAATATGTGAAATAATGTATTAAAGTACAATTACAAATTTGTATCGTAATTAAAAAGAAAATAAAATAGAATTAGAAGAGAGAATCAAAACCTTATGATTGTTATACACATTGACTTGTACTTTTGATCATTCTGTAACTCATGATGCCTATAAAAATGCAAATTTTAGTGTTAGTATTTTGATATGTAAGATTGATATATATATATAATTGATGATATTTAATGAAAATGTTACCTCATTGATGTAAGATCAGACAAAAGTTTATGTTCCTCAAATATATACCAAAGTTCTTGTTGCTTTAAATCTGTATATGTTCCTGTAAGAATTATATGATTCATTGGTTAAAAAAAAAGAAAAACATATTGATATAATGAATGATAACAATTATACAATCATTAATAGTGTTCTTACCTTATTTCCTGTGGTTTAATCAATCAGATGACAGTAAAATATCCTAGTAAACTACATTTCTGGTGAACACCCCATCTTCATTTTTTATTGCCCCCTTTTTAATCAAAATTTTTGTATTCATGAATGAAACTCCTCTTGATAATGCCACATACAGTTGCCCATGACTGAAAACGTGATCTGGTAAGTAGATACCAACATGTGGTATTGTTTGGCCCTGCGATTTATTTATTGTGAGTGCGAAACTCAATTTTATGGGAAATTGCTTTCTCGTCATTTCAAAATAGAGTCGTATGTTCTCTGCTGTTTTTAGAGGGATCCTGGGAATGAAAAGTCTTGTTCCAGCAAATTATCCAGATAAGATTTCAGCGTCGATAAGGTTATTGTAAGATCCACAACATACTAATCTTGTTCCATTACACAGTCCAATTTTAGGGTCAATATTTCTAAGTAGCATGATGGGAGCACCCTTTTTCAAAATCAATTTATGCGGTGGCAATCCTCTTGGTGAGATTGAGTTTAAGAACTCCTGCTGATACAAATTTGTTGGGTCATCATCCACTGAGTCAAATGAGTATAATATATATTCTTCACCGTGAAACAAACTGATTATATGTTCATTGAGCTTATCAACATCTTCATTACGCGGAGTTAGCAGTGCCCTTTTGACCATATATGTAGCATCATTCAGACAATTACATAAATTTGGGAAAATTAAATCTATTAACTGATTAATCGAATTTTCACCATCCCATGGAATTACCATAGATAATGGCAACTTTATCATATCTTCTTCAACAGTAGGTTCCTCCCCATCACCAACACGAAGTAAGAATACTGAAAATTGTCGATCACTAACAGTCTTCATATTTTGTTTAAGTTGCAAGACCTTTACTTTATCCCAAAAAGATGATTTGACTACACAGGCTTCCACCATTTCAGATCTCGTTCCATTTGGCACAACTGGAAGTACTTGTCCAAAATCACCTCCGAATATCATGATCTTTCCTCCAAAAGGTAAATCATTAGTCATTATATCTTTAAAAGTTCGATCCACCGCTTCGAATGCATTTCGATTTGCCATTGGTGCTTCATCCCAGATAATAGCCGTCGCACGTCTTATGAGTTCTGCTAAATCAGATTGTACACTAATAGAGCATGTTGAAGATGAATCTGCATTTATAGGAATCTTGAATCTCGAATGAGCTGTTCTTCCACCGGGCATTAATGTTGCTGCTATTCCGGATGTTGCTGTTGATATTACAATGTAACCTTCTCTTCTTAAGCTTGCCATCAATGTACGTGTGGACCAGCCTCGTGGCGGGGCTTTATGGTGTGTGTGAGTCCACATCATCACCGGGCGATGTGATTAGGGGGGGTTTAGAAATCAAACGAAGGAGTCGCCACCTTATTTTTAAGGAATAAGGAAACCATAAAAATATTTTATTTTCAATAAAACAAACTCCATTAATGGAAAAGCAGTCTACAAACCAGAGTTGGATCTAGGGGCTAGGTTACGACGTGGGAAGGTTCCAAGCTTTCACTTGTAGGCACCCACCTCGCCCTAATTAAAGGACTTCTAATTTATTTGGGCTATTTAAATTTCTTATTACAAACAATCCTAAATAATCTAAATCAACCAATAAAGTAGTGACATAAATGCATTATCTATATTAGTTATATTAATAAATAAAAAAAATAAAAATATATACAAATAAACCCTAAGAACCTAGGACACCCTACGGGCATCCTAGGGCGGACTTGAGCCCTATTAGCGCCTACGTAACTTACTAGTATCACCTAGCAAGTATCAAAGTCTACGTAGTTCGACTACCCTAGGACTCTCCTATTGTAATCGATCACATCATCAAAGGTATTCAACCTAATTCAAGACTCTAACTTCGAGAGTTTTTGTTTGTTTAAAATCATTTATTTGAAATCATTTCAAATTAAAAGACTTTCTTAAAATCCAAATATTCTAAAACAATTCTTATCTTTAGAATCCAATTCCAGTTAAAAATCTTTTTCAAAGATTTTCAAGAAAACAAATCATATGGGAGGAATTTCATTCCAAGGTAAGAAAATCTTTAAAACATTTCAAATCTTTTGAAAATCAATTAATAATCAAATATCTCATAAAATCATATTTATTTCATAAATATTGCATCAAAAATCTTTTAGGAAATCTCTCGAAGATCGACTCTTAAATCAAATAAAATACTTCAAATCATGATTTTTACAACAAAGGAAATTCCTAGGGAAGGTCAAGTGACCTTCCTAATCCTAGGGTCTCTAACTAGCCCTAAAGTTAATCTAAAAACCTAAAAATACTAATGCAATGCATGCTGAAATTTAAACAAATAAGCATGTCATTAATTCTAAAAATGCATGAAAATGCCCCTAAATGCACACTAATTAATCTATGTGAGCCTAAGCATATTTCTAAGTTGGATTTGGCCTTAAAATAATTTTTAGAAGTGATTTAAAGGCATAAACAAATCCGGACAGATTTGAGCATTAACCTTTAACCACTCTAAAAATCATGAAAATAAAGAATAAAAAATGTGAAAATGTCCTAGCATGCTTTCTATATGAATATACAAAATAAACTACAAAAATCATGCAAAACATGGCTTAAAAATGATAATTAAATCATTTTAAAGTATATATCCAAATCTGGACAGATTTGAATATACACTTTTAATGGCCTAAAAATCATTCTTAATCCGTGGTTAATAATGAATAAATACCCTAGCATACAATCTATCATGTTTGATTAAATTACCATGCAAAACATATCAAAAACTACACAAAA
>JAESVK010000136.1:1466425-1512450 GCA_017140935.1 Hamamelis virginiana
AAAACAATTAACTATGTTGTATATTTATTTATTTATTTGTTATTTGGTATGACTCTCACATAATTTATCCTTTTGAAATTAATTCTTTAAAGAAACTTGGTTAAATTTGGATTAGAATAGTTTTTTATAATACAAAAAATATGAGAAATGAGAAATATATATAATACACTTAGTGTTATGATTGGAAGAAAAATATGATTTGAAATGAATGTGGTTATAATGGCTTTAGACATTTATTGGAACAACAATACAAAGGAAAAAATTTAAAAAAATATATTCCAATTTTTTTTTCCCTAATAGTATCAGGTGGTTTTAATTTGATTATATGTGTTAATAAAAACTCCATTTGATGATATCAAATTAGAAATTATGATTTTTTTATTTTTAACTCAAAAAATTATAATTTTACTTAAATGATAATATAGTGATATACTAAATCATAGAATATCCGTTTGATGATATCCTAATTATATTATCAATATAATTTGATCTAGTAACCATTACGTGGATGGTTGATTAGAATAAAGTGGAAAATAAAGTGTTATTGTTGTTTCAATTTCAAAAGGTTAACTATAAAACCAAAACAATTAGGGACATGTTTGGAGGTCCCATGGAAAATGAAATAATAATTCCAAATTATTGCCAAAAACAAATTAAAATATACCAAAAACTTATAAAATGCATGCACAAATCAAATCTTTAATCACAATCAAAGTTACATAAATAAACAATTTCTTAATGAACAATGAAATTAAATATGGTAGTTTTTTATTAGTGGAATAGTTCACTGGGGGCACAAATATAATTTAAAAATACAATCAAAGTTACATAAATAAACAATTTCTTAATCTACAATGAAATTAAATAAGGGAGTTTATTATTAGTGGAATAGATAACGTATGGGCAAAACTAACCTTGCGATGTGTTGAGTCTTCTTGAATCGTTATTGTAATGCAGATTAAGGATGTTGGAGAGAACAATACGTTTGGATTCGTAAAGATTATCTCCTCTAGCAGTTTATTGATGTGCAGTTGTGAATATTTGAAAAAAAACAATATTGAATCGTAAGAACTTTAATATGCAACTAATACATTAAATATAAAAAAAAAAACAATTTAAATGATAAATGGAAACACCCGTACTATAGTGGCTTCCAAATAATCCAAAGTCTACTATTGGTTTGAGATAGCATGGAAGGATGAATAGATAGAGTCCTTGAAGAATTGGAGTTGCTTAATTTTGAAAACAATTAGCATGGAGGGATGAAGAGATAGAGTCAATGAAGAATTGGAGATGAGTATAAATATTTATAGTAATTTACTTATTTATTTAATTAAAAAAATCTCAATCAAATTTTAAATTTTGTTAATTGATTTGCTAATTAAATTTTTTTTTTTTTTTTTGTTAAGATTTAGTTTAGATAAGAGAAGACTTACATTCAATGACTGATCTAAATTGTCCCTTAAAGGAAATCCGTCGGCAATAGATTGCAGATTTTGATATATTCATTAACAAAAGATTTAGCAATCTATCATGATTGGATTACAGGATATTCTAAACGGAGAATTGATTTTTGATATTAGGTTTGATTATAGGTGCAGTGAGTGTTATCTACCAAAATATTAATGGAGTATATATTTTTAAATTAATTTAATTATTTAATTAATTACAAATATCTAAATCAGTTGGATAATTTAGTTAATTGATTTCATAATTTGAATTTTTTTTTTTTTTAAGATTTAGTATAGATAAGATATATTTTTTGAAATTTTTTGAATTTTGAATTAGTGTAGATAATTTAGTTATTTGATTTGATAATTTGGAAATATATTTTTTTGTTAAGATTTAGTTTAGATAAGATATATTTTTTGAATTAGATGCACTCTCTCTCTCTCTCTCTATCATACACAGAAACGTTAAATTATAAATATCAAACTCAATTTATGTTAAGATAAAACATTATTGTAGATAAGATAACTAAATTTGAGTACCAAAAATACCCAATTAATGTGAGGATAGATTTGAGTACATACCGAAATCTCACCTTATTTATATTACAGCCTGAGCACAAATATGTATATTTATTTAGATCAGAAACTGTATATAGCAGCTAATATGAACGCCATATTATAATCAAATCCTTTATCACGTAAAGAATACTCACTATAACACGGGGAGGGCTTGTTGATCCACTTGAAGCCCTTTTCTCTTTCAAAACGGCCGCTCATTTCTGCTCTCTTACCTATATACCGAAATCTCACCTTTAAGGTTACAGTAACTTATGCCATCACAGATGCGCACACACATAAAAAGAGAAGTGATCAAGATTACCATCTTGTTAAGCTGAATTTGAGCAGCCCGAGCACCCTTACCAACATTACGCTCTGATTTCGCAATCCTGCTCTTATCTAATTCAACCAAAAAAATAAAACCAAATTACAAAAACTAAATAATTTAATAGTCTACTCGAACCATGAAAAACCTACGGCGTCTTTAATGCTCCGTTTGGTTGGTAAGAAAAATGCAGGAAAACAAAAAATAAAGAAATAAAGAAATAAACTATGAATCCCAGATATTTCTTTACTCGGGATCGAATAAAACAAAAGCCTCTACTCGACTGTGCCTAATAATTAAAACAATGTAAACAACGATTCTAATTTTCTTTTTCTTAGCGTTTCTAATGAAACAAACGGAGGGTAAAAGAGAAAAAAATAATGGAAAATGGATTGAAATAAGTATAGGTGACCTTTCGAAGAGGTTTTGTGTATGATAGAGAGAGAGAGAGAGAGAGAGTAGATACCCCTTCTGAAAGCAAAGATAAAACAACAATTTTAACTTTTATATATATATATATTGTCTTTGAGTGAGAAAGGTGTAACTGATGGAGGACAGAGAGGAAGCTGTAGTTTTGAGAGGTTATGGAAGTTGAAGAGAACGTGTCTTTTTGGGAATCTTGATGAATAGTAATAGACAAATCTATCCTCACATTAATTGTTTGAAGCAATAATTTTTTGTGGGTATTTTTGGTACTCAAATTTGACCAGGCTAACCAAGTCTTCTGGCTTTATAGATACTATAGATAGATGAAAAAAATCGGAGTGATTCAATTGTTAGTTTTTGAAAAGTATTATTTTGTGAACTATTATATATATATATACTAGGTTTTAGGGCACGTGCTGTGCACGTGCCTAGTGCAGTTGGTGGATAACTCTGTTGGAATATACAAAAGCAAATTGAAGCATTAGAGTTAAAGTCACAAGAAGCCAAACTCAGAAGATGAGAAAGTTGTTACAAAACAGTTAAGTTAGTTATAGTTAGTTAGTTAGTTACAGTTAGTTTAAATCAGATGGCTTACATTGCCAATTCGTGTATATAAATAGTAGTGATGTACAGCATTCAAAATTAAGAAATTAAATAAAGCTTTACTGAGAAATCACATTGATTTTCTCTCAAAGAATTCTTTCTCTAAAAGCTCAAGTTCTCTGTTTTGATTTTCATCCAGTTATCTGTTTTTTGATTTTCATATTTTTACATGGTATCATCGAGTATCAAACTTCCGCTGCTATCTTGATTAAATTTTTTTTTTTTATCCTTCTTCATCTTTCTTGCTAATCTTCTACTTCATCTTCAATGAATCCATCTGATGATTCATCAAGCCCTTACTTTCTGCATCCTAGTGACAACCCTGGAGCTCTTCTTGTTTCTGAAATTTTCAATGGTGCGAATTATGTTGCTTGGAGTAGATCAATCTCAATTGCTCTTACTGTAATAAACAAGCTTGCCTTTATTGATGGAAGCCTGCCTCAACCCAGTCCTGACAACATTAAGCTTCAAGTTACTTGGCTGCGAGCAAACAACCTTGTTTTGTCTTGGTTGATGAATTCAATTACAAAGGAGATTCGGGGAAGTCTTCTCTATTTCAATACTGCTTTTGATATCTGGGATGAACTAAAGGTTAGATACCTTCGAAGTGATGGCCCACGAGTTTTTACATTAGAAAAATCTTTAAGCTCTATTTCTCAAGGTTCAAACTCAATCACTGAATATTTCAGTAATTTCAAAACTTTATGGGATGAATACATTAGCTATCGTCCTCTCCCTAAATGTACTTGTGGAATCATGAACACTTGTACCTGTGCCATCTTAAAGAATCTTGCTGATCGCCAACAAGCAGACTATGTGATAAAATTCTTGGTTGGTTTACATGACTCTTATTCAGCCATTCGAAGTCAACTGCTTCTTTCATCTTTACCATCAATGGGAAAGGTTTTTTCTTTATTGCTGCAAGAAGAGAGTCAGAGATCTTTGACAAATGCAGTAGGGCTTCCTCTTGATTCTCATGCTATGGCTGCTGCACAACCACCTAGACAGATCTTTTCCAATGCCTCTAAGTTCAGCAAACTCAAAGGAAAACCTGATATCACTTGTTCCCATTGTGGATTTTCTGGACATCTTGCAGACAAGTGTTTTCAGATCATAGGTTACCCACCAGGGTGGAAAGGCCCTCGAGGAAAAAGATTTAATTCAACACGATTGCCTAATGCACACATTGCATCTTCTATGGAGCAAAACTCAAACATACCTTTTTCTCAAGAGCAAATACAGAATTTGATCACTCTTGCTAATAGCTTGTCTACTTCACCTATCAATCCTAATTCTGTAGTCCATACTGCCTCCACATCAGGTAATCACTTCTCTTCTTATTTAGCTGCCAAATCTTTAAACAACAATTCTCCTTGGATACTTGATACTGGAGCAACAGATCATATGATTTGTTCTCCCCATTTGTTCACTTCAATAAAGATACCCACCAAACCCTCTTCAGTCCATTTACCATATGGTCAATCTGTTCCTATTAGTTTTACAGGCACTGTCAAACTCTCTTCTGATTTAGTGCTACATAATGCTCTCTACATTCCTTCTTTTCATATCAATCTTATCTCTGCTTCAAAATTGACTAAAGAAAACCCTATTGCCTTGTTTCTTTTTCAATCTAAATGTGTATTGCAGGACCTCAACAAATGGAAGATGATTGGGCTTGCTGAAGTTAGAGATGGCCTATACCACCTCATTAATTTTCCTGCTAACACACAGAAGGGATTACCTAACTCGAACAACTCTTTTTTGGCCAACACATCTACCATCAATTCTGACATATGGCATTCTCGGTTGGGACATCCTTCTCCTGCCAGTTTGAAAATCATCAGTTCTATTGATCCTTCTGTAAAATCATCTCATAATCATGTTTGTGAAATTTGTCCAAAAGCTCGACAAAAGAAATTATCCTTTCCTGTATCACAAAACAATGCAAATAAAGCTTTTCAATTAGTACATTGTGACATTTGGGGTCCATCTTTAACTCTCTCTCATTCTGGTTACAAATTTTTTCTTACAATTGTAGATGATCATACACGTTTCACTTGGCTTTATCTTATGAAAACAAAATCAGAAGCTCGATCTTTACTAATCAACTTCACTGCTTATGTTCAAACCCAATTCAATACCCAAATCCAAACACTTAGAACAGATAATGGCCAAGAATTCAACATGCCTACTCTCTATAAAAAATATGGCATGATTCATCAACTATCTTGTGTAGAAACTCCTGAGCAAAATGGTAGAGTTGAAAGAAAACACCAGCATTTGTTAAATGTAGCTAGAGCCCTTTATTTTCAATCCAACTTACCTTTATCATATTGGAGTGAGTGTGTGTTAACTGCCACAAATCTCATTAATCGAACCCCCTCATCTGTGCTACAAAATAACACACCCTATGCCCTTCTTTTTCAAAAACCACCTGCATACAATTATCTCAAAGTGTTTGGTTGTTTATGCTTTGCTGGCACTATCCAAAACAATCGAGGAAAATTTCAACCTAGAGCCTCAAAATGTTTATTTCTTGGTTACCCACCTAATATCAAAGGATATAAAGTGCTTGATCTTCTCACTCTTAAAATTTTTGTTTCTAGAAATGTTACATTTCATGAATCTGTCTTCCCTTCCATACCAAACATCAATCACACACCTTTTGTATTTCCTGATTTCCCTTCACCATATGATTTCACAGTACCTCCCATTTCATCTTCTGACATTGTAGTACCTCCCATTTCATCTTCTGACATTGCATTACCTTCCATCTCCTCTTCTGAAATACCAGTACCTCATGTCTCACCCACGTCTCAGATTCCAACAACTTCCAATTCACTTCCTGAAATTACAGCACCTCTTATTTCTCAAATCAACCACGAACCTACAAATACTAGAAGATCTGAGAGTAAGAAATCCTCCCCCATATTTGCAGAATTTTTATTGTGGTAATATGGTTCAGTCTGCTTCAGCATCTCAGGAATCTTCCAATTGCTGTCTTCCTTCTCCTGGTAAGCCATATTCTATTGCACATTTTCTTTCCACTACAAAATTGTCTCCTAAACATAGAGTTTTTTCTTCTGTTTTATCTTCTACTTTTGAACCTAAGACTTTCAAACAAGCTAGCTCACATCCTCAATGGAAAACTGCCATGTCAGATGAGATTAAAGCTCTTGAGTTCAATAAAACTTGGGAACTTGCAATTCTACCTCCAAATAAGACTGCAATTGGATGTAAATGGGTTTATCGTGTTAAATACAAAGCTGATGGCACAATTGAAAGATACAAAGCTAGATTGGTGGCAAAGGGGTACACTCAACAAGAAGGCCTTGATTATTTTGATACATTCTCCCCTGTAGCTAAAATGACAACAGTACGCACTTTATTATCAATTGTTGCAATTAAGCATTGGCATTTACATCAGCTTGATGTAAACAATGCTTTCCTCCATGGAGACTTGAATGAAGAGGTATACATGCAGCTGCCACCAGGGTACTCCTCACCAACTGATCCTAGAGTTTGCAAACTCAAAAAGAGTCTATATGGCCTCAAACAGACCTCAAGACAATGGTTTTCTAAACTGTCATCCTCCTTGCTTCAGTTTGGTTTCACACAAGCAAAGTCTGATTCTTCTTTATTTATCAGACACAATTCAACCAATTTTGTGGCTCTTTTGATCTATGTTGATGATATCATCATTACCTCTAATAATCTTGATGAAATAGCTACTGTTAAACAGTTTTTACATGACTCTTTTACAATAAAAGATTTGGGGGTACTGATTTTTTGGGGATTGAAGTGGCCAGATCATCTAAAGGCATCTCTTTGTGCCAACGCAAGTATGCTTTAGACATTTTGCAAGACAGTGGATTTTCAGGATGCAAACCTGTAGCTTTTCCTATGGAATCTACCCTAAAGCTTAGTGCTACTGATTCATCTCCTCCTCTGACCGATCCTACACTATATAGAAGACTTATTGGTCGTCTATTATACCTTACTATAACTAGACCTGACTTATCTTACTCAGTACAAGCATTAAGTCAATTCATGGCTAATCCTAGCACCAAGCACCTTCAAGCTGCTGAGAGGGTTCTTAGATACATTAAAGCAACACCAGGTCAAGGCATTTTTTTGTCTGCAGGTTCTCCTCTTCACTTAAAAGCCTATTCAGACAGTGACTGGGGTGGATGTATTGACACTAGAAGAAGTGTCACTGGTTTCACAGTGTTTTTTGGAAACTCTCTCATCTCATGGAAGTCAAAGAAACAACCAACTGTTAGTCGATCCTCGGCTGAGTCTGAATATAGAGCTCTAGCCTCTACCACATGTGAACTTCAATGGTTAATCTATCTACTGGCTGACTTGCACATTCCCCATCCACAAGCAGTTTTGCTTTACACTAACAGCAAACCAGCTTCTGAAATTGCATCAAATCCTGTTCATCATGAAAGAACAAAACACATCCAGCTAGATTGCCATCTGGTTCGAGAAAAATTACAAGAAGGACTGATCAAAATCATTCATATCCCTTCTAAACATCAACTGGCAGACATACTGACTAAACCACTTGGCTCTCTAAATTTTCATCATTTGATCCGCAAGATGGGAATGATCAATATCCATTCCCCTCTTGAGGGGGGGTGTTGGAATATATAAAAGCAAATTGAAGCATTAGAGTTAAAGTCACAAGAAGCCAAACTCAGAAGATGAGAAAGTTGTTACAAAATAGTTAAGTTAGTTATAGTTAGTTAGTTAGTTACAGTTTGTTTAAATCAGATGGCTTACATTGCCAATTCGTGTATATAAATAGTAGTGATGTACAGCATTCAAAATTAAGAAATTAAATAAAGCTTTACTGAGAAATCACATTGATTTTCTCTCAAAGAATTCTTTCTCTAAAAGCTCCAGTTCTCTGTTTTGATTTTCATCCAGTTGGGTTTATTATTCTGTGCGCTCTGTTTTGTTTGCTTCTAATCGCAGAGAAATCTTTTTAAGGGCTACCTTTTGGTTGCTTCGGTTAGTTTTTCCATATCCTGGGATCGATAGGCTTGGTAATAAACTAAATATTTTTTGGGTTTTGCTTCTTTCATATCCTGAAATCAAGCCTAGCCGAGTGTACTCTCGTCTTTCTTTTGAATCTTGTTTGATCTACGATGAACCTTTCTTCTTGCACGGGGAGTTTACCGAGTCCAGGGTTAAGTTTGGGAATTTGGCAATCATGGTGTCTGCGTTGAGGTGTTTGTTTTTCCTAGTATCGATTGAAGCTTGTAGAGGTGGTTTTGATTAAAGGTAAATATTATAGGTGTTTATTTCTTTGCTCGGATGATAATGAGACGATTGATGACATAGATTAGGGTTTTCAATACTGGGTACCTGTGTTGATTCTAGGTGTTTATTTCTTTGTGTGATTTTTCCCGTTGAATTTCTTGTTGTTTAGTTTTCTGTTTTTTTAATCGTTTTTTGGTTTATCCAATCCATTTAGGAAATTATCAAAAATTGTGACTATAGTCTGTTTTTGTTTAGATGGGGTATATTTTTGTGATTCCGGTAGGCCATGGATATTTATTGGTTTTTCGTTTATTCGATCCATTTGGGAAGTTATAAAAATTGTAATTTTCGTTGGCTGTATATGCGAGGTAAAACTTCTTTTTTTGGTAGTCTAATTTTTTTAGTCATATGTTAATATCTTATGACGTAGACATGTTTAGTTTGATAGGTTAATTTCTGTTACAGTTTAAATAAAATGGTATCATTTAAGTATGTGTTGGAATGGATATAGAAAGAATGTATAAGAAGATTCTTTGTGGAAAATATAGAAAGAACCTATAAAATGGTGATACTGCTTGGGTAAATTATAATGTGGATTGGCGAAAATATGGTATAATTTTGTTTGTTTTTGTTTTTAGGTACTCTGAGATGGTTTTGATTTTGGAGATTCCTGAGGAGTTACTTGTTTCAGAAATTATCAGCCGTTTGTTATTGGAAGAACATGGTTATGTCGATTATATAAATCTTGCTTTTACGTAAGTGTTATGTGTTTATTTATTGTTGACAGTGAAATCTTATGTTTTTGATATGCAGTCAGTGGGCTAATAAGTTTGATATGAAATGTAGCTGCAAAAAGTTACGCGAGAGTAAACTATCTCGAGAATGTTTAGTTCTTGCAAACTTTGAGAACGGGAGATGTTTAGGAATCATGATATGGATAAGTATCGAGGTTTTGTTGAAGAATGTGCGGAGGCTGGAAATGGAAATGCGAAATATTTTATGGGAATTGTAATAGTTATTTGTGTTTTTTTTTTTTTTAGTTTTTGTTTATAAAGATGCATGAAAATTTGTTTTTTATCAATTAACTAAATGTATTTGAATTTTAATAAATGTCTTTATTAATGTAATTTTGTTTGTTGCAGAGCTATGTTTTTTGCATAGGGAAAATCCGAGAAGGGATAAATATTCTACGCGAGGCTTATATATGTTCAGTGTTGCCTGGCTCTTCTTATTTGTTTGATATTAAATATGCTCTTGGATTAGCTGAATTAATGGAAGGATCTGAACGATTGGCTGGAGAGATGTCTTTTAAAGTGGTGTTTGATCAATTGGGTCCTAATCTGGCAAGTTTGAGTGGGAATTTGTTCGTGCTCTTGATCAAAGCAAGAGTTAAAGTGCACGATTTCCCTTCCATCAATTGGTATTGTTCGTCTGTTAAAGGCGAATGTGTTCCAAATATGTTGTACCATCGATTCTGTTATAGTTGCTATGCTGTTAGAGAGTATTTTTATTTTAGATCTTTGTTGTTTCAGTATGCTAGTGAAAGAGTTTGATAAAAGTTTTGGGTTTGTAAGTAGGTTTATAGGCATGTATACATATGTTTTTTTAATTTTTGGGTTTTTATGTTTGGGTTATGAAACATATGACATATGTTTAGTACTCAACTTTGAGTTTTAAATCATTGCTTTGGTTATATCCGTGGCTTTTTTATATGAAACAAAATACTCCTAATAGTTTTTTTAGTCATGCATAATTAAATATTACTGTATATGGTTTTGTTGAAGGAACTAAAGTGAAGTGAAATCTAAACTTAATTCTAAAAGCTTTAATAAAGAATTAACCAAAGGCGTTATTATGTATTTTTATATGTTGTCGGCAAATTATTTGTGTTTTTGGTAATTGTGTTGTGTTACCGGGAAGACTTAGGCTTTACTTTTATTGCTAATATTTGTTCCTAGCTTGTAATCTATAAATTTAATGTAAGTTTTTGTTGGAGTTTGCATATTGCCTTGACTCTCGACTGGGAAAGTAATCCTCTACCTAATTTTTGTGCAATAAAAAAGAAAATGGTTTTTTTGTTATAAGTTTTTTGTTTTGGTGTTTTGTTATTTTAGATTTAACGAAAAAAAGATGGATTCAACAGGTTTCTGATCATTAAACCAAGACAGATTTGTCAATTCAGAAAAACTTCAAAAATGAGAAAATTCATTGATTATATTTAATTAGAATCGAAAAGAAAATAAATTGGTTATGGGGATCACAAACGCACATTGCTATTGTTGGGCAAATTGTTTTGATTTTTGGTTGCTATATGGTAATGGCAAGAAATCTGAAGCTTTTAAAGTTCTAATTGTATATATTTAAAGTTTCGTGCAATTATTTTATTATCTATTACATTTATCATTTGAAGTGTCTAGACCTGGTGAAACATAATAAATTTGATGTTATTTGAAAGATAGTATAATTATTTGTTTTAGTATAATTGTAATTTTTTGTAGCAGCGAGAAACATAGCATAGTTTTTTGATCTGACGGTTAACATTTAAAAATATTTATTTGACAATTGTTACTGAACAGTAAACCATTAATCTTTACGTTATTTTAAAATTACGAAAAACATGATCTAAATTGTATAATTTTTTTTATTTAGATAATTTATATTATTGAATGTAATCTAACTTGAAAATGGGTTTGAGTTTTACGTTTGGTTTTAATTGAATACTATTAAAGTTGTACTGTATTGATCAACTAAGAAGGTAAATGAAAAAATTTGAATTTTCAAATATTTGAAATGACAAAAATAAATGAAAGGTCTTAATTTAATAATATAATATTTATTTATTATACTAAAGGAAAAAATATATAATAAAGATTGATCAAGAATAATTATTAATTTTTTATTCTGACGATTGCATTTAAATTTATATATACGAATTGATTGTATAAATTTTTTTAAAAATGTTTATTTTAAATAATTGATAGCTTTAATGGTTTAGTGTAACGGTTCATCAACTTGAACCATTTGAGTCTTTATCCGGTAATTTTTTTGGTTCAATGAATTGTTTTAATTTTAAAATAGCAATATAGCCGTTGGATTAAATATTAAAATTATGTATGTTATGCATATGGAAAAATCTGGTGGTGTATTTGGTATAATTTATTTTTTTGTTGGATTTAAAAGGGTGACATCTGGATGTTTATTACGGGAGAATGAATTTTTTAATCTTTGGCTTTATCTTTTTGTTTTCTTGCTCATTACTCCATTTGACTTTTTTTTCACTTATTTTGTCTTACTGTGGTGCCCTCTATTCGAACCGTTTCTGATTCTACCAGAAGTTTTGAGTTTTTTTTCGTTTTGGCTGATCGTTGGCTTGAGGTAAGATTTCTTTTCACTGTATCTGTTTTTTTGGTATTTGTTTCTTGTTTGTTTTTTGAGCTACAGCTGTTGTTCTTGTGGATTATACCTTTCGCAAAGTTCCGATTTTTTAAAACAAATTTGTGATATT
This sequence comes from Hamamelis virginiana, assembly GCA_017140935.1. Classification (NCBI taxonomy): domain Eukaryota; kingdom Viridiplantae; phylum Streptophyta; class Magnoliopsida; order Saxifragales; family Hamamelidaceae; genus Hamamelis; species Hamamelis virginiana. The sequence continues at coordinate 1,478,565 of JAESVK010000136.1, forward strand.
TGAACTTTAATTTTTTTTGGATTTTTTGTTAGTTTGTTTTTATTGTGTTCTATTTGAGTATAATTTCTGAATATGTTACAGGCATCTATGCTCTTAGAGTGTGTTTTCGATTATAATAGCATACGAATAAATTTATATGAGAGAGAAAGTACTTTCAGAATGTCTAATGGGAAGAAGTTACTAAAAGACTTTATCTGTAGTTCATTTAATAGTAAGAGTGTTTGGAGTTGGATATGTGAAAAACAGAAAGGTTCCATTGAAGTGTTTTTTTTATGATTTACTTGTATTTGTTTGGGTGAGGAAAGATAGAGTCTATATGAAAGAACTTTCTGTAAATATAGAAAGGAAAATGCATTTTTTTAGTTTTATTTTTTGGGAAAAGAAAGAAACAGTTAGCCTAATTTGCTGCTATCTGATATAGATTAATCGAAGTAAGGTCAGTTTAATTTTTTTCCTCTTTAGGTACTTTGAGATGGTGTTGGTTTTGGAGATTCCCGAGGAGATAATTGTTTCAGAAATTATGTGCCGTTTGCTGCTGGAAGAACATGGTTACATTGATTATATAAGTTTTTCTTCTACGTAAGATTATGTTCCTCCATTAGGATTGATAATAAAAATCCTGTGATTTTGATGTGTGATCGATTGACTAATATGTTTGATATGAATTGTAGGTGCAAAAAGTTACATGGAACTAAATTATCTCCAGAATGTTTACTTTTTGCGAACTTTGAGAACGCAAGATGTTTTAGGGGTCATGAGATGGATAGTTATCGACGATTAGTTGAAGAATGTGCTGTTGCTGGAAATGGGAATGCGAAATATTTTATGGGAATTGTAATACTTAATTTTCCTTGATATAAATTTTTTTTGTTCACAAGGTTGTATTTAAAATGTTTTCCTGTTAAGCTGTTAAATCGCTAAAAAATTATTATGTTTTTTCCTCTAACATGAGATTTTTTTTTGTAGAGTTATATTTTTGGCATGGGTAATATTCAAGAAAGGTTAAAAATTCTACGGGAAGCTTATATATGTGCAGTATTGCTTGGGTCTTCTTATATTTTCGATATCAAATATGCTCTTGGAATGGCTGAGTTAATGGAAGGTTCTCAACGATCTGCTGGAGAGAGGTCATTTAAAGATTTGTTTGATCAAGTGGGCCCTAATTTGTCAACTCTGAGTGAGAATTTGTTTGGACTCTTAACTGAAGCAAGGGTTGAATTGCATGATTTCCTTTTTATTGACTGCAACTGTTCGTCCTTAGAAGAACCATGTTTTGGAGAATGTGTTGAAGGTGGATGGACAGGAAATATATTCTACCATCGTTGTTGTTATAGTTGTTCTGCTGTTAGAGAGTATTCGTATTTCAAATCGTTACTGTTTAGTTTTGTTGTGTGGCATCACATATAAGACTGTAAATTTAAAAGTTTAGTTGTTTTTTTGTAAGTCTGCAAAAATACAGTAATTAATGTTTCTCTTGATTATTTGTATTTTCTGTAATCGTTTAGTGCGATCCAATGTAAAATAATATAAATCTTGAACTTATATTTTGGTTTTCTGTAAGATTGTTGGAGCATTGTAAATTTGAATGTTTTTTTTTTTTAATAGAATTTAAGAAATTTGTATTGTTGTATCCAATTTTGTGTTTTAAATCAATACACGGATACGAATGTGCTCATCTATGTGTTAACACATGAGAGAGAAACAGAAACAAAGGGATGGTATGTTTGAAAAATTAAGTGTGGTAAATTTTACATTATCAATTATTATTAGATATTGAATACAACAGAATGTAGGCGATCAATGTTTATTTTAGGAAAAAAAAGTGTAAAATATAGTGTATTATTTGTGTTAAGGAATATATAGTCCGATTTTGGTATTATAGAGTCGTTTAATAACTTAGTATGATTTGTTTTACGTAAGCTTTTGCTGTAATGTGTAGTGTTTTTTGTCTTGGATTGAAGAAGAAATTGAATCAGATTCCATGTAGAGCGGTATTTTTTAGGTGTAAAGAAAGCATGTTATGGTTAATTAAATAAGTATTATGTGAGTTTTGACATTATGTAAAATAAATAAACTGAAAAAAATATTGGTTATCTTAGTTGTATGCATACCTTTTTAAGAGGATTATTTAAAAGTTTCGACACGTTTCCTGTGGCCTTCCATAGTTATTTTTTATTACTTTTGGTTACAGTGAAAGGGTCACTCATAGTTATGAGATAATGGTTGTAATGCTAAAAATGTATGATTAAGAGAATACATATATGTTTATTAATTATGAGGTATTATACCTACAGATTACTTAATAGAAGCTGTAATAGTTAAGAAAATAAAGTTTATGGAGTAGTATTTAAGTCGATAAGTACTATAGAATTTTATAATATAAATCAAATATAGTATTGGTTGTGGTGTTATTTTTAAACATGCCCAACTGTGCATTTTAGGTCATTAATGATACTATTAGATGTTAAGTATAGGATAATTTTGTTTGGGAAAATTCAGTCAAAACGGTAAGGTGTATGAATTGCATGGATTATTAGATTTAGAAGGAACAAAACATGGGTACTACTTCAATTTAACATAGTAAAGGTAAATACAGGGACCATAGGTGCATTTAATAGATCTAGAAGGAATAAAACATGGGTATCACTTATGAATGTTTTTTTTTTTTTCCCTGTTCCTAAGGCTGTGATCAAATGGAATAAATTTCATGAAGGAAATATAAATAAAACAGAATGGTGTTACCATATAGATGTATTGTGATGAGTACTTTATCATAGATTATATAAGTAGATTTGTTCTATTGATATATAAACACTGAACATATGAACACTAAAGTATTCAAAATATAGGCAACACTTGATCAAAACGGGTAGGTAATTAGGTACACACCTAGTGTTTTTGGATATCAAAAGAGTATCTACAAAGGGACCACACAAAAAGAAGATTTTATTTATGTGCAATCGGCAATCTTAGAGCCTTTTTTGCTCTTTTGGTGAGCAATTTCATTTTCCTTGAGAGTTTATTCATCTGGTGGGCCAGCAGCTAAAGATTCCACAAGCATTGAACCAGTAGCAGAGGTGCTACTTTCAGTGTGAGTTCCGACTGAAGGATAAGTGCTGCTTGATTCGTCTGAGATCACTTCTTTCGACTCTTCGATGATTGGTTTTGCTTGATAAATAGTATACGTTTTCTGTGCCTCAAATGTGTTTTGTGATGTTTTGATTTGAAGCATATGGAATGAGGGGCTTGACAGTTTAACCACATCATGTATTCCAACTGGATCTTCCTGTGAAATGTTAATGATTGTCAAAGAAAAAAATCTAATATTAAAATGAAAGGAGCTGAATTATTGTAGAAGCATATTGGCCAATATACCAGTGAGTTGGAGTTTTGCTGTTATAATCTAAGAATAACTAATAAAAAGTAATCGTAAGGTGGTAACTAAATGCCGGAAAATACTAACGTTTCAAGGAATGTTTAACCTAACAAAAGTAACCATCAATTTGAAACTATTGTGCAATATCAGTGGGGCAATTGCAAGAGGAAAATATTTTTTTATTTGGTTCTATGGTATGCAGTCTTTTATATTTATGTTACAAGTTTAAATCAATAAGGACAGTGATATAGTAATTGTTTATACTCACTGTTTGCAAAGTATCATAGATTTGATCTGCAGATATGCCCAAGAAGTCTTCAGCCATTTGCGAAAAGATTTTGGCGTTTATACTGCCGCTGTTATCAGATAGTTCGACTTCAACAATGAACCTGAATTTTGTTGACATTGAAGATGCTATATTAGTATGATGTATAATTGTAATTTATCATTGGATATAATAAAGTAAAGGGATATGAAAAAATTAGCACTTTATATTTTATCTTTTATATATATATATATATATAGTTTAGTTTGTTTGAAATGTAAAATCACTTACTTTACAATTGCAGTAACATCATCATGCCTACAAAAGTTACAGTGATAAGTATCTCCTTTCATTGATCCTGTAGTTCTGTAGCAGTTGCTACAACAAACGAAGCAAAATTTTTGTTCGAACTTCATCAATTCCATTTTTGCTTTTATCCATAAAGTTGTCTACAAAACATAATATTCATATGAGAAGAATACAAGTATTATCAAGCTGTTTTTGCGAAATAGTTTTTGTTTATAAATTTTTTTGTGTTTTGGTGACTTACATTTTCAGGCATTTGCTCTGCTTGTTCAACTGTCTTGATATCATCATGAGGTGGATTATCGTCCAAGTTGTTCGACGAATAATAATGGTTTGGGTTGATGGTTGTCTTGATAGTGTCTTTGTTTTGCTCAAACCTATCAATAGATAATGGATAATTTTTTTGTTAAGCAGCAACTTCTAATGGCAGCATTAGAATTTAAAATTATGCATTATGTTCTTACCATTCCATCAATTCCACAACTTGAGGTATTTTTGGTGAAACTGCAACCGCACTCATTGCTCTGGTCGTTATTGACAATCCTAAAATCATTGTATAATTTGGTTAATTTAATAATTTTTTTGATATGCCAAAGAAATAAATATCTAAATTTAATGCATTTGATAAAAGGAATTATGATATATTTGTTTACCATTGTAAGGAGATATTCCAAGGCGAAATCCAACAATTGCAGGGTTTGTTGCTTGCTGTTTATATACCTCGAAGCATTGGTTTGGCACAAAATGGTTCCAAAAGGAGATGAGCATAGGTTGTAATCTGTAAGAGTTTTAATAATTTATATGATAAACATGATTGGAGAATAGTGTTTAATTAAAATTAAATTAAAAGTATCTATACCCTTGATCCACGACAATTGCTTCTTCTACATTCGATGTCCCATATCTGGTAGCAGTACATCGAGGCAATTTTATGTCCAAAACAATAGCAAGGAGATCTGCACATGTTGATTGAGAGATAATTTGGTTGAAAACTGTTTATATGAGCCTATTATATATGTGTCTGTATTGTATATATATAGGGCTAATGGTATTTAGTGTACTACGTACCGATATCTCCACCAGATCTCATATAGTCAGGGAAGAGGGAAAAGGGTGTAAAGCTGAATTGGGTACTAATCAGCTCATTGTCGGGTTCACAACAATGTTGGATCACTGTTTTACCACTAAGTATCCATTCATAGGTGGTATTTACAATCTGATAATCTGTTTTGCACAGTTTCACCATTGCCTTTGAGATAATATATGTGTTGAACAGCTGCAGGCGTGATGAGATCATCAGAATTTGATCGCCCCATACTATTCCTTGAACTTTGTCTCCCTTAAAATCAAAATTAAACTAATGTCACTGAAATCATATAAATTATGAGTTTGCTTTGATAAAGTATATACTATTAGGTTGTTATACGAAGCTATGCACTTGAAGTTTTTATCAGCTATATTCACATAAAAAGTTATAGACTATAGAAACTATATTGAAAACTATTGGCAATGAAAAAAAAAATTTGAATGAAAAAAAATAATAGAGTACATTGTCTGTGAATATATAAAATAATTAAAGAAATGTCTAATAAGTAGCTATTTTAATAAAGTCAAAATACAAGAGATGCACAGTTTGAATTTTGGAGCACATTGGTTGGATCCAAGTAAGCATTTAATTCGATAAGGAAAATAGGTCTCTACACATGTTAAGCAAGAAGGTTAAACATTCGAATTGCCAATTAGGAATTAGATTTTCGAAAATGTAAGAAAAAAATAAGTGTAGTAAGTAAACTATTTCATGTGAATAATAAAATTTTTCCTTACCAAAGCATCTGCAAAGACATATTTTTGGTGGCGCCGTGTATTATCACTTGAACCCCACACCGGATGTTTTTCGATTACCTGGAGCTTGGCTGCCCAGTTTGGATTGGTCGATGGTGTAATTTCTTTGATCGAACAAATTTTTGGTGGCATCCTAAAATGAGAAAGAGCAACATTGATCTTGATGAGAGCATAAGGAAAATGATATGATAACCATAGACTGCACAAATATAATAGGTAGAACGAGATTCTGTGATATAAAAAAAGTGGTATCGAGAGTGAACTACTGAATTTAATTATGCAGCAGATCCATACGACAGAGTAGACCATTTAGCTAAATCTGTTGCAAGGAATTTATTGCAGTGCAATTAAGAAAAAAAAAAAAAGGCAGGAACATGTAATTAATATGGAATAATCAAGTAGCTTATATACCTGCTGAAAATTTGATGATCTCTTGCAAGTATCCTGTTTGTTGAGAATATATAAGAAAAATTTCTCAGTTTTTACAGGATAAGTTTCAATCTGGATGTGCTGTTTGGAGAATTTCTTTGTAGACAATATTAGAAGTATATTTTTGATCTGTTTTTTGATGAATATCTTCGGGTACAATAAGGATTTTTAAGTTTGCTGCTGAAGTAGCCCTTGATAGTGCCACATATAATTGGCCATGAGAGAAAACAGGTGCAGGTAGATAAATGCCAACTTTTTCTAGTGTTTGACCTTGTGCTTTATTTATTGTCATTGCAAAACTGAGTCTTATTGGGTACTGGACTCTTTTGAAAGGAAATGGGTATGAATCAGTTTTATTTGGTGAGATAGGTATTCTAGGAATAAATACTGTATCACCTTTATATTGGCCTACTGCAATTTCAGCGTTGATGATATTTTTTTGAAATTCACGGCATATTAACCTTGTTCCATTAGACAAACCTTTAGATGGATCTATATTCCGCAGAAGCATTATAGGGCAATTAACTTTTAGAGTTAATTCATAAGGAGAGTATTGAAGAAATCTTCTTCCATCATATAATTTTCATCTGTTAAATTTTCATCGCGACTATAGTAAGTTTTTTCTACACCGGGGAATTTTTGAATTAATATTTTGTTTATTTCATCAACAGAATCATTTTTTGGTGTGAGAATAGCTCTATCATTTATACTGTAAGAATTTTTTTCATAAGATGATTTGTGAGGAAAAATAAAATGCATTAGTGTTTGAACTGATTGTTTTTGGTCTTGATATATTGGTAGAAGTAAATGTTCAGGAATTTTAATGTTATTTTTATCTATTGTTGTCTCAGTTCCATTTCCTATCCGCAATAAGAAATCTGTAAAATCTGGATCAGTTTGTGCTCGCATATTTTTTGTAAGTTTAAGAATGTTCGATTCTGGCCACAAATATGAGTTTACAAGACTACAATCTATAGATTCTTCTTTACTCGATCTGGGCACTATTGGTAGGACTGTCTAAAGTCACCACCAAAAACAACAATTTTACTCCCAAATAGTTTGGTAGAACTCATTACATCCTGTAACATACGATCAAAAGATTCAATGGCTTGACGCCTAATCATGGGTGCTTCGTCCCATATTATAAGTTTGGTGTCCTGTATTAATTTTGCAAGACCACTCTGTTTGCTAATTGAACATACTGCTTGGCTATCAATTTTTATTGCAATTTTAAACCGAGAATGTGCTGTTCTGCCTCCTGGCAGGATAGAAGCAGCGACTCCTGAAGTTGCTGTAGCTAAAGCTATGTGATTTGTGGATCGTACTGATGCTAAAAGAGCACGGTATAAGTATGTCTTGCCCGTCCCTCCAGGTCCATCGACAAAGTATGATTTTGTTTCATTGTTTTCTATAGCTAGAACAATTAAATCATATGCAAGTTTCTGTTCATAGTTAAATGAGCTAAATAAGTTCCGATCCTCATCAGTTAATGGTATTTGGAATTCATCTAATATTTCTCTAGGCATCATATCGTCAGCAGAAAAGTTAATTGAGAAATCTACTAAATGGTATTCATCTATTGATCTATTCATAGATTCAAGTGCTAAATTTATTGAGTTTAGAACATTATGTTTTACTGTTAGTGTAGAGAGATTGTGAAGATTAATGAAATCTTCTGACATTGATTCTTCGAATTTCTCCCAGAGGTATTTTGGATCAATTGGATTACAGTGTACAAGTATGGTTGCAAATAGCTGTCTCATAGTAAATGGCATATGATAGTATGATGCTTCCAATAAGCAAGCTTCGAGTGTGTTATCTGTATGCAATAAATCTCGTAGAAGAGCGGCTTCTCTAAATGAAGATGCCAATTTGTTATCTACTGTTAAAATATCTTCGTATGATTCTGGTCCTTTTATAGTATTCAATAGTAATCTAAGATAATATCTTTCTCCTTCAGATGGATTTGCACAGACTATTCTACCGATTACTTTGCCTTTTTTACGTGGAGTCCATCTCCTACTTGTTGTGTTCCAAACATAGTGTTCGGGATAATTTTTGTATAGCAGTCTTGCAGTTTTTGGGTAGAATTTATTCATTGAAAAGAATTCTGTCAGCATGGTCTTTGATAAGAAAAAATTTTCAGTGAGTTCAGTTAAATGATCTGATTCTTTGAAGGGCACAAAATGTTTTCCCTTTAAATGTAATTGTAAATTTATGACACTGGGATACATTTCATTCAGTGTAAATGCATAAATTCTCCATATTGCTTCAGGAGCACTGATCCACCTTCCAGATTGGAAAGCATCAATTTCATCAATATTAATTCCATTAATCTGGTCTATAATTTTAAAGCTTACTTTATCGTGTCCTTTAAAAATGTATTTGTATAAGTATTTTACAGCTTTAATTGTAGAGCATATTTCAACATTGATATGACAATCATATTTAGCTAATAAATAAGGATTGTATGGTATAACCCATCTATTATCTAATGTACAGTTTCTAACTTGTAGTGTATCTTTGTTATTTAGTCTTTTGTAGATTGGATAAGAGTCTTTTCCTTGAGTTGTTTTTGTGCAGTAATCTTTAGGATAAAAATTTTTGCATTTACCTTTTTTCATGCATATGTTTTTTCTATTCAGGTCTCCACAAGGTCCATGCAGCATATGTTTTTTGACACAAGCACGCAGATATGGGTTTTTTTCAGATGGTATTTCAGCTGAAACATAATTATCATATGAGGTTGGTGAGAGTATTTTTGCTCCTTCTTTAAGTATTATAAGAAAGTGAACATGTGGCAAACCACGTTTTTGGAATTCTGTTACATATACATAAGCAGCTACAGGACCGAAGATTTCCTTCTTGAATAAATCATTTTTTAATTCTTCAAGTTTTGCTCTAAAAACACGTGCAACTAAGTCAGGTCTATTTTGTGCCTCTTCACCATCTATAAGATTATTTTTAATCTCAGGCCATGATGGATTACAAGTCATTGTTATAAAGAGATCCGGCTTACTAAATTTTTGAACTAAAGCCACCGCATCAGTAAACCTACGTTTCATATCTCTAGGTCCTCCAATGAAAGAAGATGGCAGAACTATTCTTTTTCCTATTTCTGATCCACGCGTCATACCTTGTGCAATACTGTTAACTATTCCAGTGTATAAATCTGCTCTAATTCGTTTTTGGTTGAGACGGAAAAAATCTAACCTTGAAGTTTCCATCTTTATGTACATATCTATAATATACTGTTGCAGCAATCTTCCGCCATGTAACAGTAATGTTTTTTCTGCCAATCTCATCTGCAATTTATAACAGTAATATTCTTGAGCAGAAACAGTTGTTCTTGTAGAGCATTTGTTACTATCCTCAACTGTGTAAGATTAAGGTTTTGTTATCAGAATGCGACATAAATGATATAAAAAATGGAATATGCTAATAAGAAAGTTGTCTATAAGATAGTTACCTGTTTCTTCATTGCCTAACAATTCATTTACTGTAGTTGCATTTTGAGGGTTGATTGATCGTTGTCCTGGACAAGTTTCTTCACCTTTTTCTCTATCAATTCTTTTTATTCCATTGTGTCATCCAATTTCACCCAATGGAAATAAAATTGGATATTGAAGAGGGTCATAGCAACCATAAAAGTATTTAACATGATATTTGTTATTCTGATGTCCATGAACAATAATGTCGCGATGATTAGAAATCTCCTCATGATTAGATTCTGTCCATGTGGCTGCAACCTGAGATACTGTTGGACTATTGTAGACTCGTTGATCTGTTTTTGGAGTTGAGTGAATAATTATGCTATGATCTTCAAGAGTAGTAATTTGTGAGAGGCTACGAAAAAATATTGTATACGGATTGTTCTGAAGCATGTGAGTAAGGAGCTGGACAATTGTTGGAGTGAACTGATTTGAGTGAAATAGTCTATTTTCGAGTTCATGTTCAGTATCATAAAAATATAATTGAAGGTATGATGGGATTTGGGCTGTAGGAAGGAGTTGATTTATGTAGTGATAAACTTGTCCCTGAACTCTAAATGTGTAAATTCCATTGTTTCTTCTACTAAGTTCTTTGTCATAGTTGATGCCAATAGATGTGAATGCAAAAGAATTATTGTATGGTCTAATGTATGTCTTAAATGATTTTGCTTCATCTGAATTTGATGTCAGCAAATATCGTTGTTCTTCTGATGCATCATTAGTTACTAAGTGTATTTTTCCTTCAAGACAACAAAAGCTTTTACATTCTCGATAACATCGATATGCTTGGCAATATGAACATGGCTGAACAGAAGGTAAGATCATGGGTTCTGTTGGAAGTATTTGTGAAACTGTATCAAGCCTAACTGTATGGTTAAACTGTAATTCATTATGCTGTGGGTTGCATACAGTACTACTGTTTTGTGTAGTTCCATTTGGGTGGGTACTAATAGTGTTGTCTCTGAATGGATTCCAATGAAGGGGTATGTCAGTGAGCTCAATATCGTCTGTAAGGTCAATATTTCTTTCAGATATTGGTGATGCATGGTCGTGAATTCGTTGGTTTGGTGTGCGTGGGAACTTATTTTCTTGGGCAAATGCTGTAACATGGCTCTCTTCAATTGGAACTGAAATAAGATAAGAGCTGAGTCTAGATTATTGTACACTAAAATTGAAACTTATAATCGAGGTTAAGGAGGATCTGATACCGTCATGGAGCTGATCCATGTCGATGGATGTACCTTCAACGATAATATTACGGCTGATATCTCTGAAACAAAGGATAGGATTGGCAATGAGACTTGCATCCGTGACAATATGATTTCCATCGGTGGTGCATCTCTGGCGATCAGTAGGATATGAATCTTAATCAAGTTGCTGTCTTCGTCTTACATTTCTTACGAATTCTGTTTGATCAGTAATTTCTACGCCATCTTTTCCTATTTCAATATTTTTTTTTTGTTTAAAAAATTATTATATATAAATGTTATAAATAGGTAAGAAAAAAAAAATACCAAGCATTTAGTAAATTAGATCTCACGTAGTTGTTCTATTCTTTGAGTAGCATATTTCTGTCGACGGTGCAAGTTAATTGCTTTGCTTTTGTCCGTTTGGTTAGCGTCTGAGCGGTTGGCACCTTTAGATGAAGAATGTTCCGTTTGTTCCTGAAGCTATAAATAGATAGCTGAATTCTTCGCATATTTATTTTAGTCGAAATTAAATAAGAGTTACATATATGAAAAATATTTGTTGGTACAATAACCAATGTTTGATTTAGTAAAAAAAATTGGGCAGGCACAAATGTAAGTTTACTGATAATATTTGCGATGAATAGTAAGCATAATTTGATCCCTAAATGGAAGGTGCTTGAATATATAGAATCCAAACCTGGTAACTTTTTTTATGTTTTACTTTTTAGAATTTAATAAATAAGGTTTAATTACAAACAAAAGTATAAATAATTTAATTTTCTAAGTAAAGATTATACAGAGAATGAGATAGATTGATAATGGAATATAAAAAGAATTGAGAATAATAGATAAAATATACAGGAAATATGAATGCTAAAGCAGGAATAAGAAGAGGAATATGAACGGAAAGGTGCAAGAAAAAAAAAATCGGTTAAATTAAAAAGTTGCAACTGCATTACAGCTTACCTGAATCTCCCGGAAGAGGTCAAGATAAAAGGATCTAAAGAAATAAATAATTTAAGATGTTATTATATATTTGTGGGGCAAATTAAAATGATATTAGAAACATATAATAAGAAATAAATGGACAAAAAAGTTGAAATGCAAAAAGAGACCATAGGGAAGAATCCAGTGAAATATGCATAAAGAAATTGCCGGATAAAAGGATGCAGTGAAAAAATACTCACAGATCTTAATATTAACACTTTTTTATATGTGATTTTTTTGTTGTGTTTTTTATAGTGGTGTTTCTATTTATTTTAGTCCAATAAATTATTTATATAGTGGTATTTCTATTAATTTTAGTCCAATAAATAAAAAAATTATATTCCGAATAAATTATCAGTACAATAGTATTTGTAAATTTTAATAAAATCTAATAATTATCTGAAAAAAATGTGAATAATAATTAATTTTTTATAGAAGTTATGACAAATAATATTTTTTTAAAAAGGAACCTACTTAATGTACACTTATTTCCGTTTAACATTAAATTATTTTATAAAAGATAGTTTATATATTTATTAACATATAATTTAACTAATAGTCGTTTACTAATTAACTAATTACTCTTGAGAACAACAATTAACAACCAATATATATATCTAATGAATGTTTTTCATATTATTTATTATTAACTGTAAAACTGTTATAAGATAACTAAATATGTAAATAGTACTACTGAACTATACGTGATTAAATTTTAATAGTTTTTTATTGTGATAAATAAATGATTGGAATTTTAATTAAATATTAATATCATGTTATTTATAAATTAAAACATAATATAATTTAACGAATATGTAGATAACAAGAATTTGATTAAATATAGTCTATATATATTTGTTCTTCTATAAGTGGATTTATCGTCATTTAATTATTAATTGTTTGCTTGTAATAAGTTTTGATTAACAGGCAGTAGTAGTATTGAAATAGTATTCTCGATTCTATTTACTTTCGTTTGTAATACTGTTACATAAAATCGCAAAAATATACAGGTTGAAATTTAAATAGTAAGATAATATATTAGGAAAAAATGTTAAGAATGAGGTTTGAAATTTAATAATATAGATATCATTTATGAAAAAAAATTCGCAAGAACTTACCAGCGGAACCAGTAATAGGTAACCTGATATGTGTAGCTGTTAATATGATCCTGTAAAAGTTTTACAGACAAAATTAAATGACAGAGGAAAATATATTAAATGACTGGGTGCATGCTATTGACTGGAGGCAATTATCTTGTGCTATAAAACAAATATAGAGTAATTAAATATTTTTCTGTGCAGAGTATTTTACTATTACGAAGGTTTCAGTATAATTTTCTCGCAGTTAATTAACTAATCAAGTAATCAAAATTACAATGGTATTGTTGATTAACTTATTTCAACAATTATATGGACATTAAATTTCGAAAGGTATAAAGGGTGCTAAAATAATTCATAGGAAGGTATCAAATAATTTCTATTATAGATTTGTTCATGTATAATATATTTAACAGGAAAAGTAAATAAATTTTATCAGTTTTTTAGCGACTTTTAAGAAATATGTTCGCAGAAAAATAATAAGAGGAATTCTAAAATTTGTTAATTAATATATATTAAAAAGGAAAATGGAACCTGTGTGTTGTTTATCGATGGAAGCAGTGTGTTGGAAAAAAAATGAAGTTTATTTTTATTTAGCGCATAATTTTCATGCTTTAAATATAAGTCAACTTTGAGCTGCGATGATAGAAGGGGGCGAAAAAACTATGAAGATAAAATTTCGGATTTTTTGGTGATAGTGCGTAGGATATTAACAAAAGTGTGAATATATTGTATAAGAAAGATGATGAAAAAATAGGAAGAAAGATGATTAGTAAAGATGATTGAATAAAGAAGAAAAAGCAAGAGAAGAAGTTCTATACCTGTTGATAGAACTGTGAAGCGTATGCAGAGGAAGTGTAACTGTGAAGGGGGAAGTGGACTTGGTGTAAAGTATATACATATATATATTTTGAACGTGTAGGTAGTGAAAAACAAAGGACAAATGGTGTAAGAGTAAAGAAAAGTAATCATTTCATTTGGACTTATGACTCAATTCAAGCATTTAAGAAAAAAAATATATATCTTAAGAGAGGGAGATGTTTATGATTTGATACATGCTTTTTAGCTAATTCCAGTGGACCATAATGATGGTTTTATTTAATGGAATCAATGTAATGTTAAATATATGTGGTTATTTTTTAAAATCTAAATATTGAAAAAAAATTTAAATCGTTGGATAAGGTTTGTTTTTTTTTTATGTGTATCATTTTTGGAAAAATCTGTAGTTACCTAGTAATTAGTTTAAAGAATAATAGAATATGAAAAATTGGTGATGCTATAAAGAGAACATGATGTAAATTTTTTTTAGAATATCTCTTACAAAATATATCTCTTTGATAGCTGTAATTTATTTATAAATGTGTTTTAAATCTAAGTTGGTGTTATTAATTATGCTGAATATTTCTAAACTTGGGTGATTTTTTACACCAGAGAGCAAAAAAAAATATAAATAATGTACTATAACTGTAAGCTGTACTGATTTTTTGTATTAAAGAGTTTGAAAAATTATATAAATAAAGTACCATGGTTATAAACTCTAAGGATCTAAATCCTCTATTTGAACTTGGGTTTGTTTGGGTGATGTGGTATGATCTGTATGGTTTGATTTTTACTTAAGTGAAGTATAGATTATTCAAGTTATACGATATCATTTAGGTAAAAAGCATATCAAAGCAGAAGATCTGTATTTAAACTCCAGTGAATTTTTATTGTAAATTTGTTACACGTTTAGGTATAAACTATAAATAATTTTTTTTTTGTTATTTGTCAAATTTCTTTGTCAAACTAATATTTTTTGTGTGCTCTGCACTGATTTAACGCTATCAGTTTTGCAGGATTTTGCAGACCTTTCGTGTTGATCTCATCTTATCTGAAATACATTTATATCCCTGTTTTGGTTCGCTTTTCTTTTGTGTTGATGAATGGAAGATAATTTTATTGTTTTTTTGTTTATTCAAATCTGGTTTTTTTATTTGTGTGAGCCTCGGTATACTAAATTTCTTGGTCAAAAGACTGGATTGTCCTCTATTTATGTTTTGTTTTAGTTTTAGTCTTGAGGTTAATAAGGTCTTGTTGGTTGTCCATTACAGCTATAGCTGAAGAGGTGCAGGTTTATAGGCATCATTTCAAGATCCTTGGATATCGTGCGTGTTGCAGTTGCAAATGCAGAAATAAATTGACTTTATATTTTTTTAACTTCTTCTCCTTGTTGTCTTCTCTGTTGGGTGAGGTATTCACACTATAGGCAATGTCTCGGTTCCCGGTTTGTTCTTCCCGTTCTCGGTAAGTCGTATTCGCTGTGTTTTTGTTGTTTTTTTGATGTTTTCCGGTGTTATTGTCCGTTTATTTCATTACTTTTACTGTATATATAAATCAATACTGTAAACTTATTACTTTATTTTTGTTTTGTTTATATTTAGTTCTGTTTTGTACAAACGAAAGAGAAAAGAACAAAGAAAATATGTTCTTAAGCATTAATTATTGAAGTATTTATATTTATTAGATTGTGTAGGATCTTGAAGATGTGTAAATAATCTGTAATTCATTTTGTTTTCTTAAAAATATATACGCGTGAGGTTTTTTTTAAAAAAAATTACTCTTATGAATAACGTACCATTCGATGTATAAATTTGTTTATTTGAGTGAATATGAATATACTTTCTTGTTTAGTTTTTATTTATAATTAATTTATTATTCTGTAAATATTGTTTGTTTTCTATCTTGACAAATTATTGAATTTCATGAGATACTATCTAATAGATTGTTTTTAAAAAAAGTTTTAGCGATGGAACAATCAGAGGACATGGAAAGGGAGTTACGGCCCTCGAGTTTTTTCAAGGTCATGATAAATGACTTTTCCAAAAAAATGGTAATACTCTGTATTTATTTTTCTATTTGATATGGGAATTTAGTTTTTAATTTAGCTTTTCTTTACCTAAACTGAAATAGAAAAGTATTATATGTTTAATGTAGTTTTATATGTTTTTTTAGTGCATTCATGAAATTTATTAACTTTGTTTGCAGCTCATACCAATAGCTTTCACAGTGCGGTCAGAGTTACTTAATAATATAGCTGAATACAACTTTCTTAGTACCCATAAAGGAACTTGGCGTGTTGGCGTTCACATCGAAGTGAAATGAAAGTCTATTTTACAGATGGGTGGAGTGTTTTTGTAGCTCACCATAAATTGATAGCTGGAGAAATACTTGTTTTTGAACAACTCAGCAATTGTAGTTTCTTTGTTCATGTATATGGTCATAGCGGTTGCGGCAAAGATTTTGATGGATGCACAAAGATAGGGATTAAGGAGGAATTATTAGATGCTTTTTCTGATGATCCTATGACTGAAGAAAAAATCAAAAGTGGTGATTATTTTTATTTTATATTGATATACTCAATGGAGATTTTAGATGATTTTGTTGAAAGTATTCATCATTTATTTAATGCTCTTGCTTACTATGTTTATTTACAGGGGCAGAGATATTTGAATCAAGAGAAGTTATATCTTCTTCAGAGTGTAGTTTCAGTGCAACACTTAATGCTTCGAATTGTGATCCAAAGAAACCTTATATGGTTTGTTTTTGTTTTAATTTGTTATTTAAACAATTGGTGTTTTCTTTATGTTTGCAACAGTTGTATATTTTGTTTATATTTGGATAATAGCAGCTCACGTTAAGCTAATATTTTTTTTGTTTTTAATTTATATTTTAGCATATTCCGATCAGCTTTGTTCGTTCAGCTCATTTGGATATGATAGAGTCAATTCTAGTAGAAGATGCATCTGGGAAAGTTTGGGAATTCAATCTTGACAGAGGGACACGCTACACAAATGGTTCCAAAAGAGTGAAGCTGCAAAAGAATTGGCGAGAATTTGCTGAAGCAAATAATCTCCAAGTTGGGCAAAAGTATACATTTGAGTTTGATCGCACCCATGTCAAGGATGACATTCCTTTACTAAAATTTAAAACACTCTGTTGATGATCTTAATAAGTGTTTTGTTAAATGGGTCTGTTTTTTTGGTGTACTTGTGAAAGGCAAATCCACATGAACATTGCCTTTTTTTTTGTGTTTGATAATGTATATATTCTATGTTTGTGTTTTCTGTTCCTTTTTGGTTGATGTTTTTTGTCTTTTGATTTCTGTCGATAATGATGCAATCAGACTTTAATGATGAAAAGTTTATGATACTATTTCCTTTTGTTACTTAATGTTAAAGAAATTATAAGATGATATAGATGGGTGTATGATTTTTTTATTTTATTAATTTAATTGGATTGAGTGTTTTGTTTGTAAAACTTTTATTGATACAGTATTGTATGTTTTCCAGTATATCGTGTACCGTTTTAAAGGAAATAAATTAGTAGCCGAATGATTATGCTGAAATGTTTATGGCTATAGATAATTTACATGTTGAAAATTATAAATATACCAATTAATATTTAACTTTATCAGATGAAATAAAGGTCAAATTATATAGTGACCTAATAGAGAGAAGATTATGATGATTTGACCATTTGAAAAACATGCTATATTCACTCTACTTTATGCTTTGATACTTTTGGAAAATAGTTAAAGATGAATTAATAGTAAATAATTATATACCCTATAATAGTAGAGTCCATACAAAAAAATACGACAATATACAGAATAATGAAAATTTGATGATTTTTAAATAAATTGTTAGGATTAGTCATCTTGATTATATAATAGGAATCATTGATGGGATTTTTTTATCTCTTTAGTATTTTATTTTTTGTATCCATTAAAATTAACAAGTGACCTTCAAATAATGGTTTACTAAGACTAATTATAAATGAAACGGTTTTTATTTTAAGGAAATTATTAATTTAACCATAATGTAGGGAAGAATTTTTTGAGCCTATTTAATTATATTTGTATGATTAAATCATTTTATACTATTATAGAGAATTTTTGGGATTTCACTATTTTAGGTTGAACTAAGATATAAATTGGTTCCTATTAAAAGTCTAACTATTATATATTGTAATATCTATACTTGAAAATGTATATATTTGATTAGCAGGTAACAATTGGTAAATTTATTGTAATAAGGGTTTTTTCACAATAGAGAACTGAAAAGAAATATAAATAAGGTAATATACCTGTAATTTGATAGATTAAAGTGACTTTTAAAAAGTACTAATAAATGAAATTTTTTAAAAATTTCTTCTATTAGCATAGATAGATATAAAAGAATTTGAAGTAAATATATGTATGAAAGGTAATTTAGTATCGAATATAATGAATTTTTTTAAGACCATTCTTACTAACATTTACGAATTCTAGATGTTTTATTGAAAACTTATAATCAGATGGATTATAATTTGCGAAAGGACGTGGAATTACATTAAACATTGGAGATCGATAGGTGAAATGTTTTTTGATTTTCTGTAAACCTACATTGAATTGCTATGCATAGTTTCTTATTCATAGTCACTAAAGTGGTCAATCATTTGCTGTAAAGAAAAGGAATTGATTTTTGAATAACAGAGTCAGATAAATAAATATAAAATATATATATATATATATATATATATATACATAGGAAATTAAAATATTGGAAAAACAAATGGAATGGATTCGTTTGGAAGCTTGCAATTGATCGGATTATGGCTCAATTAGTAGCACAGCTTTTGCCCTTAGAAGAATTTCCATGGACTGGACTATTTGAAGGTGGATTGTAAACACTTAGATAGTTCTAAGCCATTTTTTTTTTTTTTATTTGTATACGTGAATATTTTTTTTTTTTTTTTTTGTGTTGATTTTCTGTAGTTTTTTTTTTCGACGATTATGTATCATGATTTAATTTCACATGACACTCATCTTAGTATATAAATTTAGGTTATTATGCTGCAAAGTTTGATTAAACTTGATTAGCAAAGCATTTAATTGCATATATGTAATGTGCAGATTGTTTAGGTAGAGACATTTCCTTTTTCAAACTTCCGCTTTAATATTTACTCCCTGTTGTTGAGGAAATCAACATCAACTGTAGCCAATTGTGTGTGCATTTTTATAGAAAATGTACTGGAACCAATGATCTAAAATGGTAAAAGATAACAAAAGATATACAAAATAAGAAAAATACATGTTGTGTGAGTTACGAGAAATTACATCAAGAGGCAGTAAAAATACAGATCAACATTAGAATTAACCTATAGATATCTTACTGAAGCAAAGTACGGGAATACAGGTGAAGTTTATATATATTCCCTATTGTTTTGCTCTAAATTAATATAAGCCATGATTTTTTTCTCCCATAAATTTGCTTTCTTTACACAGGCTATCGTTCTCAACAAGTTCTTACATAATTCACTGCAACTTTTAAATCCAATTTACTGGAGCCCCTATAAGAAAACCATATACAGTTAGCTTTAATTATGCAGGTGTGAAAAACAAATTTAAAGCATATTCCTGCTGCAACTCAAAGTATCAGTTTAAATGTAGAGATGTACCCAATAAAATTAGTATCGGGTAATGCGCCGCAGTTGTAATGACCGAAGGTCACCAAGGTAAAGAACTTCTATAGATATATTTGTCGTTTCCGGCATTGCTAAACCTTCATAAGGGGGAAAAAAAATTTACAAATATAAGTGAACCAGTTATGTATAACTTCCTCCATTAACAGTAAGTAAAAAGAGTAAAATTGTTTGGCTTTAGTAATTGTTTAGCAGATAAAAGTGTACCAATGATATTATTTGTTGCTCTAATAATAAATCAAAAGATTAGGGTTACTGAATTTTAAGCAACCATATATATATTTTTTTTTAAGCAATACTTTATGCATAGTTGGATTCAATGATACCTTTCTTCGAGTTTTTTGTGTTCCTTTTAGGTTTCATTTTTTTTTTTTTAGAAGAAAATCATGCACAATAATATTTAAACGTGCAACTAAAAACACAAAAAAAAAAAATTATCTTTCCGTAAGTGAAACCATTAAATGAAATATATAAATGAGCATACCAAAACTGAGATCACATGAAAGAGGTTTGTGACTATGAAATTTTTTTTCCGAATCTTTTGGTTGTTCAAAGAAATGCTAGCCAATTCTGGTAACCAAAGATCAGTAGTGTGAACAGGGGTGATGTATATTTCACTTATTTAATTGAATATCTGCTGTCTAGACAACAAAAAGTACTTGTTGTTTAATATATCCAAATCAATAAATATACACAGTTCTCAGGACAAAGTTATATAATTTCATGCACCAGCAATGACTAAGAAGAGTAGAATTCTTTAGCCTCAGTAAGTGAACCAGTGATACTATTTTGGTGTTTAACAATAAATCAGAATATTGGAATTACTAAATTTAAATCACCATAGTTTTTTTTCAACCAGTAAAATTGTTCAGTATCAATAAAAGTGTAATCGATCACAAAATATAAGTGGACCAGTTATATAATTTTATGCTCTAACAATAACTAAGAAGATTGCAATTAGTGAATTCGAAATTATAAAAGTTTGTTTCAAGCAGTAATTTAACTTGTATCCTAAAAAAGTGATTTATTTACATAGGTTTTCGGATTCAGCAATATCTTTCTTAGATCTTTTTGTGTGTAATTGAATTTTCATTTTATTATGTTCCCTAAAAGGAAACCATAGACAACAGTATTTAAATGTGCAATAAAAAAGACAGATTACAGCACTTTATTTCCGTAAGTAAAAGAACTAAATGAAATGTAGAAATGAACTCACCTGAATTAGTATTAATTCGCTGTTCAGCTGTGCAAAGGTTTGTATTTTGAGTTTAACTTAGTTGAAAGAGGACAGTTGGTATGAGTTTTTTTACGGAATCTTTTGTCTATGTAGAGAAATGTTACCCAGTTCTGGCAAAGAGGTTCGTCACCATGACTGTTTTCCCCAAATCTTTCGGTTATCTAGAGAAATGTTACCCACTTCTGATGACCTAAGATCATCATCATGAACAACTTCCATAGATATGTTACTTATTTAATTTATTGTTTTATACCTGCACAATAAATAGTAGTTATAGTTTGATATATTTGAAACATAAATCGACAAAGTTCAAAGGATAATCTTAACTATTCGTATTGTTTGAGCTAATTTGATAGTTAAATGAAGCAGCACAAGATTATGAAGCACCCACAGCCAATAGTTAAAATTACAGAGATCAAAAGCGGATAAATAAAAAATAAATATTAATATAGCAGTTCGTTTGCATAGAATATTATGTAAACTGACAAATAGTTAGGTAATAAAACATAAGTGATAAAGAATAATGACCTATACACCAATCATATGTTTCTAAACACGGCAGATATTTACAGGGATATTTTTTTTTTTTTGCGTTTATATGAAGTTGATGACAGATTATGAGATTAGTCAATATACTAAGAGAACATATTTTAGTTTGAAATTGATAATCCAAAGAAATAAATAGAATTTATTGAGAAAAGAATATTATTTTGAATCTAAATTTATATGATTTAATAATCATATTCAATAACAAAGAGAATGCAGTTATTTCGCAGAAATTTGGGAGCAAAATTAAAAGAGATAACTTAACATTTCAGAGCTAGAAGAAGATATAAATAAATACAGGGGTTTTGAGGAAATAACTAATTTGAGGATGATGGAAAGAGCATAATTGAATATGTTGTAAAAATACACCTTATTTTGTCAAATTGCCAATCCAAATGATCAATACAATGTACTAACTATACTTAATAACAAATATAATATAGTTCCCTTGTAGTACGGCGTTTGCAAGGCACGAGAATTGGTTCCCAACTATCAGGAATATTTGAATGTAGATATATATTTTGTTGACTATCATAAATATTTAAAGGGAGTTCATTACACGGTATATATAGCATAAATTAATAAAAAGGGAGTCCATTATACAGGATATAATGGTTGGCATCATTCGAATATACAGGCAACCACTTTAGCTAATTCAATGTATATTTGTAAACAAAATAATGGCATTAACAAAGAATAGCACCTTTGCATATATTTTGTATGTTTAGGTCTAAAAGCATACTTGCAGTTTTTAATCATTCTTAGTTTTATTGATAGGTTCAGAGTGTGGAGCATTAACATTTTCTTACCATGATGGACATAGTTTAGCAGATATTTCCTACTAAGCTTCAACAGGGAACCTGTGCAAGATTAGATATATAAGTTCAATTTGTCATACGCTTATCAATTTATATTTGCATATTTTTAGAAAATGGAATGACATGGACCAGTAGCAAGTAATTAAGTACCTTATAGTAATAGAGTTCATAAAAAAAAATATGACAGGGAACTACATACAGAATAATGCAAACTTGATCACTTTCAAGTAGATAAGTAGGAGTAGCCGTCTGAATTAAATAATAGGAGTCACTGATGAGAATCCTTTGTTCTGCTACTCCTTTCTTTTCCTCATTCATTAGAATAGACAAGGAATATTGGAGAAATGGTTTACTTTGAATATTCATCAGAGAATCTGCACAAGCACATTTTTACATATCTTTTAGTTTAATTTGTCCTATGTTCTTTACTTCAAGCATAAAGTATCCATTGAACACAAACTGTAAACTGTATGGTTTATACTTAATTAAATGATCACTTTATTTGTATGGTAAGTCCTATGAATAGAGTGGAAGTATTAGATAGTTTAAAGAAAACATTTAGGAAATTTGTTCATACAGTATGCTAATACAACAAGATACTACATAAATTAAGTTAGCTTGTATTAATTTTAGTAAGTGCGCTTTCTAAGGTTATCTTCTTCTTACAAGCCGAATAATAGAGTTTAATTTAATTAAAGTAGAAGAATAAGTAAATAACAGGTGTCTTAACAGAGTAATAATATAAATAATATAGTGTCAATTGTCCTGTGTACATAAATTTAATAATTAAAGTATATAAAACGGGAAAAAGAAATTACAGTTGCTATAACAAATTATATGAAGATATCCAAGGGAAAAGTGTACCAGGTTTTCTTGACAAGGAGAAAATATGAAACATCAACCAAATTTTATGTACAGATCCAAGAATCCTCATTAACAGCACCTGATTGAGATGTGTAAATCGTTAAATTGTGTGTAAATCATTAACTTTGATTGTCAAGTGAAACAATTTTTGTTCAACCTGTACGGGACCGAACGGAATTTAAATATTCCAGAAACATACTGATCTGATGAAGTCACTAATCTCAGCAGTAAAAGTTTAAGGGGGTGCAAAAGAAAAATAAATTTAATATTAAAAAAATAAAAGCAAAGGATAAATAAAATAAAATAGTTGAGATTATAACTGATTGCTGCATAGACTTAAATTGCTGCGTAGACCATTTATGCCAAAAATCACAGTGATCTAACAGCGAAGTCCCAAAAATGTGATCCTGGGAAGTGCACACAAGATTAAAAATTGCTGCTCATACATTACCGTGCAGGATACAAACAAGTAAAACAGTAAATTTCATATGAAATAACATGGATATAGTTATACTATAAATCTAATTTGCTGGCTCATGTAAAGAGCAAGTTTTGATGAGGCAACAGAAATGAGGAATATATTTGAAGCAAATATAACACTGCAGTACCACAATCAAAGATCCAGAATACAGCGAACACCCAGAAGAAGGAAAAAAAAAACATCGTAGCAAAACAGAGGTACCATTTCTGGTAATTCAAAAAAGAGCGAACTCCAGGAGAGGATAATATACTATACTCCATGGAAGATACAACATATATAAAAATCTAACCACAAAACAGACTGGGGACAACAGAGATCAGAAACTAAAAAAACGAAACAATAACGGAGCAAAATCAAAAGCGAGCATCAAATAAAAGTAACCAGTAACAGGAGAAATCAAAAAGTAGCAATAAAAATGAAGATCTCACTAAACGGTATGACAGCGAGACACCTTCATATATATAAAACTGATAGTTCAATAATATCAAACTCATGGTTAAATAACATCCTCATATATAGAAAACTAATGATTACCGAATAAATAAGCTAAAATTACAACATATATATAATTTCCCAGAACAGAGATGTAAGAGAAAAGCAGAACCTCAAGAATGGTAACATTCATAACCTATCGATCAATCTAGGCTTCCACAAGGTAGATAGAGCAAAACACAAAAAAAAAAAAAAAGAGGGAAAAAAAAAACTGATAAAAAGAAAAGACAGAGACACAACCAAAAACCTTGAACCCTCTTTTCTTCTGCGTAGATCTGCTGCAGTCGAAACCAACCATGAGAGAAAATCAAAAAGAGAGAGAGACACATGAGACGGCGAGAGAGCGGTCCAGAAGAGAAGATAAACCCCACCAAGCTTCTTCTACAAGATACAATTGGATAAGAACAATATCCTGACAGAGTGCAGTTAATATTCTGCGCAGACAGCCGATTTCAGACGGCACCTTTAATATGGGCTTGCAAGACCGAGGCCGTTTCATGACTGAGAGAGCGAACTCAATGGCTCGTTTTGCAACCATGAGCTGTAAGAGGGATACTTCGTGAAATATCTCTTACAGATTGTAATCAATCACAGCTGTCGGATTCACACTCGGAAAAGGCAAAAATCGATACGCTACCGTTTCATTCCAATGAACAGCGCCAAAAGCAAAACAGGATCCACAACTTTATGTCTTAGAAAAGGATTTTGAAATTAATAAAACTCTCTTGAATGAGGATTTTATGAGTAAAGATAATCGTTCACTTAGAAAAGCTTATTTTAAAAGATATAATATAGCTGAAACTGAACTTTTAAGAGATCTTTATTACAACTACATGAATGCTCATAAATTTCAAATAAGCTTCTTTAAGTGGCTTGAGATTTATGAAAGCAAAAAAGATTTAAATGTTTTAACTAAAACTACTAAATCTTGGCAGGTATCTCCAAATACTACTAGGGAGTCTATTCATCCTCCCATGGAGCAATTTGAGATTCCTATAAGAGGAGATGTTGCAAGAGCTTCTCCTTTTAGGAAAGATAATAATAAAAAAATTAATGAACAAATTAATTTTACCAATCAGTATCTTGAAACAATAGGTAATCAACTGTCTCGAGTTGAGAATCTGGTACAGAAGAAAGATCATCTTCCTAAGAAGGCAGATGAAACTCCTCTGTTTAGACCTCATGAAATTCCTAGAAAACATAATAAGGAATTGTCAAGAGACATTTTTGAAGTAATTGATAGAAAACTTAAAAGCATCGAAGAAACTATTGGGAGTACAGTTGTCCCTGATACTCCAGCACAAGCTTCTAGACCAACTACTTCTAAGACTATTGCAGTATTAGATAAAGTAGATAGAGAAACTGATTCTGATCAAGAAGGATTTCTTCCTGAAGAGAATCAACTAGAAGTAAATAAAATCTATAATCATGCACAACCCTTAAGAAGTTTCTATCCAAGAATGACCTTTCCTGATATGGCTATGGAAGAGAGAGGATCTTTCCATCAGGCTGCTTATCAAGGAGGAATTATCTATGAATGGAACATAGATAATAAAACTGAGTATCATATCATTAACACCCTTCAGGAAATGACAATGGTTTGTACAGCTTATAAGACTAAAAATCCTGACACCACTGATCATACTATTGCCCAGGCATTAGTATCAGGATTTACTGGTCAATTGAAAAGCTGGTGGGATCATTATCTCACGCAAACCAAAAGAGACATAATTTTAATGGCTATTAAAACTGATAGACTTGGAATTGCCATCAAAAATGAAGATGGAGAAGATATTCAGGATGCTGTGGCAACCTTAATCTTCGCCATAACCAAACATTTTATTGGGGATCCATCCAAACTTAAAGATAAAGATTCTGACCTTTTAACTAATTTAAAGTGTCCTAAACTTGAAGATTTTAGGTGGTATAAAGATATCTTCCTCACCAAAGTCATGATGAGAGAAGATTGTAGTCAAATGTTTTGGAAAGAAAAGTTTCTAGCTGGTCTTCCAACTCATTTCGGAGATAAAGTTAGAACTAAATTAAGAGAACAGAATAATGGAACTATCCCATATGATGATCTCACATATGGAGATCTAATCAGTACGATCCAAGCAGAAGGAATTGCCAGATGTACTGATTATAAACTTAGACAACAAGAAAAGAATGATAGAAAAGAAGGAAAGAAAGAATTAGGTTCTTTCTGTGAACAATTTGGTATCTCTTCTCAATCCTTAGCTCCATCTACGAAAGCTAAGAAGAAAGAGAAGAAAGCCAAGAAAAGAAATGCCAAAACAACTACAACCACTACAACCACTTCTACAAGGAAACCTTTTAGAAGAAATACTAGGACTAAAAAACCTGGTCAAAACTTTGTAAATAAATGGTTACAACCATCATCTTCTAATTCACCAACTGTCCCTTGTTATAAATGTGGTAGAATGGGCCACATTGCTAAAGATTGTCCAGTTAAGAAAAAGATAAATGAATTAAGTGTATCTGATAAACTTAAGCAACAACTTGAAAGTATCTTACTCTATTCTGATATAGAAGAAGATGAAGGGCTTCAAGTTGATGAGATTTATTCTTCAGAAGAAGAAGGAGATAATCCTAATGATTCTGAAGAAGGATTTAAAGAAAACTGTAAATGTATTAATGTACTTACTAAAGAACAAGACATCCTTATAGAATTAATTGATGATATTGACGACCCTATAAAGAGAAAAAAATATCTGATGGTGTTAAGAAAAGTTATGGAACAGGAACATAAACAAACCAGTAAAGCTTCAACTTCTTATGACTTAAAAGATATTTTTGACAGATTTAAGAATAATAAGCAAGATAAAAATGTCACTATAAGTGATTTACAGCAAGAAGTAATTCAAATTCGAAAAGAATTAAAAGAGCTAAAAGAGACTAGTAGTAAGGATATTAGTGACCTTCAATTAAAAGTCACTAATCTTGCTCTTCAGAATAATGTCTCTTCGTCAAAAGCTCCATCTCCATTACTTGATGATGAGCTAGAAGAATCAGATCCAGAAGATCAAGAGGATCCCTATATTAATCTTTTAACTCGCATAAATTACCAAAAATGGCATGTTAGATTAACTATTATAATCAATAAAGAATTTGAGCTTGACACCATAGCATTAATAGACTCTGGTGCAGACTTAAATTGCATTCAAGAAGGATTAATTCCTATCAAATATTTTGAAACTACAAAAGAAAAGTTAAATACAGCAAATGGTAGTAAACTTCTCATAAATTACAAACTTACTAATGCACATGTTTGTAATGGAGGGGTTTGTCTTAAAACACCTTTTCTTCTTGTTAAAAATATTGGCCAAAATGTAATATTAGGAACTCCTTTTCTAAACTTGATTAAACCTTTCCAAGTTGATAATAATGGAGTCTATACTAATATTAATGAGAAACAAATTGTTTTTCAATTTATTAGTCCTCCACAATTAAAAGATTTAAATCTTTTAAAAACTTTATCAATCCTTCCTGAACTTAATGTAATTGAAAGGAAAACTAATCAGTTATTCTTTCTTAAAAAGGAAATTGCCCATAAAAAGATTGAGGAACAATTAACTCATAGGATAATTCAACAAGAAATTGTTACGTTTCAAAAGAAATTAGAATCAGAAGTATGTTCTGATCACCCTAATGCCTTTTGGGAGAGAAACAAACATATTGTCAAATTACCTTATGTAAAAGATTTTAATGAAAAAGATATTCCTACAAAGGCAAGGCCAATTCAAATGAAAGAAGAACTTTTGAAATATTGTATTGAGGAAGTCAAAGACCTCCTCAAGAAAAAGCTTATCAGGCCAAGTAAGTCCCCTTGGAGCTGTGCAGCTTTTTATGTTCAGAAAGCTTCAGAAATTGAAAGAGGTGTTCCTAGACTTGTCATAAATTATAAGCCCTTAAACGATGTATTGCAATGGATTAGGTATCCTTTGCCTTACAAACAGGATCTAATTCAAAGATTATCAAATGCAAAGGTATTTTCAAAATTTGATTTAAAATCAGGATTTTGGCAAATACAAGTGCATGAAGAAGATAAGTATAAAACTGCATTCACAGTTCCTTTTGGGCATTTCGAGTGGAATGTTATGCCTTTTGGTCTTAAGAATGCGCCATCAGAATTTCAGAACATTATGAATGATATTTTCACCCCATTCATTAACTTTACAATTGTTTATATTGATGATGTTTTAGTATTCTCTAGTTCTATAGAGCAACACTGGAAACATCTTAATATATTCTTTCATATAATTAAGAACAAAGGATTAGTTTTATCCTCCAAAAAGATAGAACTATTCAAAACAAAGATAAGATTTTTAGGGTATAATATCCATCATGGAACTATTTTACCCATTGAAAGGTCGATTGATTTTGTCAATAAATTTCCTGACATAATCAAAGACAGAACTCAACTTCAAAGATTTTTGGGATGTTTGAATTATATTTCAGACTTCTTTCCAAACTTAAGCCAACTTTGTGCTCCTCTTAGGAAGAGACTTAAGAAAGATCCTCCGGCTTGGACGGATGAGCACACCAAACTTATCAGAACAATTAAACAACAGGCTCCTAGGCTTAAGTGTCTTAGTATAGCTGATCCAAAAGCATTTAAGATAATCCAAACCGATGCATCGGGGATAGGATTTGGAGGAATTCTTTTACAAAAGAATGACAACAAAGAAACAATTGTTAGATATCATTCGGGTACTTGGAACCAGGCCCAACAGAACTATTCAACTATCAAACAAGAAATTTTGTCAATTGTTCTATGCATTACAAAATTTCAAAGTGATGTTTTAAATCAAAAGTTTTTAGTTCGCGTTGATTGCCAGGCGGCTAAATCTGTTTTACAAAAAGATGTAAAAAACTTGGCATCAAAACATATTTTCGCCAGATGGCAAGCAATATTATCTATTTTCGACTTTGATATAGAATATATTAAAGGAGAAACAAACTCAGTCCCAGACTTCCTAACCAGAGAATTTATTCAGGGAGATCGTCCCAATGCCTCCTAAAGGAAGAGGAGGTGGTAGGCCACCACAGAAAAAAGAAGAAACTAAACCAACTGCTCTCATAACTACAGCAGATTACTATTCCTCAACTGTACCAGGAAAGTCATCCAGAACTACTAGGTCTTGGGCAGATGCTACTGAAGACGAAACTCTTCAACTATGTTCAAAGAACACCCCAGAAAGATGGGCTGAGCAGAGCTTAGCTTGTAAACAATATTCTCCAGAACAGTACTTATCTCTCTCTGAGGAAATGAGTACATCTTCAGCTGTTGTCCGACATCAGACATTTGCTGAAGCAGCAACTTCTTCAAAAAAGCCAGTGGTGATTTCCAATCCCACTAAACCTTTGAAAACTGAGCAGCCATTTGACATATGTGCTCCTCCCAAATCAAAATATTTTCAGAAAGAGGAATACTTTGATATTATGTGTATGGAAAAGCAATTTGCAGGCATGGGCCCTGTTGAAACTGCTGAAAAACTCTTTTCGAAAAAATTCCATTTTTTCTCAACTGATTTTACTAAAACTCAAAAGTTTTATGAATTCATTTTAATGGATACAAAGTCAGCCGTTTTTAAACATCATTTTGATCCGGCTGATAAAACTCTTATAACTCATTCAACTTGCCGAATCATTCGGTTCCTATCAATTGATGATTGGGGTCAAGACTCAGTCAAACCCAGAAAATTTTCTGTTCACTTCAATCCTCCATGCTTTAATTATTTTGATTATTTTCTAGCATGGTTTAACACTTTTTACTTTCAAAATAAAAACTTCCGTCATACATGGATGATTTTCTTTGATAAGAGCTTCTCCCTTGACGTCCCAAACTGGGTTCATGATTGGTGGGAATTATTTGGTCCTATACCAGAAATTTTCCCCCGTCATATTCTTGAAGGATATCAGATCTTTCAGGAAAAAATTCGTCCTCCTCCCTCTCAAGTTCATCATTCTAAAATGTTATTATTCTTTGGACATTTTAGATTAGCATGGACTATGTATTGGAAGTATGACTTCAAAGAAACTAATCGAGCCCCTCGATTAATCAGAACTTTTCATGTCAAATGGTGGGATAATTCATTAACTGATCATATCCAACCAGAAAAAATTAAGAATTGGTTCAAACAGTATCCTACTATTTGCAGTGCAGGTTCTGCTGAAGCTGCAAAGGTTCTTTTGGACAAAAATAAAATTATGCACCAACTATCAATAGCTTCTTCAACATCTAAGAAAGATTTGAAAGAGCAATTGAAGGCGGCCTTATCAGAACTAGATAACGATGATGAAGATGATGAAGATCAAGGTTCTCCATCTTCAGCTGCTGGACTAGATGAAGATGATGATCTTTTCAGTCCTTCAGGGTTTTTAGGATAATCACTGTAACTTTCCCCGGTAGTGGATTTGTTTCCATACGGGATTTAACTTTCAGAACTTTGTACCGAAAGTGGATTTGTCTCCACTCGGTCACCAGAACTTGTTAGGCGCCGAAAGGATTCACGCGTGACAGCAAAAGCAACTTTTTCATAATTGCTACAGTAAAAGTCGTCACTGTTTGACACTGTAGCAGTATGATGAGTCAAAAGAAAACTCAAGTGTTGATCATATGACCGACACTCAGAACTATTTCAGAACTGTATCCATGTGAGGCTATCATTAGCTTCGGATACCAAAATGCTTTCTCTCTTCTTATTTAAGAAGAGTTGAATCCATTTGAAAACTCAGAGTTTACTCCCCCTTCCCTTCTTTGTAAACTTCTCCGAACCCTTTGAGTGTAACCCCTCTTCGAGTTCGTCTTCTCCAAGTAATACTTCTTGTAAGTTTTTACTTGTTTATCTGCAACTTGTAACTTTCTTTTATAAATTGAAACTTTGAACTTTCATTTATCTGTGTTTTCATTATATATATTAACTTTTGAATATTGTTTATAAACTGCATCTCTTTTTCTGCATCTCTTCCTGGTCACAATGGTATCAGTATATATATATATATATATATATATGATATTAGATGTGTATGTATACGTATAAACTCATGCGTCTCTTATAGCATTCTCCGCTGCTTCGATCTTGGCCTAATGGGGTTTGCTTGCTGATCCAGTAGAGGAAGGAATTCTAGAGAGAGAAAAACCCTAGAAATTCATACACATGGAAGGTATTGATATCTTCCTCTTAATCTCAGATCACTTCATCGATTTGTTTGTTTTGAATTTCTTGCATTGGAATATATGGTGGAATTGAGGAAATGGAATCATTTGCATGCACAGAAAAATTGCCACAATAGTTGAGAAAATGCCCAGAATTTGAAGCATTTGGATATTTACTCGTGGATTGGGGGGTGTTTGGTTGCTGAGAAAATTGAGGAAAATGGAGTTTCGCAGTTCATTTATTATGTTGTTTTTGTTTCCACATGATGAAATTATTCCATCAATTAAGCCAAATGGTTGTATTTGACACAGTTGAGTAGAGAGCTTTGTTTTCTTGGGTCCCAAATAATAAAAAATTTAACATTGTAGATTCTAATTTCGTTTATTTCCCTACATCTTCTCAGCAACCATACGGGGCATTATTTTTATTCATTTATTACATTTTTTTTTCATCTGTGGTAGGTTATGCTGTTAATGGTCTGAGTAGCAAGGTTGGTTAAATTTGATTGTACTGGTTTATCTTATCAGTTGGGTTTCAATTCTATAGGCTAATAGATAGAAATTTTTGATTTGCTTGTAAAATTCACATTTGCTGTTGCATGAATGATTTGTGGACCGTTGTATGCAGCTTGTCTCAACTATTCGAGATTCTAGAGAGAGAGAAAGAGGGATTTTGAGAGAGAGAGAGAGAGAGAGAGAGAGAGAGAGAGAGAGAGAGAGGATGGGGAAGAGTGCTATCTTGCGTAGGGAGGTGCTGTTGCCTTTGTTAATGCTATGTTACACGAGTAATCTTATACAAATGGGTCACGCCATATGGCTAAACCTACCGGCGTCGGGAACCAAGTGCGTGTCCGAGGAAATCCAGAACAACGTCGTCGTTTTGTCCGATTATGTCGTCGTCTCTGACGATCACTCCCAGACTCCCACCATTTCTGTCAAGGTAAGAAAATTCCCCAATTTACCCTTACCCATATCCAAATTCTCGTTTTCTCTATGTTATTATGAACTACTTAGGGTTAGGGTTACGATTTGCATCTGGACGTTTGAATATATTTCCTGTAGTTTTATTTGTGACACCGAAGAAATTTTGATCTTGGAAACTGAAACAAAGTAATATTTAAGGCTTGAATTTGGATTTTTCTTTGATTTTTCATCATCCAAATAGGCCGTATCAGTTTGTTAAAATTTTTGTTCTGTAATGTTTGAAATCGACTTGCTTTGTTTTATTAGGCTTTTGAAAGCTTAAATAGGATGTGGCTTTGTTCCGTAAGTTCTTACGGGACGTGGTTTTGTTTCCACTCTTATGTAGATAAGTAAATAAAGAATGCGGCAATAAGTAGGCATCCAACTCATTAAAAAGGCCATTTTGTTGGTCTTGTTAAAGCAAGGCCATGGAAGGCCGGAAGGGTGAGTTGGATATGGTTCTGTTTGCACACAAATTGGCCTTGAGAATTGCGCGGGCGTGCCAGAACCTTGATAGTTCGGTTGAAGACCAATCCTTTGATCCTGGGCACCAATTAATCCGATGAGAGCCAAAAATCAACTACGAAACTGATTTTCAACCAATTAATTAGCCACTACGTAAGTATGATTGGAGGCTATTTTGTTCGAGGGTTGGGGTTCTTCCCTCTTTAAGGGTTCTTCTATATCCTTTGGATGACTAAAAGGACTTTATCAATAAACATAAACTTTGACCGAAAGAGAAGGAGATTAATAACCATAGACAGAAGAAAAAGCTACTGGATAAAAGTCCTAGTCATTTCTATTGAAGGAAATAAAAGCTTACAACGAAGTAACAAGAGCAGTGCATAAACTAGCAAAGCTTACGTTAAATTAAAATAGGTGCTACTGTGGAATTGTACCATTTAAATACACATTATCATGCTAAAGATGGTCAATACCGTCTTTTTTCTTTCTTTAATCGAAATTGCAAATAAAATATAGCTACAGATTCTTAATGCGTTCATGTATAACATATCATAGATCCATTAAGATTGATGATTTGCAATTTTAAATACTTGCAAATACTTTGGGCGTTGAGTCCATTTTTTATGTTTTTTGTGATGATCCTTTTTTAATTATTTTTGGTCCATGTAATATAATTTGGAAAGCAAAAGTTCTCCTAAAAGTTCAAGTGTTTGCTTGGGTAGTGGCTCATTGAAAGATTATCATTCACGAGTTGTTGCAAAGAAGGTATCCTGATATGCATCTTTCCCCTCAGTGGTGTGTGATGTGTAGGGGTCATGGTGATAGTTTGGATCATTTGTTTCTTCATTGTCCTATCGCTATAAAGTTGTTTAAGCTTTTGGATATGTATTGGGTGGTTCCGGTTTCCTCTTTTGCGATGTTGGGAATAGAGTTTAGGGTTCTTGGAGATCCAAAAGAGCTATTGTATTATCGAAATGCGCAATTTTAACTATTTCTGGGTGATTTAGTTAGGAGGGAATATTAGAAATTTTGAAGATAGAAGTGATAGTATTGATGGGTTATGGGATAGAGTTTGTTTTTAGGGGTATTCCTTTATTTCTCATTATAGGAAATTGGGTTTTGGTCTGTGATTAGTGGGTTGGTTTTGGCTCGTAGTAGTTTCTATTTTGGTTTTTATTTTTGTTTAGTTTTCATCTTTGTAAAGTAGGCCTAGGTGTCCTTTTTATTTCTTCAAATAAAATTTTTGTTGCTTAAAAAAAACAGTTCATGATCATTTCAAATTTTGATGATTTTTTTGAAAAAAAGTATAAAATTTGAAAGTAATAAACATCCCCCCTCCCACCCCACCACCCCCCA
>JAESVK010000136.1:1512550-1552516 GCA_017140935.1 Hamamelis virginiana
CCACCCCCCAAAAAAAAAAAAAAAAATGCTGCATAACAATATAGATTTATGCATGTCTAGCATGGATCTTAAAAAAAAAAAAACAATGCTAGATCTTCGTAAAACAATTATATATCTAAAACACAAGGTGTAAGTTTATCAAAATATCAAAAATCTTAACAAAAGTTAAAAACATACCTTAAATCTTATGAAGGAGAAGGAGATAAGAAATGAAGAGTTTTCGGCTTCAAATGGAGAGTTTTGGGCTTCAAATTCTTGTGTTGTAGCCTTTTGATTTGTGTCAGAAGAAGCATGAAGGAAAAAGAGACGAGAAGAGGTTATGTGGGATAAGATTGTAAAAATAGTAGGCCCTTGGACATGATTGATTTGAATTGAACGCGATTATAATTTCAATTGGGTCCAAATATTTTTCAGAATAAGTTTTATTGTTCCATAATTTTTTTCTTTTTTTTTTTTTTGTTTTTTAATATAAACACCAACTGACAGGTAGGGTCCATGTTGGTTTACTTTGGACTAGCCTAAATTCAATTGAACCTTAGTGGCGAACCTAACCTGTTGTCATCTTTGATAGGTTTAGATTGGGAGGGTTCCATGGAAGATTCTAGTGTAAAGGATGTGACATGAGATTTGGAAAATTCCATACTTTATGGTGGATTTCAAATACGGGGATTAATGTATATAGATCTCCAATTTTGTTTTTGAAATTTCAGGACTCATAAATCCTCCATAAAAATCAAATGTAAAGAACACTATTTGGAGTGGTGTTGTGTGATTTAGCATATACATGTCATTGTGCACTTCATTAGCATTTGTGTTGTCTTGTGTATCAGAAGTCAGAACTAAATAACCTAGTCTATCCTAAAGTTAAATTTGATGGTTTTACAGGTCTAGACACAGGAAGTTAACCCCATCCTATTTAAATTTATAGAGAAATGTATCCTCAAAATGAATTCCGATAGATAAAGTGTAACTAAATTAATTGAATACATGCATAAAATAATCCCTTCAAAACCTTCGAGTACAAAAGACCATGACACAACACAAGAAATGTCCCTTTTACAAACACCTTGACTGAATACTTCTTAATAAAAACTTTATTGTGTCATTCCTTCTAAATAGAACAACAAAAATTAGAACATTTTTATGTTTTTTACTCTTGTTTTTTAAACACCAATAAGGAAAACCTTCATGATCGAGAAAAGAAGCTCCCATGCTACTTCAAGCCAAGCTGAACATCTACCCCAGTCCCCATATTGCATGTGCAAAAGAACAATGAAGTGAAAGAGGATTTATGAACTCAGAATCATCCTTGGACATAAATGAATTGGGGCAAGGGTCAATTCACAGTGATAAGATGATCATTACTTTTTAAAAATTTTATTATATCATTCCTTCTAAATGGAACAACGAAACTTGGAAACCTTTTTTATTTTTGTACTTTATGTTTTTAAATGTCTATAAAAGAAATCTTGATGGAGAAAAGAAGCTCACATGCTACTCCAAGCTAAGGTAAACATCTACCCCATATGGCATGTGTGAAGAAACAATTTAGTAGAAGATGATTTACAAACTCAGGATTAGGCAATTAGCCTCACATATGATACATGAATTGGGTAAGGGTTGATTTGCAGTGATAAGATGAACAAATAGTCAATAGCTTGTCCAAATTAGCCAACTAAATGAGAAAAACATCCCCTCCCCCCCAAAAAAAAATCCTCAGCTCTAAACACGCCCAACCAAAAATCTCACAAGCAGATGTCACTTAGAGAAGACCAAAAAAGAAGCTAGACCTGTTTTTTAACTCAACTTGGGTGTGTCAACCTCCCATGTAGGCTTTTTTGTTATTTTGGATTTTTTTTTTTTGTTGGTGGGGTGGGGAGATTTGGGAACCAGAGTGCAAATCTCCCTGCTAGGTGACGCTTACAGGATCTCAAACTGAGGTGTAGGAATAAACCCCATTAAGTTACACACACACACGCACACGATGGAAAATGCCGCCTCCAAATCTTCACAATGTTAGAGTCATCCGAGAGGTTGGTGATTCTCCATTGCCAACCACAAATCTATAGTTTCTGCTTTAGAAAGATTATTCACATTGAAAATACCTTACATGCTTCAAAGATATCTAATGCTTATTTATTATTATTACTATTTCAATGTTTTAATCTTAATATCAGTATTTTGTTCGTGTAGACAAGTATGATAAGAGCTATCATCCATAAAAGCAATAAAGTATGCTACCTTTTATTGAATTCCTTTAAACTCACTTATGTCAGGATAGATTAATTCATGAATTGGTTTGTCTATTTTGGCATTCTATAATTGTTTTCTAGAATTATTGCCCATGACCCTATGTTGCGAGATTCACATTTGTTGAACATACCATGTTTAGTGGTTACCTACAGATCCGATTTAATAGTTTCTATTAATTTAGTTTCACTGCTCATTAAAAACCCGAAACAAAATTCTTGATCATCCCTAGAGTAAAATTCAACATCACTAGCCTTGAGAACCTTTGACATGTGTGGTTCTCCATGTGTAGCACTTTACCATACATGTCAAGGAGTTCCATTGTTTACCCACCACTTTTCACATAGTCCAAAAATGTTCATTTTGGTTATCACTGCCGCAATCAGATCTTTTATTACATTGGCCTGTGCTATACAAGCTTATTTTTGGTGACAGCAGATTGAAGCTTTATGCTAAGGTTTGCCACACACAAAACAAGTAAGGTTAAAAAGTGTTTCCTATCCTGTGTTATGACTTCTTCCTTAATCTTAAGGATCTCTAATAAGAACTCTTCAGTCTTGTGACATCAAGAATTCTTAAGTTCCTTACACAACAATGAAAGCTTATTGATGCAGCCACTAGATATTATTCATCAATGCGTGTCCCCTCATGAATTTGTGCCACCATTGATTTTTCATCAACCATTATCATATAAAATACCTGTTGACTATCTATTTTGGGGGGACTAGATTTTGTTTCAAATATTTCTCATAGATCCTCTCATGGATCTTCATCAGATTTAAAGGATAGCAATCGATATAGTCATTTGCAAGAGCATTGAGAATGTAGGCCATTCACATCTTTGTTCCCTTTAGAATGAACATAATAGATCCATGTTCCTCCTTGTCTCTAATTTGGAAACTTCATTGGTCATAGTGAAGGCTGCATTCATCATGGTAAGGTGAAAGAGCATCTTATGCTTCCACATTGTACCATGAGTTCAGTTGAATTAGAAAGCTCATTATTATCATTGGAAAGGACCATAGAGTTTGTTATAAGTAGAAAATAAGCATTGGTATGGGTTAAAATATGGACCAGGTTGTTCTCTGTGAGGCGATTCATGCCATTGCTATGGAAGTAACAGTGCTCTAATGAGTTAAAAGTGCTTCCCCATTGGTACATAATCTTGATTCTGTTGTTGTGTTCTTTTAATCAGGCACCATAGAGAAAACATATACTTTCCCTTCAGAAACAGCTTCTCTACCTGAACAGAAATGTTGGAAGGGAAGATGAGATGTCAGTGAGGATAGCAGAGTAAATATCCTTAATAAGAAAGTAAACAGTGGTTACTAAAGGCTCGGTAAGCTCCTTGTAAGTGGGCAAATTCATATGGTTTTTTAAATGACCTATAATGGATAATGACTGGTTAATAGCTGGGAAACAAATGGCAAGATTAAACTGTAGAGCTAAAACATATTACTGTATATGATTAAATGAATAAAGTATACAGAGACAATTTATGTAAAATTTGGTTTATCCTTCACATTGTTGAGAGCCTTTCAAGCTTTGGGTTGGGATTTGCAACTCCTTATGTGCGTTGATCACAGATGTCGTGTCCATTTACTTGTTTTTGTGAATCAGCCCATGGAAAATCTCTTAAGCCTTCCTGCGATTGCATGCATTTGTGGGCCTCCATACTCTGTTCTACAATGCAAACAAATGAATGTGAAATTTTGTTACCATTCACAACTCTTGTGGGGATAAGAGTACTTTATTTTACTTGACAAACAATAAGAAACAAGGGAATAAAGTAAAAGTCCCCTTTTTTACCCCACTTTTCCTCTTTTTATGTTCTTGCTTTTAAGTAATAGAAATTTTATTCATGAAAGAAAATGGGTAAAGCCCCATACATAGAAAGTATATAAACGCTCAAAAGATTAATGAACAGATATCCAAGAATTCCAAAAAGGATCTATCCACAAACAAGTCAGGAGCGGTTAAAAGAAATGGAGTTTTAATGACATTCATTTTAAGTTTTGACCACATAGGTAACTTTTTATTTTCAAAAAATCTTTTCCAATGTGTCTGGAGTGAGACAAAAAGCAATGTATTCTTTCTCATTTTCTTTTTCTTTCTCTTCTCCTCCTTTCTTGATAGGACACTGCTTTTGGGTAGTTTTTTGCACAGTTGAAGTGTCCACACCTGTATACTGTACCAGTACCTGTGTTGTGTTGTGTTGTGTCAAAGTGTGTGCTTCATGGAAACGATGTGAGTTTATGTAATAGAGTGCATCACCCACAAGATTCCAAACAAAGAGAAATGAGGTCTCAAAGTTCTCTAGCCACCCTATAATGAAGGAAGAGATGATTCACCGACTCTTCTTCATATTCACACGTTGTGCATATATTTGGAAGGAACCAACCTCCTCTAATAATCAAGTGATTAATTGTAGGGCATTTGTCTCTGGCCTCGGTCCACAAAAGGAAAGACACCTTAGGTGGGACAAAAGTGCTCTATATTGCTTTTGCAGAAAGATCTCCATCTCACACCAACATATAGTTTTAAACATTACAACATATAGTTTTAGTCCTTGAGATTCATATGCATAATTCTAGTTGTCAGGTAAAGTTTGTGTTTTTGGTCATTTTCTTTTGCTACTGTTCATACTTGACCTAAGAATATATGAAATATTCAACCTACAGAAACAACTATATGCATGTAGGCACTCCAAAACTTTTGTATTTTAAAATAGGGGCTCTCTCTCCATCTCCCATTTCTGCTATGCTTTCTTGGCACTTCTGTGTGATTGTTAGGTCTGAATCATTATTAATTGTAACCGTAGGAATGCTTTGTTCCAACTTGAGGTCTTGATTTGTGTTTAGTTTAGGGATGGTTGGTTTTAACAAGGTTTTTTTTTTTTTTTTTCTTTTGGTATTTTTTTTTTTTTTTTTTTTTTTTTGGGAGGGGGGGAGGGAGGGGTTGGTTGAGTTTGCAGGGGTGGGGGACTCCTCCATGAGGCTTAAAAAGTTAAGTAGGGAGCCTTATTAGGCATATGCTTTAAAAGTCCTGGCATACCTTTTTACGTGTCAATTCTTGAAGTATACACCTTATGTAACATACTGTTCATCTCTCTCTCTCTCTCTCTCTCTCTCTCACACACACGCGCTTGCACTCTCACCACACACACATTCACAATTTGCAAAGTGACTAACCATGCTCCTTTTTATTTGGTTGTGTAATACCTTTTAACATTGTTTCTTGTAATAACTCTTAATCTTCTTAAATATAAAGGTAAAAGGGTTATGTATTACACTTCATATGAAATAAAACACCCTCTCCTTACATTTTCACCTTTTAAAATGTGTTTGATATATACATTTATACAAGGAGTCTATTATAAGGTGCACCTTATGCAAAGCTGTGTAAGGTGACCTCCATAGGATCAACTGCAGAACATATTTTGAAAAACTGAGCCTTGGATTAGATACACTCCTTATGAATTTCATGCTCACCAAAAATCACAATGATCCACTCTAGGCTCGAGGCATTGCACACACACACACACACACACACACACACACATATATATATAACCAATTATATTATAGGCATTGCACATGCTGTCTGACCATTTATCTTCTGTGCTAGGCTTGAAGGATTAAGCCGATCCACTCTAGGCTGTTGACTTGACAGCTGAGCATTAGGCTCTTCTCGGCAATTTCTTATCTCTGATGTTTGACTACACGGCCATGAAACACTGTAGGCGGACTGGTGCGCCATTCACGAGTAAATAGTCCTGAACAAGAATACTGTTTAGGCTAGTAATTGTGGCTGAATTTCCAGCCAATCGTTTGGAGATACTGTCTGGGCTAGTAATCGAGTCTGAATTTCCAGCCAATCCTTTGGGGACCTTTGTGCTCAAAGGTTTTTGGTATCAATGGTGAAAAAAGATCTGACAGATGTCACTTTGTTGGTGTTCAGAGGCATCTATTACTCCTCAAGATATCATCTCATGTCTAGTGAAATTTGGGACATTTAAATTGCAAATTTACTTTAATGCTTCATTTTTTGAATTCTAAGATCACTTAATTCCAATCTCTTAAGAAATTTCTCATTCAGATGGACTGGTAACCTTTTTTCTGTTCTATTTGCTTGCTACGTGAAATAAGTGGTTTGTGTTCCTCTTGTAGGTGACTTCACCATATGGGAACAATCTTCATCATAGGGAGAATGCGACACATGGTCAATTTGCATTCACAACTAATGAAGCTGGAAACTACCTGGCATGTTTCTGGGTGGATGGCCATAATCAAGGAGGAGGTGATGTTAGTGTTAACCTTGACTGGAGAATTGGAATTGCAGCAAAGGATTGGGAATCAGTGGCAAGAAAAGAAAAGATTGCGGTGAGCACTTAACTTTAAAAATAAAAAATAAATAAATTCAATTAATCAGGGTTAAAAATTAACATCCATCCCAAGGGTTGACATTAGGAGTGCGTGCCATCTTAAAAGGTCTTTGAAAGATCTGTGTCTAAAATGGGTAATAGTTATTATCTGTCTGAGTTAAAGTTACATAACACTTTTACCTACCTGATATTTTGCATGCAACTCATTTTTACGCGATTCTAATATTAGGTGATGAGAGTGCTCTGTAAATTTAGTGAAGGTTGAAACAGGTCCTTTAATCTAAACTTAAATCCATCAACTAGTTGGTCTAATGGCATCCATGGAACCTCCAAAATCCCAAGTGACCTTAGTGTGGGAGATTAGGATTCGAGCAATCCTGTGTGTTATGCTAGAGTACAGAGGTAGTAGTGTGTTATGTGCTGATGTTCATTCATGTTCCTCAAAAAGAATATTAAGAAAGAAACAGAGCAGAATTTTAATGATTTTAATTTTTGTTCAAAATTTGTAGAATGAGAATAACGAGGTGGAGAAATTGCGAACTGCATGAACCCAATGAAAGAAACATTATTTGGATGTTCTCATTTCATTGTGATAATTGTTACTTGTTATTAAGTTTGAATAGAGAGAAATTCACCTTGTTTTAATGTAAATGGACCTGATAGGTAGAAGGTTGGGGAAAATGGACCAATTTTCAGAGAAATTGGTGGATTTTTCTTAGCAACCAAAAGCTTTCAACTTCCATAACTTTTTCCTTTTTCATTGTTACCTGATCGTGCATATTCTTATCTAGCCATTGTCCACATATAGGGCGTTGAGCTTGAGCTAAGGAAACTTGAAGGAGCAGTGGAGGCTATCCATGAGAATCTTCTCTATCTCAAGAGCAGGTAATCTATATGGTTGTGATTAGAATGCGTCTAATGATTTTGCATTGCCTTTAAAATAGCTAATACCATTTTTCTTTTTCCCTTTCTTTTTGTATACTCACAGAGAAGCAGAGATGAGGACAGTGAGCGAAACAACCAATGCTCGGGTGGCTTGGTTCAGTTTCATGTCTTTGAGTGTCTGCATTACGGTCTCAGCTTTGCAGTTATGGCACTTGAAGCGATTCTTCCAAAAGAAGAAACTTATCTAAATGTCACTAATCTTATCAATGTTACTTGACGAAAGAGCAAATTTTAGATTTTGTTTTTAATTAATGTTGCAGGACAATTTTGATACCATTAACAGAGCATCCAGCTATAACCATCATAAAGGGAATTTTGTTCATTTATTAATTGACAAAGCTCTAGTACATCCTTATGGAATATGGTTGCTCTCTCTCTCTCTCTCTCTTGTTCTATCCTTGCTGCCAAGTGTAAGGTTTGGGATAATGGCAACATTCCTCTTCAAGCCAAATATTGTAATGGTTTCTTAGGCTTAGACTTATTCCAAGTTCTATGTGACTTGTGAAGATCAAGGGGCAAGTATTCTTTAATGTAGCGTTAGTATGAAAGGTTGGTGGGTTATGGTTGAGTTGGGTTTCCAAGCAGGGACACGTTTTTGTTTATTTCTTTGTTTCCACAAGATTATGAATTCATGGATGTGGCTATTAATACATCAGCGTGTACAGGCATTTAAACATTTTACTGAAATATACTTTTTCCAAATGAATGTTTGATCATTGATGGGCAAATAATAATTGTAGATGCTATAGTCAATTAAACACCTTGACTGCCCTAATGATTCCTTAAATTGGATAGCACGATTGTAATCTTAGTTTAGTAATTTTTAACTCGAGTTTGAGAGAGGCTAAAATGCATGGAGCTAGATTATCAAGTTGTATCAATGGTGATTTAAAAGTGCAATAAAAATTAATGGGAAAAGTGCAATAAAAACAAGTATTTAAATATCTGGCAATTGAACATTTTACTCTACATTTCCGCCCAATTTTGTAAATATGGGATATAGCAGCTTCTTTTAGTTCTACAGTCGACTGCTGTGGAATGGGAGAAAATAAATGTTACAATGAAGCCCTAATTTGATGAAAATGGAAAGTCAAATTTGTCCACCAATAAGAAAGAAAGAGAAAAGAGAATTAAGAGGATAAGAGAATGGAGGAGGGAAACACAATGGTCCAACATAAAAATTTATTAAAAAAAAAAGGGGGCAATTTCTATGAATAATCCTAAGTTTCCAAAATATTACGGCTACGAACCCGATCCAAAACATATTACGGCTATACACCTATTACTATTTTTTTGGACGAAATTACCCTTAAAATTGAAGTTTGACCAATTTGTACAGCATCCCCAATTTTATGTATAATCTCCAAAAATAAACAGAATCCCCAATCCCCAATTTATCTAATAATTACCTATATTGTTAAGAATCCCCAATCAACTTTATGTCACGTCAACATTTAATGTTAGTCATTCAATGTCTCCTGAATTTTTAATTACAAAAATTATTACACATAATCACTAATTTAACACGTAATCCCCAATTTTATAAGCAATCCCCAATTTTTTACAAAGTCTCCAATACCCGTATTTACACAGTATCCCCATGTGTACACATAATCCCTAAAATTAAACACAATCCTCAATCCCCAAATTTATACACAATCCCCAACTTTTCTAATAATCTCCAATTCCAATATGTCACATCATGCATGTCATTCAATGTCCCCAATCTCCATATTTATACACAATCCCCAATCCCAAAATTGGGGATTGTGTTGATTATTGGGGACTCTTCAAATTTTTTTAATTCATCCGTACCAAATTTTGACAATTTCAATGGTCAAATTGTAAATACCCATATGAGTGGAGGGTATTTATGTCCTAAAAAAATATTTTCATAATATGTTTTGGATCGGGTTCGTAGCCGTAATATTTTGGAAACTTAGGATTATTCATGGAAATTGCCCAAAAAAAAAAATTAACAGTGAAAAACTGTGTTAGCCTTATGGCTTCCACCCATATTTGTTAAATGATTTTGATGATAACAAACATTGTGTTTTGATATCTCATGTGTATATGAATACATTGTTGTATTGCACATGATAATATTGTTGTATTACATATGAACATTTTGATATATTGCATATGAATATTTTGATGTTCATTCGTATTTATTGCCAAACCTTTTTGAATGAATGTTTATTGTTTGATAATGTCATATTAGT
Source organism: Hamamelis virginiana (assembly GCA_017140935.1). Taxonomy (NCBI): domain Eukaryota; kingdom Viridiplantae; phylum Streptophyta; class Magnoliopsida; order Saxifragales; family Hamamelidaceae; genus Hamamelis; species Hamamelis virginiana. The sequence continues at coordinate 1,522,352 of JAESVK010000136.1, forward strand.
TACTTGATTAACATTGTCATATTTATTGAATGTTTGTTTGGCTAACCTTGTTGATTAATTGACATTATCCTATAGTTCCTGTATATCCATTTTGGTATATGTATTTATAAGAAGATGATTCAAGTTGTCAATGAAGAAGGCTCAAGCCATTATGAAGATGAAGCTCATGCACTACATTGAACCTTATGTGGATATGTATATATTGTATATTCACTAAGGACCATGAAGAGAGCCATTGCATTGATGCAATCCAAATGAAGCTAAGCTCAAGCCTAGCACAAGCTTGTGTGAGCGCTTAGGATTTATATTGTAAATCTCTCTTTAGGATGAACTATCATTGGCTCAAAAGAACATGCATTAATGACCTCAACTTTGATTTAATTTGGAAAATTATATTTTGATTAAAAGTTGATTCAAACTCATAATGGGCTATATGGATTTAAAAACAAAATGTTTTATACTTATTGTTTTGACTTAAATATCTTTGGAAAACATTTTAAACTTGCCCAAAAATATTTTGGAACACTTAGTTAACTTGTCAAAGTGATTGGTATTGATTTTGACTTAGAAATTTCGAATTATTACTTTTGCAACTTCCTTAGTCGACTAACCATTTAGTCCTAGTCCACTAATCGAAGCCAAGAAGCATTATTTTTTGAAATTCTAAGTTAGTCGACTAATCACCCTTGACTAGTCGACTAATGGTTTCTTAGTCGACTAATCGCCCCTGTCTAGTCGACTAACGGCAGGGCAGTAGCCTGTTTTGGGAAAATAAGTTCCTAGTCGACTAACACACCCTTCCTAGTCGACTAATCGTGTCCGGGAACATTTTCAAAGGTATTTTAAGCCTTCTAGTCGACTATTCAAGTGTGCCTAGTCGACTAATCGACCCCCTGCTCAATAACAACTAGCTTTTAACACTCCAAATGGCTCTATTTTGACCCCCAACTACCATATTTGTTTTGGAACCTTTTTATACTCATTTTATGAGTCTTGAATTAACTAATGATCATACACAATCATACTCAAACTTAGTTTACATCATTCTTGTGTGATTTATTCACTTAATTCATCATTCTATCTCTTGAAGCCAAATTAGTTCAAATCTTTGAGAGATATTAGTGAGAGCTTTATCATTGTACATCATCTACTCTTGAAGGAGCTATTCTTTGTACACTCTATTATTCATTTTGTAAACTTGTGAGATTGTAAAGGTTGTGAGAACCCTTGTGGGTGAGTGTCTTCCACCTTTGAAAGAAGACAACTTGTAAATGTTTCTCCACCTTGAAGAAGTGATCCATAGTGGATTGTGGGATCCTCAAGACGGAGCTCTTGAGGCGTGGACGTAGGCGGAGACCGAACCACGTTAATTATTGTGTTTGAATCTCTCTAACTCTTCTCTTGCATTTCAATTTATATACTTGCTATATATTGTTGAGTTGTGATTCAATCTTGCTCTCTCATTTGCAATTAAATTTATTAACTTGTTTATCTTCCGCTAAAGTTAATTGAACCATAATTTTTATTTAGTAATTGGTTTTAAAGTTTGCATAACCTCTATTCACCCCTCTCTAGAGGTATATACTTGGGCCAACAAACTCGTAATATTTTGAAAGAAAAAAAAAAGTCGTCATTTTTTCACAATCCAATTGTTATATTATTGTGATTTTTGGCAAGCATGACACAAATAAGAAGACTATCTAATCTAACGGTTGGCCTTCCAAAATTTATTCTACAATACAATACACCTGCACAAGTCATTATAATAAGCCCCTGGTGTATTTACTTTATAAGAATGGTTAAAAAGAGTTAATGAGCTAGATAGGATAAAGTTAAATATAATGGTTAAGAACGCCATTTATATATAATGGTGATATAGTTGATTAATTTTAATTTTTCTTTTTGTATTTAATATTAATTTTTCAATATATACATGAATATTATAATATCCAGAATCTAAATAGATACAAATAATGATAGCAAATATTTGATAAGGCAACCTAACTGAATGAAATGAAGGATTATCCCAAGTATGTGTCTTGATATAATAATAATAGTCCAGGGCATGTAAGAAAAGTTCAATAATTCTCCAACTAAATGTAATTTTAATCGTAAAACTACCACTACAAGAAACTTAATAAAAGAGCAAAACAAAAATGAAACAAAATAGAAGACATGTAAGCATACACTCTTTCCGAATAAGTCCGATCATGTTAAAAATAATATGCTCAAATTGGACTGTTGTGTACGTGAAATGTATTCGAGCCATTAAAATTTCATTGGCTAACCAAACCCTTCAATGAAATTCAATTTGGTTGGACTTTAAATATTATTTGAAATTAGCAAAAATATATTTATTTGAAATTAAGTGTGCAAAGCCTTTATGGAAAGTTTAAAGCCATCTTTTGTTTCTTTTAAGGAAATGCTGAACATACCGTCCACCTTTCCTTTTTTTATATACCGTATGACGTGGCTAACTTTCACTCTTTCTTCTCTATCTCTTCTCCTCTGTTGATGTCATCTTTACTTGAGTGTTGGTGTTTAAACAATGTCAAGACAGCTTTATATGTCTTATGTGGCTACAAGACATGATATGATGTGTTGACCATAACACTTACCCACTCACTCTCCCTCTTTTAAAGCTTCAAGCAGAAGCTAGCAGAAGTTACACATTCACGCAGAAGCTAGTAGCGTGGAGTAGCAGCAACAGCTGTTAGAGGTATGTGATTGCACCATACAATTGTATATTTTTATTGCATTATTCCCATCATTTTGTGCATAATTGAGCCATTTATATTTATAAATAGATGCTTTTTATGTTTTCTTGTTTTTCCTTGCCTTGTAGGTAAAATGCGCTAAAATGGATGCTTTTTGTATGCAAGGATGAAGCTTAGAGTCAAGCCTTGGAAGTCTTCAAAGGTCATGGGACTTATAGGACATACTTCTAAGTGTGTCTAGATGCCACATATCAAATTTCAAAGCTAAATGCCAAGTGGTTTGGGAGATATGGGCAAATGAACTCATGAAATGCAAAAAGCGACCAATCTGGACATTTTGGAAAAACTGCTTCTCTCTAGATTGAATTAGACAATGAGACCACCATGATTGGAAAGAAGACTTCTCAAGCTTCGCGTGCATATAAAGAACGTCCAAATCCGACTACGGACGAGAGAGTTATGAGCATTTGAAGACGGAGCATTATTTTAGCTTGGAAGTGAGAGTTTTGCTTCTGAAGAAGCTATTACCGGTAATAGATTTTCTATTACCAGTAATAGTCTGAAGAATTCAACAAAATCAACTGCAGAAGAGATTATTACCGGTAATAGGTTTTCTATTACCAGTAATAGAGTTCGGCAATTTGAAAATGTTTTGTAATATGTCATTTTAGCTTAGGGCTTTTTAGGCTTTTCACCCCCTTTCTTTGTAACCCTAGAGGGGGGTATTTAAGCATCATTTTGCAGCTGGAGAGGCTCTCTCTTACCTTGTCTCTTAGCTTGTTCTTGTAGTCTCTCTTACCTTGTCTCTTAGCTTGTTCTTGTTTTTCTCTTAGTTTAGCTTAGTTTTCTCTTAGTTTTAGGAGTAGATTAGTTTTTCTTCAATTTTCTTAAGCTTTTATGTAATATAATTTAGTTTGTACCTTGCTAAACTTTGTTTCTTTATATTTCAAGCAATCAATAGCATTTATTTCAAGTTTCTTGCATTTACTTCTTTGGATGGCTAGCTAAACACCTCAAAGGTGGGTTCTATGATGGATTTCCTCTCCAAACCCTAGGTAAATGATATTCTCTCATTTCTAAAACCCTTAATGTCTATGGAATGATGTTTAATCCTCTCTTATCTTGTGAACTCTTGTTGTGTCATATTCATGACCATTGTATGACTAGTAAGCTTGTTATATTTGGTTCTTGAACTCATATGAACACCACATGTTTGTGAAAATGTCAAAGAGATGTTTAATCATCTCTTATCTTTTGAACCCTTGTGATTATGCATTCATGACCATTGTATGACTTGTAAGCTTGTTATATGTACTTCTTGAGCACATATGCACACCACATGTTTGCTAAAATATCAAAGATAGTATTGAGCTTCATTCTATCATTTGTGTCACTTTATTTGAGCTTCTATTGCTAAACTCTCCAATCAAGACCATAGAGTAAATGATTCTTGATTGAGTATATGTTTGAGAAATCATATATCAAAGGTTTGGAAGGAATGAACCCATAGGACTCATCTTACTTAACTTAATTAGTTTTCTTTTTCAAGTTATCATCATTTAGCATAAACAAATCACTCAACAATCAAAACCCCCATGATTTTACACTTTCTTTTGCATCCTTTGGTTTGCAACACATAAGGATCATTTGTACCTGTTCCACTCCTTGTGGATATGACCTAGGAACTCCCTAGAATTTATTGCTTGACGACTGGTGGATTCTTATTGTAAACCAGCCAACCTAAATATCCCAAGGGATCGGGAGGCCTCTCATTCACTTTGAAGTTTGAGTGGATTGTGGATTATTTATTATCCGTCATGATTTTTCCTTCTCTATTATCCTTCTCTATTATCCACATTTATCCTTCTCTATTATCCACTCAAGATTAAGTTTTTAAAAAAGGATAAGAGCTTATAAAAAACTGGGAGTCGCTACCTTATTTTTAGGGAACAAGGAAACCACAAAAAAGAGTTTTATTTTCAATAAAACATTGACCCCATATTTTGGAAAAGCATGGACTTTGAATCAAAGTTGGATTCTGGGGTTAGGTTACGAAGTGGGAAGGTTCCAAGGAAGTCCTTGTAGGCACCCACCTCGCCCTAATTAAAGGTCTCCTAATTAAGTTTGGGTTTTATCAAAATCTTATCACAACAATGCTATTTATCTAATCAACCATAAAATATGAATAATAATATATAATAATAATAATAGATAGTACAAAAGTATACAAAATCCTAAAGACCTTAGGAGACTCAAAGTCAACCTAAGATTGGACTTGCGTCTTATTGACTGCCTACGTACCTTACCAATTTCTTGATAAAGATCAAAGTCTACGTAGTTCGATTACCTAGGAATCTCCTATTGTAATGAACTATATAGCCAAAAAGATTATATCTTATCTAGGACTCTAGCTTCGAGAGTTTGGGTTTGATCGAAACACTTTTCTTTGCATAAAAGATGGAATTTCATTCCATTTTAAACACTTTCAAAATCACTTACTTTTAGAGTTGTTCTCGAAGTAGACTCCTAAATTAGGTAGAACTCAATTGTTGTCCTAATTCTTACAACAAAGGACAGTCCTAAGCGAGGTCAAGTAACCTCCCTAATCCTAGGGTTCCTAGCTAGTCCTAAGTTAATCTAAGTACCTAAAACACTAAATAATGCATGCTAGAATTTCTGGAAAATGCATAAAAAATGCAATAAAAAATGCAAACAATGCATGAAAAGTGTCCTAAATGCAATCTAAGTTGTCTATGTGAACCTAGGCATGTTTCTATGCTAATTTGGACCTAAAAAATGAGTTTTAATCCACTTTAAAGTCACTTTTAGACCTTGGACAGATTTGAAAGTGATTCTAAAATGAATTAAAACCCAAGAAAAAAAAAAGATGTGTAAATGACCTACAATGCATACTAATATGATGTCCTAAATTATCCCATGCAATATGCTCAAAAACAATACTTTATAGAATAAGCACAAGGGTAGAATCTTACTTTTGCATGCTCCCTCGAACACAATTTGTATTTTAAGCATACTCCAAGTAATAACAATAAAAGAGACTAAAAAAAGAATCAAGTATGAATAATGCAAATATATCCTAAGAACATAGCATATGATTCAACACTTAACTCATATAAATTATCCTATCATGCATTCCTATAAAAAGAAAATCATAATAATATCCTAATTCCTATCATGCATACTAAAGAAATAATGAATTAATCCCTATCATGTATACTAAAGAAATAATAAATTCATCCCTAATATGAACACTTAATCCTAAACACCTAATCCTAACATGAACAATGAAGAAGAAGAAGAAGAAGAAGAAGAAAAAGAAGAAGGAAATATGCAAACTTAAATAAACACAATGATTACTAACCTTTACTTTCTTCTCCCTTGCTCCTAGCTACTTCTCCCTTGCTCTTAGACCTTCTCCAAGGACTCCAAGGACTTCAAAAGTATAGCTAAGAGTGCTATGGGGGAAGCTTGTGCAATGCTCAAGCTCCAAGCTAACTCTCTAAAGCCAATTAATTGTGTGTGTTAAAACTGATTTCAGGGCTCTCTATTTATAGGGAAGTCTAAAATTGATCAATGGTTGAGTTTGAATCCCTTAGGAATGATCCAAGAGCTCTAAACCAGCCTTCCAAGGTGTTAGAGTCCATCCCAAAGTCTCCAAGGCTGAATTGGACACATGGAAAGTACTAGAAAAGTCCAAGTACTATAAGAGTCCTGACTGAGAAAAAACACTGAAAATAGGCAAAATTGGGCTTTTCGGGCCCATTTGAAGTCCAAATTCGATGATTCAAGCGCTGAAACGATCGTGATTCGATTCTCCATGTTTTAAGAAGTGTTTGAAGTGAAAATGCATTGACCGAGGTCAAAGTTTTAGGAAAAAGTCGACCGATTAGCTGTTTAGGGCCTGTCAGGCCCAAATTAGGGTTTTGAAATCTGTCAACCAATCGCTTTCGAAATCATTTCTTCTTCTCAAAACAAGTTTTGAAACATTTTAAGAAAGTGTTTTGAAGCCTTTGAAGGGTTTGGTTTGATAAAAAGATCGAATCCCGGCCACTTCCGGTCGAAACCTTAATATGGGCTTGAAAGGGCCTTTTGAGCCTTGAGAGACAATCATGAGCTAGGAGGCTTAACAGGCCTTACCATTGATAAACTTAGCTACTAAACACATCCTAAATATCCATGCCAAAGTCTCGGGACAATTCGAGATAAGATCAACAGTATTCAGTGCTTTTGTGATTCAAAGGACAATACTGCCCTTCAAGTCACAAAAGGTCTTATTTTCTATCAAGCCTGACTCAGAATGTCATGAAACTTTACAGGGAAACTCCTAGACTCTCTAAAAACTAAATGCAAAAAGAACCGACTCGATCTAACCTAAAAACCTACATGCGATAATGACCTCTATCTAGCAACTCACAAGGGTAAAACTGGTAACCTAGGGTTTTAACACCCTATCTTATTTCAAATCACAGGCAACCATTAATGACCCTACTCATGATCAAAAATGGATGTCTACACCTACGCTTGAGATTCTATTGCGCATCACATTTTCAGCTCAAGCAATTGGGGTCGTTGCCAGGGACTGGCGAGCATTCTGAAGTGATCCAAGAAGAGCTAGTGGTAACTTGTAATTGCATTACAAGTCCGGTAAGTTCTTCTCAATCTATGTGTAAATATTTGTGTAAATAGTAGTATAATTGTTTTTCTTTTTCATTTTGCTATATAAAAAAAAAAAATTATCCAAGACCCAACCCCAATGCAAGGAGGTCATGACCAATACCCTTATTTGGTAGAGAGGTTGTTTTCCAAAGTTGAGGATGCATGTGCCATTTGCGAGACATAGGGGCATTCCATTAATGTTTGTCCTAATCTTCCCATGTATAGGAAAGTCTTCCATGAGCAATCTCATGCTCCTAATCAACAAAGTAACTCTTACAAATCTCCACATTGTAACACATATAATCATGGGTGGCAAGATCACCCTACTTTTGATTGGAGTAATGGTTATGAGGTTAATCCTCAAGAGCCACAGGGTTACTATTCCTCTCTTGACCAACCAAATTATGAGTATGATGGTCAATCCTCCTATTTTGATGGTCATGGATATCAATGGTTTGACTTAAACCCAAACCATGGTTATGCCCCACCACCCTATCCAATGGGTCAACCATTTTGCCAACCACCTCAAGTAAGCTTGGATGACATTTTGCAACAATTATTTGAAAATGAAAAGGTTAATGCCCAAGCTATTGATGATATTAGAAATGAACTTACCGAGTTGACCAATTTATTGGTTGTGCTTCAAAAAGAGGATAACTTTCCTTCACAACCCGAAATAATTTTTCATGGTCAACAAAGTGAGGAAGTTTTTAATGACATTAATGATCATCTAGATCAAGTTGAGGTAATTACTCACACTATGAATTTTGAAAATGATATTTTGAATAATTCTTTTAATGAGTCACATGTGGATTCTAGTGAGTGTGATGAGCCTCAATTTTTAAATAATAATGGTGCTATTATAGAGGTAGGTGAAGTGTTGGAGACAAAAGAGTGGGCATTACCTAGGTTTGAGGAGTCATCCCCTCCCTCTTTTAAAGAGGAGCTTTCATCCCTAACATCCAAATCACCTGAGCTTGAATTGATTCCAATGCCATATATTTTAAAATTTGCTCTATCAAGTAAAAATGAAGTTTATCAAAGAAATAACAAGGGCATTCACAATTATCCAAAAAAAAAAAAAAACAAGGGCATTCACAAGGACAAGGTGGTAGAAGTTGCTTCCAACGTCTTGAACGAGCTCTCTACTCTTGGGAACTCAATTGAGAAGTGTTTGGAGAAGAGGGAGCATGTTGTGACAGTTTTTGATCATCGTGAACATGATATGTTTATAGTAGGTTGTACATAGTAGATTTTATCTTTCTTTTTTAGTCATTTTTCATTTCTTTTCTTTCTTAATTTTATTTACTTGTTATTGTGAGCATACTAACCTTTTCACAGGTTATTGAGGAAATCTTGACAAACACATATAGGTGCTTTCATTCTTTCTCCTTTTCATTGTGTCTTTAATGCTTATCATTGCATGCATTGAGGACAATGCACATTTCAAGTTGGAGAGGGAGGTTTACACTTGTTGTTCACACATGTAAATGGTAGTTTTGTTCACATGTATGTAGTTTTTGTTTAATTTTTTGTTTAATTTTTCAGTCATTCCCCTACTCACTTTGTATTTTTGAACATGTTTCAATATGTGTATGCTTATATGAATCTATAAATCTCCAAGTCATGCCTTGTTTTGAGCATATGCTTTTGTGTAGGTGATTTTCCTTCAATGCACATGCACGAATTATTCATTATACATTTTGAACCAAAAGAATATATTGCTTAAGCTTTGTAATCCTTGTTTATATTTGTTGTTCTCTTCTTTCCAAGTATTTTTGTGTTTTTATCTTTCTTTTTCATTCCACCACCATCATTCCCTATGTTTGTATAGCATTTGCATAATTGATGGTTTTGTTGCGCATTGTATAAATATTTTTGATTCATGGAAAATGATCATAGGCCTTCTTTGTCTATTTGAGTCTAATTTTCTTCATGTTATGTTGCCGCTAACACCTAATTTTGAGCCTTCAAGTTTCCTTTTCTTAGCCAGCTTAGGAAGCCTAAGGGTAGAGGTTAGGTGGTTTAAGTCTTGGATGATTTGTGTTAGTTTTGTTTAAGTTGTTTAGTTATTTACATATGTGTTTCGGTGCTGTGTATGCCAAGTCTCAAGTTTGGGGCAGATTATCATTGGAAAGGAAATGAAGTTTGTAATGATTGGTGATGTAAGGGTTGAATAATGCAATCTTAAAAAAAGATGAAAATAAAAAGAAAAAAAAAAGAGAAAAAGAGAAAAATGAAAAAGAAAAAGAAAAAAAAAAAGATTGCAACAATAAAAGCCCAAAACCTTTCATTCACATTTCCTATGTACTCAAGAGTTTTTCTGCTTTGGTTGGCACATTGTTCTTTTTTATTTTGTGGGTTGAGTTTAGTTGTTGTAATTGTGGGTAGTTTGTGTTGAGTCTAGTTTGTGTTTGTGTTATAGTACTCTTGTGTTTTTAGGTTATATTTTTGTGTATGTGGTGGTTGGGTAGATAACCTAAACCACATTATAAAACCATCACATTTCTTGTTGTTATCCATCCTTGAACCTAAAGGCATTATTGAGCAACAAAAGACCTATTTGATTCCATGAATTGCTTATGTTTAGCATTTGTTGCAATTTTACCAATTCTTATGTCTATGTGTGTATTGTTTGTTTATCCCCCTTTTCATTTATTTCCATGCATCTCTTGTACATATAACTTCTCATAGTGTTACAACCCATCCACTTAAGTAGCACTCTCTCATTCACACATTACTTATTAATCAAATCCTTTCTTTTGTTAATGATTGTTGTTCAAAGTGTTACTTCGTTGTGTTTCTTTTTGTCCCCATCTTGTTAGCTTAAGCTTGGTGCATTCAATTGTTTGGAATGTATTTGAATGGTTATCTTCACGAACACAAGGATTTTATCTATGCAAATCTAGTTCAAACCATTGCATAACTTATGAGAAGATAGATTTATTTGCATGCCCATTTTGTTTAAAATTGTTCTTGACATTTGTGAATAAGGGGAATGTACTTTTCATGTTTGTGGGTGTCATTTCTGCAAACCCTCACGAGACTACAACTCGTCCACTAGGGGGAACCTAGGGGTTTAAAGGCTTGTTGCATACGCTAAATGCAATTGTGTTTTCTTTGCGAAAGTGGATTAGTTAGGTTGTTTATTTTGTTTAGCTTTTGTTTTTAAGCTAGTTCTTGCTAGGGACTACCAAGGTTCAAGTTGGAGGGGGTGATTGCACCATATAATTGTATATTTTTATTGCATTATTCCCATCATTTTGTGCATACTTGAGCTACTTATATTTATAAATAGATGTTTTTTATGTTTTCTTGCTTTTCCTTGCATTGTAGGTAAAATGCGCTAAAATGGATGCTTTTTGTATGCAAGGTTGGAGCTTAGAGTCAAACCTTGGAAGTCTTCAAAGGTCATGGGACTTATAGGACATACTTCTAAGTGTGTCTAGATGCCACATATCAAATTTCAAAGCTAAATACCAAGTAATTTCGGAGATATGGGCAAATGAAGTCATGAAGTGCAAAAAGCGACCAATCTGGACATTTTGGAAAAACTACTTCTCTCCAGATTGAATTAGACAATGAGACCACCATGGTTGGAAAGAAGACTTCTCAAGCTTCGCGTGCATATAAAAAACGTCCAAAGCCGACTCCGGACGAGAGAGTTATCAGCATTTGAAGTCAGAGCATTATTTTAGCTTGGAAGTGAGAGTTTTGCTTCTGAAGAAGCTATTACCGGTAATAGATTTTCTATTACCGGTAATAGTCTGAAGAATTCAACAAAATCAACTGCAAAAGAGATTATTACCGGTAATAGGTTTTCTACTACCGGTAATAGAGTTCGGCAATTTGAAAATGTTTTGTAATATGTCATTTTAGCTTAGGGCTTTTTAGGCTTTTCATCCCCCTTTCTTTGTAACCCTAGAGGGGGTATTTAAGGATCATTTTGCAGCTGGAGAGGCTCTCTCTTACCTTGTCTCTTAGCTTGTTCTTGTTTTTCTCTTAGTTTAGCTTAGTTTTCTCTTAGTTTTAGGAGTATATTAGTTTTCCTTCAATTTTCTTAAGCTTTTATGTAATATAATTTAGTTTGTAGCTTGTTAAACTTTGTTTCTTTATATTTCAAACAATCAATAGCATTTATTTCAAGTTTCTTGCATTTACTTCTTTGGATGGCTAGCTAAACACCTCAAAGGTGGGTTCTATGGTGGATTTCCTCTCCAAACCCTAGGTAAATGATATTCTCTCATTTCTAAAACCCTTAATGTCTATGGAATGATGTTTAATCCTCTCTTATCTTGTGAACTCTTGTTGTGTCATATTCATGACCATTGTATGACTAGTAAGCTTGTTATATTTGGTTCTTGAACTCATATGCACACCACATGTTTGTAAAAATGTCAAAGAGATGTTTAATCATCTCTTATCTTTTGAACCCTTGTGATTATGCATTCATGACCATTGTATGACTTGTAAGCTTGTTATATGTGGTTCTTAAGCACATATGCACACCACATGTTTGCTAAAATATCAAAGAGAGTGTTGAGCTTCATTATATCATTTGTGTCACTTTATTTGAGCTTCTATTGCTAAACTCTCCAATCTAGACCATAGAGTAAATGATTTTTGATTGAGTATATGTTTGAGAAATCATATATCAAAGGTTTGGAATGAATGAACCCATAGGACTCATCTTACTTAACTTAATTAGTTTTCTTTTTCAAGTTATCATCATTTAGTACAAACAAATCACTCAACAATCAAAACCCCCATGATTTTACACTTTCTTTTGCATTCTTTGGTTTGCAACACATAAGGATCATTTGGACCTGTTCCACTCCCTGTGGATATGACCTAGGGACTCCCTAAAATTTATTGCTTGACGACCAGTGGATTCCTACGCTTGGGATTCTATTGCGCATCACATTTTCAGCTCAAGTAGTATGCCCTAAAACTAATCCTAAAGGGCATGTCTATTTCATCTTATATTAATTAGAAGGTATTACTTGTCGTATATATATTAAATTATATATATGATAATGTCCATGAATAAATGATAAGAGAAATATAGATCTCAAGTAATTGAGATAGGAAGACTTATATTTCTCATACACATTTATTCTAAAAAGAGTTCCTGCTCATAGGTTTATTAAAGAGGACATTTTATAAACCATCAAAGTAGCACAGATTTAAACCAACTCAATTGGGAGGATAGGTGGTCTTTCCTATCAGTGTATTAACACTTAAGTTAATCTGTGGGTGCATGTTAGAGAACATGTACACTGAACTTGATCTGCTAGAATATTCCTATGGAGATTAAGTCAAAGGAATATTCTTATGTTACGTCCATTTGTTTTGTAATCCTTAGACCTGAGACACCATATCTATCTTGTGCTTTAATTATTAGGGTTTGATAGTATCTTGTACAGCCTTAACCCTAAGGATGTAATCGATACTCATTGGCTCTAATAAGTCATGCATAGAAATGGATGAGTGGTCAATAAGGAATCATCACTCTCATTAGTATGAGAGAGAATGTCAGGGTCAGTTCTCAAAGATAACTCTCAATTTAAATCTCTGGCCAGAGTGATAGGTGAACTGTAAAAGTGTTTCATCGGGTTCATCTTATTGAGATTATATTTTGAAGAACATATGACAAGATGTTAAGATAAGGGTTTTGACTTATATCCATACCCTGATTATCTTAACTGTGACGTTAGAGGATGAAGGATTAAGTAACAAGAAGGGTTCACATAGTTCTGCTATTCACCCACACCTAGGGCACGTCATGACATATTGCTAGACATCACTCATGACCAGTGAAAGACTATTGATAAAGTGTTATCAATGAGGGCATAATTGTAATTGTTCCAATTGAACCTTAAAATAGAAAGTTTCTATTTTAGGAGACATAGAGATGTCCCTGTCCACTGCTAGGTTGGGGTGAACCCAAAGGGTCACACACAATAGGGCATAAGTGAGTCTTTAGAATTAAAAAGAGGAGCATATTCTTATTTATTGTTAATTTGGTCTTTATTATTAAAAGTTAATAAGGGAAGGACCAAATAGCAAATAAATGGAACTTTCTCTATAAATATGAGGTGATGGGTCAAGCTAGCACTAATCAACCCTAGCCATCATCAAGTGGAGGCTAAGAATTGGGCTGTCCCCTAGCTCTCTCTCTCTCTCCTAGCCAAAATTTCACAAGCCTCTCTAAGCTTGTTTCTCATCAAGTGTTGACAGTTACAAGGATTCTAAAGGTTTTGTGCTCGTGTGGATACCGTTGAAGGCTTCATCAGTTTGAAGTTCAAGTTCGACAATCGTAAAATCGAAAGACAACCAAGTAAGTATGATTTATGTTTGATAAATATATGTTCTTGTTTTATAAACTTATGACCCTATGCTTGTTCGAATCCCCGCTGGATTTCGATGATCGGTTCATACTCCTGTTAAAAGTTTTGTTGCAAGTCTTCCGCTACGAACCCATCCCATCTGAATATCCTTTTCAGCAGCAGAATCAGTGGAGCAGCAGCAACAACAGCGTGGAGTAGAAGCAACAGCGTGCGGGTTCTCTTCTTCTTCTTCTTCCATCTTCTTTCTTCATTCTTCCTTCTTCCTTCTTCATTCTTCTCCTTCTTTTTGCTGCTACTGCTTTTGTGTTTTCACTGTTTTTTTTCCTACTGTCTTCCTCTTCTTCTTTTCTGTCTTCCTCCACTTATTTCCCTTCTTTCTCTCTTTTCTCTCTTTAATTAGGTTTTCACTGTTTTAATATTTGTTTTCACTGTTTTGTGTTTTCACTATTTTCCCTTTTTTTTTTTCTTTCCACTGTCTACCTCCTCCTCCTCCTCATCTCTGTCTTCCTCATCTTTTCCCATTCTTTCTCTCTTTTTTTTCTCTCTTTTCTATGGGTTTTCACTGTTTAGTGTTTTCACTGTTTTTTTTATTTTTTTTTTCACTGTCTTCCTCATCTTCTCCTTCTTCATCTACTTCTTCTTCTTCTTCTCTGTCTTCTTCCTCTTCTTCCCCTTCTTTCTCTCTTTTTTTTTTTTTTTTTTAACGGGTTTTCACTGTTTAGTGTTTTCACTAAATGTGAGACGGGAAACCAAAACGGTAAACAGTTACGGGACTCCTAGCATTGCTCTTTTTTTAATGTCTTCCTTTAATTACGTTCAAGCATTCGTAGATTTCTAAATTTAGAATGACCTAATTTTAGATTGTAGTTAACAAAAATAATTTAGTTTATCTTAAGAAACACAATCACATAATTATATGACTTTATATTCCTTAAATTTTCAATTTTGACAGTCAATTTTGCCCACTTTATGTTATATGATTTTTTTTTCCACTGGTGCAATGATTGTGCATTTATATCACAATATACGAGTTACCCAAAATTTGGCATTGTCATCCAAATAACTTGCTCCAATGGAATGCCATTTGGATTGTTAAATTTTGGCAATGGCGCCACATAGTCTCAAATTTGGCACCTCAAATGGCACTTACATTTATGCCATGCAACTCTAATTCCAACCGTATTGTGCACTAGACCTTGCAACTCTAGTTTTTAATTTCCTATGTCAACAAGTTTGCATCCTATAAAGGTACAATGACCTGCATTAGATTGGTTATTTGATCATTGTAGACACCCCATTTTCGACTTAAAGCATTTAAGTCATTATTTCATGGCACATTGGTTTAGAATAACCAATTGATTTGGGGGATAGGGTGTTAGCTCTATGGCTTCAATCAAAATTGATAAATTTTTTTATCCACATTTGTTAAAAGATTTTGATGATAACAAACATTGACTATGAATATTTCATATTATGCTAATTGCTTTGTTGAATATCTTAACATTATCAAGTGGACATTGTGTTAAATGAATTAATGATAATATACATAATCCTGAATTTCTTATGCTTCAATTTATAGTATATATATATATAAGAACAGGATTTAAGTCATAATGAGAAGATTCAACATTCATAAAGCTCAAGCATTAAAGCAACACTTATGTGAATATGTCGCATATTCACTTAAGACAGTGAAGCGAGCCATAACTTTATTGAAGTTCAAGCATGAAGCCAAGCACAGGAAATTGAAGACTCAAAATCATGAAGACTTTGCGTATGTTCTTGTGTATGAATGATTAGGACTTAATTGTATAAATTTCTCAATAGGTTAACTTTATTTGGCTCAAAAGACCTTGACCTTAAAGACCTTATTTTGGACTTATTTGGAAAATATATTTTTAGTCAAAGCTAAGTTAAAATCATAGTGGACTATTTCGAACTCAAAAGACTAGCTAGGTTTTATGAAAATTGGGTTTTTACCTTGCCTAGTTGACTAAATCTCTTAGTCTAGTCGACTAAAGTAGTGGCAATAAGTATGTTTTCATAAAATCCTAAAGTAGTCGATTAACTCTCCCTGTCTAGTCGACTAATCGTGCCCAGATTTTAAAAGATAAAGTTTTTAACTAATCTAGTCGAATATCCTTATAGTCTAGTTGACTAATTGACTCCGAAATGTTTTTCAAAAAGTATTTTAAAGTACATGGTTGACTAACATGTTTAGTCTAGTTGACTAAGAAAGCTCTGCAACTTATAACGGCTAGTTTTGACAAACCCAAACGGCTATATTTTTACTCGTAACGGCCATTTTTAGTATTAGACTTATAAATACTCATTGTATGAGTCTTGAATCAGTAGAGAAACATAATGAACACACACAAACTTATACCAACATAGTTTAAATCAATCTTGTGTGATTTAGTTAAAGATTCATTATTCTCTCTTGTGCCAAATAGTTTAATCTTTGAGAGATACTAGTGAGAGCATCATTTGTACTTCATCTACTCTTAAGGAGTTATTTATTGTACACAAAACTCTTTGTATTTCTTATGAGCTAAGGGTTAGGTAATAACCCTTGTGAAGCTTGGAGTTTGTTGGTTAAATTCAAGCTTGAGAAGAAGAGCGGTAGTCTCTTGGTTTGATCTCCACCGAAAATGAGATTGGTTGAGTGCTCTTGGTGAGCATTGGTTTAATCTTCACTGAAAGTAAGATTGAATGCTTTGGTAGCATTGGTGAGAATCTTCCACCGTTAAAGAAGATTGTTGATGAGAGTCTTCCATCGTGAAAGAAGGCTATGTAAAGGAGGCTATGTAAAGGTTTCTCTACCTTGAAGGAGTAATCCACAGTGGATTGAGGAATCCTTAGGCTTGGTGCTTAAGGCGTGGATGTAGACAGAAATCGAACCACGTTAATATCGCTGTGTTTGATTTCTCTCTCTCTTATTTCCAATTAAGTTTTATTTTTTTGTGCTTCCGCTATATTAATTGGATCATAATTTTCATTTGGTAAGATTTGATTAAAGTTTTCCAAATCCATATTCACCCCCCTCTAGGGTTATATAACTTGGGACAACATAGGGCCTCAAAACCTTAGTTTCCAAAATTACCATTTTTCCTTAAGAAGATAGAGGCTATTATCGCATATAGGTTTTTGAGTTAGAATCGAATGATTCCTTTTGCATTTATTTTTTATAGAGTCCAGGAATGTCCATGTCAAATTTCATGTCATTCCGATCGAAGCTCAATAGGTAATAAGAACTTTTACGACTTCAAGGGTAGAATTGTCATTTTTCTCACATAATTTATGAATGATGTCTGAATTCGTCCTGGTTTGTTTCATTGGGTTTGTATGGATGTTTAGAGTCTAGTTAGATGATTGATTTGAGCATGGCATAGTTTGAGTACGATTTGGTTCATAATGGTTCATAGTGGTCAATTGACCATCTCTAGGGTTTTGATCTAATTTGACCATGGTCGACCCATTTTTTCCAAAATTAATGTTTTCAAAACTAAAAATATTTTCAAAATGATTTTCTAAACATGTGTTGGCCCAAAATATACTCTAGAGGGGGGTGAATAAAGTATAGGCAAATAAAAATTCTTTCAAAAATAGGATACAATATTTTAAAATCTTTAAGCTAAGATAAACAAGAATGCAATATTAGATTTCAACTAAGCAAATGAAATAGCAAATAATCGAATAGAAATACAAGAGTTTGAGTTAGAGAATCAAACACAACAATTTACGTGGTTTAGTCTTCGCCTACATCCACGCCTCAAGAACTCCGTCGAGAGGTTTAATTCAATATGAAATCTCCTTCAAGGTGGAGAAACCTTTACACTTGCCTTCTTTCAAAGGTGGAAGACAACTCACCCACAAGAGTTATCAAAACCCTTACAATCTCACAATAAATACAAGATGAATGGAGAGTATTACAATAAATGCTTCACAAAACTGATTTATAATAAATACAAGATGAACATATGGTCACTCAAATGCTCAACAACAATAGCTCAAATTTGTTCTCAAGGAAAAGTAATGAATGAAGAGTGTTTGAGGGTAATAGCTTTAATAAATGATAATGAATAGTGTAGGTGAATCATAAATGCAAGCCAAGCAACTATATATAGAGAACTGGGGCCAAAATGGCCGTTTGAAATCTCTAGAGTCTGATTGGAGAATATTAGGGTGGTTGGGGCTCATTAAATGCTTGATTAGCTATAAAGAGAAATAGCCGTTTTGAAGTTGCAGAGCCATTAGTCGACTAGGACAAGGTGATTAGTCGACTAACAAGTCATTTTTCAAAAGGTTTTTCATACCCGGGCTCGGTTAGTTGACTAATCACTAATGATTAGTCGACTAGCTAAGCTAAACTCAGTTTGAACAAAATCTGGGTTTTTTAGTCAACTAGGAACTAGGGTATTAGTAGACTAGCAACTTAAAATCACTTTGAGAAATTTTCTCCAGGATCGATTAGTCGACTAGTAAGAGGTCATTAGTCGACTAGCAACTTTGCAACAAAACAGGGCTTTTGGTCCTTCCATTAGTCGACTAGTAGAACAAGGTTAGTCGACTAGGAAACTATTAGTCGACTAGACCAGGGTACTTAGTCGACTAACTTAGAATTTCTCAAAACACTGCCTCTGGACTTCACATAGTCAACTAGGACTAAAGGGTTAGTCGACTAGGGAAGTTGCAATGTCAATATTTCGAAATTCTTAATTCAAAATCAACATAAAACACTTGGGCAAGTTAACTAAGTGTTCCAAAACATTTTTGGCCAATTTTGAAAATGTTCTCAAGCATGAATGCTAATGCACAATGAGATGGAAAAGGTTTTCTCTTGAGCTATGCAATTATTGAGCATGAAAGAGACCTTACAAAGAGTTCTTAATCACTAGGAGAGCAACTTGACTTCAAATGGTCTTCATAAGCTTGAGCAATTCTTCAAGTTGATCTTCAAGGATTGAACTTCTTGAATGGCTTCATTTTTAGGCTTTGAATCTTCATGAGCTTTAAGTTTTGAACTCCATGAGCTTGAATGAATAATGTGCGCATTGAAATTGCTTGATGAATGTTGATGAGAGCTCCAATAAGATGTAATTATGAATCTATGGAGACACAATACTCAACCACTTGTTAGATAAAAGGTATGGTTTAGTTTTCATCAAAATAAGGTCAAGGACCTTAGGGCTTACAACATGTTTCATAAAGTGGTATTTTTGATTTAAAGCCAATTGGTTAGTGATTTTTCAAAACCTAATTTGAGATGAAATGGCTCATAATGGCTAACTAGCTGGGTTTAACCCAACTTATTGACTTTAGTCAATGATTTTTTAGCTCAAACCCTTCCAGAAACATAGAGGATCAAGTCTTAGTCATTTTGGTTTTTGAATGACCGAATTTGGATATATATTGAATGAGATAGGCACAAAACAAGTTGGAGAGTCCTAAATAGATTCAAACTAGGATTAGGTCTGGTGACCGTCCAAGGGCTGGATAGTTACCGTCTAAGGCTGGATCGCCTACCATCCAAGGCTAGGACGGTAACCAGCCCAGTTTTCCCAGTTTTGCTTAAAACTCTGAGTTTTTTTATTTTTAATGGACTTTATCCACTTCTAATCTGATTTCTTTCTAGTTTTTTTTTTTATAAAATCTTATTACTATGACCCTTGGGAGACTCAATGTGAGTCCTAGGATCATTAGGATTAAAATCTCATCTCAACCGTCCATTCTTGAGCCAAAAAGTCTATAAATAGGACCATTAGTTTAGGGTTTTAGTGATATTAAATTGCTAGGAATTTTTAGAGGCTTGCTTAAGGAAGTTTAAGGAGAAAACTACTGCAACCCTAAGGTAAGTATCTCTTCCCTTCCTCCTCTTCTTTTAATTATTTTTATTCTCTAGGCTAGGGTTTTCTTTTTGTTGTTTTCTAGTCCATTATTCTTTTACCTTTCTTTTTTTTTTAAGTAAAGGCATAAATTATTCCCGTAGCATGTTAGGATTTATATTCTGTAGGTTTCCAAAACCTTGTGGAAGCTTTTTTTTTTTTCAAAAAAAATCCAGATTTAAACTCATGTTTCTTCAATGGTTTATTAAGAAGAACATACATTTGAGTCTTTATAGAGACTATGTGGTGAAGAAGGGGTTGAGCACTCTTTTGTGTTTTCACTTCTATGATCCTTGGAAACTTGAGAGAGAGAGAGAGAGAGAGTGGGCTCTCAAAAAATATCAAGAGGAAAGCTAATGCTAGAGTGGCTGGCCCTAAGGGGGTCTTCCCTCTTTTATAGCTTTCATCTCTCTTCTTTTTCCTTTTCCAATAAGGGCTAGAAGTGGGACCAAAGGGAATTTCTAATTTAGCTCCTATTGGACAATAATCAACCAATCAACTCTTGACTTTAATTAATGACCAATAAATAATTATTAATTCCACTAAATAATAATTATTGCACTCCAATTTAGAAATTTATAAATAAACCCTTATAATGCTAAATACTTACAATTATACCCCTCTACTAACTAATGCTCATAAGAATATATTATAAAGTGTAAACCTTTACTATCCAAAATATATATTCTTATTTCTTATATTCCTTGTGACCTAATAATAATCCTTTAATTACTAAATACATTTTAGCAAACCTTTTACAAAAATGACTGCGCGGTTTCAGTAATTAAACATTTAATTAGCACAAGAGAGCATTTACTCTCTTCAAGCAAGAGAAAGTAGATTCTTTCTTGATTAATAATGTTCTCTCAATCCCAAACCCTAGCTACCCAAGATACCGAGGTGTTGATCTTAGAGAGCTCACTCATTGGTAAATCAAAGTAACTAAAGATAAGAATTATAGTTCATTTTTATGTCAGGATTAAGAACAATTGTAATTTGCACTTATGAGATTCACATTACTAAGGACAGTAATTTAATGTAATGAGATTCTTATAGTCCTCAGTGCACCAAGTACACTAGTATATCAATTCAAAGTCTTACACTTTGATATTAGAGATTTCATATTCTATCAATAGAGATTGATTTACTACAACCTTAACAAATGAGATGCCTAGTCTCATTACTGCTTGTGACTATTATTTAAATCACAAGGTATATGATCTATATCTCTTACATACAAATCTCCAATTGTATGAATAAATCATATTCAAGGTAATTAAAGACTCATATTCAACTCATGAATAAAAACAATGTTCACAGTATGAATTGCCTAAATAGAAATAAATCATTTATCATAAACATGAAAAAGACAATAATTGTTTTGAGGGCATACAATCCCAACATATTCTTCTTCTTAAATTATTAAAGCAAGGATAGAATAGGGGAGAAGCCAGGAATTTGCTTTGGGGGGCAATTTTTTTTTATTGGCAATTAGTTTATTATTCATTTTGCAAAAAGCATTATAATTAAGGCCCATTTGCATTAGATTTTTCGAAAATCACTTTTGGAGCTCAAAATTTCACTTTATTTAAGAGATGTAGTGATAATCACTTTTAAACAACTTGAGATGAGATAGAATGTTGGCAAAAGTTTCATACAATAAATGATTGTGTCAAAAGTTAGGAAACCCCAACTTTTGCCACAATCACTTTTAGTATATAAATTTTAATACATGAAGACAAAATTTGAACATGATTTTAAATAATTGTATGAAGAGATAATTATTCAAAAGTGGTTTTAGAAAAAGTTAACATAAACGGGTCCTTACTCTATTTGAGAAATAAAAGATTGTTAAGTTGAAAGTGGAGGAAAGATTTTGATAAATGAGCTAACTAATTTGTACAAGGCAAGGGAGCAACATTTTGAGGTAAAAGATGTTTAGTATATATGTATACAAAAATGCTATTATGAGGTCGACCTGACACAATCAAGTCACCTTTATATGGCTAGTTTCAAAAGAGATTTTGTAAAAACGACTGTTGGATTATATACTCCTCTTCTATATGTCATGCTTGCAAAAAATCACAATGATCCGATAGTTGGTTTTTGATAAAAACTTATTGTAAAAAAATGGTGATATTTTGAAGAATAAATAAGTTGCATATTTTTACAATGATATTTTTCAAAAACCAACCGTTGGATCACTATGATTTTTTGTAGGCATGACATACAGAAGAGGGGTATCTAATTGAGCGGTCGGTTTTACAAAATCTCATTTGAAATTGGCCATATGGAGATAACTTTATGCAACTTTGCATTAGATCGACCTGATAATAGTATCTATGTAAATGTATATATAATTAGCTAACAAATTTCAATTATCATTACACTTAAATTGAATTTTAAATAACAAAGATAAAAATTAGGTGGGCTGCAATAGTAAAAAAATTTAGGAGCAAAATTAAAATTTGACAAGGGGCGAGTTTCTAATTATGATAACATATGTATACAAAAATAACATTTTTAATAAGTTGAGGGTGGGCATTTGCCCCCCCTGCTCTCCATATGGCTTCGTCCATAGATAAAATTAGGGTATGCATGATAGAATTAGGGTGCATGGTAGTATGCATGTTAGGATTTGCATGATAATGTGTGTTAGGATTAGTTTGCATGTTAGGGTTTGCATAAATGTATAATAGAATTAGGATTTGCATGATAGTTTGCATATTAGGAATTGCATGCACGGATTATTATTTTGATTCATGGTAGTTATTATTTCATGTTTGTAAGCATGTGCATATGCTAGAAAGCATGATAGAAATTGGTTTTATTTTCTGCTTTAGCAAGCATGATAGGATTTACTAGTTTTGCATGATTAGGATTTGGATATATGCTTATGTTTAGAATGATATCGGTAGCATGAGATAATTGTTAGGTATACCATTTGTATGTGTTGGCTAATTCGGGTGTCAAAAGCTTGTGTATGTTATTGGTCTGAAGCCAGTAATCCCTAAAAGCTCAAGTTACTGCATCAAGCATGAGAGAAGCACATCAATTCGATAAAATCATCTTCCTCAAGCTCGTATTGCATTCTTATGCTAGTTTATGTCCTAGGAAGGTAAGTTTAACTTAAAACCTAAGTTATTCAATTGACTATATGTGATTTAAATTGCCCCAAACACCTAGGAATGATCATGTATTGCTTAGAGGTCCTTTTCACTTGAAAAATATTTATTTTTGACCTATTGCACATTTTGGATCGATCCTATTTGTGATATGCAATATTGGATCGATCTAGCTCTCGAGCCCAAATAGATCCAAGCGGCAGAGGAGGTTGGATCAATCCAAGCTAAAATATAGGATCGATCTAGCTCGTCTTTTTCAACCTAATTTCAGAGAAATTCGTGGTTTCTATTCCCTTGTATTTAGAAACCCTAGAGTTTTGTTTTGCCTATATATAAAGGCTCTTTCAGAGTGTTTTGTGTAGTGAAGCCTCCTAGAGAAGCTTCCAAGAGAATATTGCTTTATCAATACCTTAGGCTTCACTTCTGTTCATCTATGCATCCTTAGTCCCTTAGACTTCATATAATGATGTGATGCATAGCTCTTAATAGCTTAGTTATCTCAACTTCATCTACCTAGTTTAGAGTGATTCGTGGATTCGAATTGAATGGTGGAGTTTCGTTGAACGATGGATTTCCATTGACACCATAGATATTGATGTGTGGAGCTAGGATTGTGGATTCAATCGATGGAGATGCTGTGAAGACAACGTGGACTCTTTGGATGGTCGTTCAAGAAGGGATTCTACTGGTCTTGTGGATTCAAGCGTCGTTGTGGGTAGTATCACCTTACTTATACTTGGTTTTCAGTTCATAGTGATTTCTGGTGCTCCCGAGGTTTTTTACCTGTTTGGGTTTTCCTCGTAAAATCTTGTGTTCTATGTGGATGTTTAATATTGCATATTACTGTCAATTGAACACTAATTAATGGCTGGGTAATTAAATTTCTGTTTTTCTACCAAGAAATAGTATCCTTGAAATTTCAATAATTAAATGCATGGTTTGATATACAATTGTGGACGAAGGAACTTTGCATGAAGTGAGTCACTTCCCTTGTGTTTAATTTATCATCATGTTGCTTTATTTTTCTTAATATATTCATATTGATAAGAATAGTAGTTCGTGTGCATGTTAGCTTAGTTTTGAGACCCTTAAGGTCACTTTTTGCATATTTTCCATCATAGTTTTGCGTATTAACATGTTGGAATGCATTGGTTATGGTTTTTTTTTTTATAAGTTTTAGGATGTTTAGCATATTTAAAACATGGGTTTAAGAATATTTAACATTATGTCCATAGTATTAAATAGCTTAAAAACATGCTTTAAATTCACCTTTAGGCCATTTTAACATAAAAATTGCACTCTGGGTCCTTTAGAACCATTAGTGTGAGTTTGGTACGCAGGGTATGAATCTCAAGCTTGGGAATGTCTAATAGGGGGGATTGGGTTTGTAACTTTGTAACCCAAACCAATGTTTGGAATGCTAGGAATCTCAAGCCTGGGAATTCCTGACCTTTGTTTGTTTAAACCATCAAGATTCACAACAAAATCAATATAATTACCAAATTACCCTATAGATATAAGGTGCACCTGATGCTTCTTGCATCAGGTGCCCTCTTGTAGAGCCACTTGCGGTGCAAATTTTAGAAAACTGACCGTTGGATTAGATACTCCAATCATGCATGTCATGCCTGCCAAAAATCACAATGATCCAACGGTTGGTTTTTGAAATATGTAACTTTGAAAAACTGTGACTTTTTTGTTCTTTAAAATGTTATCATATTTTCACAGTCAGTTTTCTCATAAACCAACTGTTGGATCACTTTGATTTTTTGCAGACATGACACACATGATTGAGGTATCTAATCCAACGGTCAGTTTTATAAAATCTGCACTATAAGTGGCTCTACAAAAGGGCACCTGATGCAAGAAGCATCAGGTGCACCTTATATTAGCGCTTCTATATATATATATATAAAGCGTCATATATACAAAGAGAAGGGCGACACAGCAGCGGCGGAACAACGACGCAGTGGGTCTTCTTCTTCTTCTTCTTCTTATTCTCTGGTATGCAGTGGGTCTTCTTCCTCTTCTTCTTCTTATTCTTCTTTTTCTTTCTTCTATGGCTGCTGTTGTGTATGTAGGATAGACATGGAAAAAATAATTGTTGCTTGTGATTTTGAAGGGTACGCTCATCAATACAAAAGATCATAATTTGCAAACCTAGGCTTCGTTTTTGCAAACCCACGCTGAGAAGAGGCTTGACATACCCCTTGTTGGCCGGCTTCCTCAGTCCACCGATTTGTAAATTTCCCCCCTCCCAAACAATGGTTTGGGGTATCAAACCCCAAACATACCGGCAAGCCTGCGTACCAAACGCCCCCTTAGGGTAGAGGTTTATTAATTTTTCACATGCATTAGCATATTTAATTTTCATGTTTTCATATAATACAGTTGCTATCCATAATTTTTTATTAACTTAGGAGCATGTTTAGGTTTACTTTAACCCTAGTTTTAGGTTAGATTAGTCTCTAGAGACAAATAGGATAAAGTGTAGTTAGAAACCCTAGGTTAGGAGAAGTTTCGTACCTCCATAGGACTCTTTTATTATAAGAATTACAATCATGATTAAGTCATTTAATTCAACTAGAATTGCACCATGTACGATGCACGTGATAATTTTTTTTATTAAAAGATAAAAAAGAAAAAACTTCAATTTTGAGTGATGGAGTGATCAATACGATTAAGATAAAATATTCAAAATTTTATTAAAATAATTAGAAATTTTTCATTTTTTTCCTGAAACTAAGAAATAAATTGTGAATTTTACAATATTTAATTATTTGAGAAATTTGGTCAGATTCAGTGATGAATCAGTATTTATAAATAAAAATTATAGTGGAACAATTAGTCAAATTATATTTGTTTTTTCTTGAAAATAATAAATAAAGTGTGAATCATATAATATATAATTTTTCGAGCAATTGAGTTTGATCTATAAATGTGTTAGTATTTTTATAAAAAAAAAAATTGAATTATATAATAAGATTGATAGAGTTTTATAGGACCATGTTTGTAAAAGAATTTCAATTTAATTTATAATACTTTTGTTGTATTAATGAAATTTTATAGGGTTTGAGAAATTGAGTTCAATTCAAAAAGAATTATTCCATACTATTTATAAGTAGTCTTCAATCAATTA
Organism: Hamamelis virginiana; assembly: GCA_017140935.1. NCBI lineage: Eukaryota > Viridiplantae > Streptophyta > Magnoliopsida > Saxifragales > Hamamelidaceae > Hamamelis > Hamamelis virginiana. The sequence continues at coordinate 1,548,245 of JAESVK010000136.1, forward strand.
GAAAGGCCCTACTATTATGATTTTTGATTGGTGGAATTATTTGGAACCATACCTATTTATTTACTTTTATAATTATATAGGATATTGTGGCCAATCAAAAGTTTTTTTAATATTCAAACTTATATATATATATATGTGTGTGTGTGTGTGTGTGTGTGTGTGTGTGTGTGTGTGTGTGGATATAGAAAATATAATATAATATAAAAATGCACAACTAAAGTATAATAAATTTTTATTTTAAAAAATAATTATACACAAATAAGAAAACTTAATAAAGAATGGGTAGTTCAAAAGTTATTAAGAATAAAAAAGTAATTAAAAAAAGATTTCTAATAAAGAAGTTAAAGAGATTTTAAGTAAGTACATTTATAGGAGGGCATTAGTGTCATTACCATTTATTATAAGGGTATTTCAGTGAATCAAAATTTTTCCCATCATTTGGACTTTTATAAATAGTATAGATTATAGTTCTAGTCTTGAGAGACTTGTTTTTCAAATGGATTTTTATGCAAATAAAATTCCGTTTTCAAGTGTTTTTATCAAAATAGAACTCTTTAAAAAAGAGTTGTTCTTATCAAATTGAACTCTTTGAAAGAGTTGTTTTCAAAATCAAATTCTTTTTTTGGATAAGAATCCTAATCAAAATAAAAAATATTTTTTTGGAATAAAGAGTTTTACAACAAAACAAAGTCTCTCTAGAAAAGAATTCTAAATGAGTTGGATTATTGAAAGATAAGCCTTTAGATAAGGATTTGCATAAATGTAGTTCCCTACAATAGGATGAGTTCTATGTAAGTTTGAACTATTTGGACTTTGAAGATTACTAAGAAACTAGTAAGATACGTAGGCGCTGATAGAGCTCAAATCCGCCTTAGGATACTAAAGCTCTGTTTACTTGGTGAAATTTTTTACAATTTTTCTATGAAAATTATTTAAAAACAGTTTTCATTTTCAGTTTTCAAAATTTAGAAAATGTGTTTACTTTGCAAAAATTAAAACTGTTTTCAAAATCTAAAAATAGTGTAAATGCATTTATTAAAACTATATATTATCTCTATGTTTTATTTTATTTTATTTTATTTTTTGATTTTACAGTTGGTCGACATATTTTTTTCTATGTTTATAAGCATTGCCACGATATAATCATTGTTTTCAGTTTTCATGAAAATACAAAAAACATCTTTTTGGATGTTTTCACATTTTCTTAAAAACTGAATTCGTTTTCTTGAAAATAGTTTTCATTTTTCACAAGTAAACGCGTTTTTTAGCCCGTTTTCTATTTTTATTGAAAATAAAAATAAAAATTTCCACAAAGTATACAGGCCCTAAGTATCCTAGATTTTTAGGATTTTGTTTGATTTTATTTTTAATATGTGTTTTAGTTAGTTAGGAATTGTGTGCATGAGAATTTAAATAGGCTTAGTAAAGTAAGATACCTTTAATTAGGATGAAGTTGGTGTCTACAAGATTGTATGCTTGGAATCTTTTCACGACATAACCTAGTCTCAAATCCACTCTGGTCGTTGATCTTATCTTTCTAAAAAAATGGAGTTGTTTTGATTAAAATAAAATATTATTTTATGATTTTCTTATTCCTTAAAAAATAAGGTGGCAACTCCTTTTCTTTTTCAAAAATCCAATTTTGCTAATGTGGATTGCATCGAATTTCTCCAATGGTTCACAATCCAACCCCTTTTGATCTCTAAGTGACTTAAACACTTGAATGTAAGATTGCTTTTAGGATTTTTTATGTGTGCATGTTATATTTCCAAGTCTTCCCACTAGACATCTATAGTTTTTTTTTTTTTTTTCTTTTTTTTTTTTTCTTTTTTTGTTCACATTCTGTGCTCCCACATAATACTATCTACTGAGATTGCTTTTAGGATTTTTCATGTGTGCATTCTTTATGTTTCCAAGTCTTCCCACTCATCCATCTCAAAATCCCAATCTTTATTAGAAGCCAAAAACAATGGGGTTAATTATTATCGTCTTATAGACTCTGCCCCTCCGTTTGATTGCTATCTATAACAACTAAGCTTAGCTCTGTTCATTTAAATGTAAAATTAATTTAGTCTATTTTAAGAAACACGGACTCTAAATTTAGCCTTCTTTTTTTTTTTTTTTTTTGCATCGGAGCATCGCCCGGGACTTATGCTAATATATAGATACAAAGAAATGATGATGTCAACATATGTTGACTTTCGTGAAAGTCATCATAAGGCCGATATGTAATTATCGGATGCGTATTTTGAAAAACTGACAATTAGATTGGATAATATGCATATTTATGTCACGCATACCAAAATTTACAGTAATCCAATGGTTAGTTTCTCAGATATGTTACTGAGAAAAAACTGTGACAGTTTTCAGCAGTCAGAATTTTTCACAGTCTCTATTTTGAGATGTTGACATTGAATCATTATGATTTTTGGCATACGTGACATCCATAACAAGAGTATTTAATTCAACAGTCGATTTGAAATTCGTCATAGTTTTTCCTCAATGACATATTTGAGAAACCAAATGTTAGATCACTGTGATTTTGGCATTCGTGACACCCATAACAAGAGTATCTAATCGAACAGTTGGTTTTTCAAGATACATATTCCACAATTAATTGAAAGCCTCATACTAACTTTTACGAAAATCAGCATATGTGCACAAGATCGGAACTATACAGATATATATATTTGGTTTAAATAACATATCTATTTATTAAATTTGTAAGTCTTGATATTTTGAAAATTCTTAGGTTTTGAAATTCCAAGAAAAATAACAAGCTTTGTAGAGAATTTAAAGTTTCAATACGAATTGGTAACACATGTAGCTCGAGCCGATAAGAAATGACTTAAAATAAGAAAGTGCACAATATGGATCGATTCAAAAAAAAAAAAAAAAAATCCCTGGATTGATTCAAATTAGCTATAACATTGAAATATTGCATAACAACACATCTAAATTGATTCATCAATTTTATTAAATCGATTCAAACTTGGAGAAAAACATTTGAATCGATTTGACACTTTTGGTTAAATCAAGTTAAATTGTGCTAATTGCTTAAAAATATTTTTTAAGGGAAAGGGGAGGGAGGGCAACCCCTATTGTACAGCTCATAAGCTGAGTGGGCTTTTTTAAGGACAAAAAAATAAAAAATAAAATATAAAAAAAAATTGTAAAGCCTAAGATAAATTTTTGGGAAAATTATCTAGACCCCCTATAATTTAGATTCAGTACCATGACACCCAAATCTCTATAAGATTTATCGTGAGATCCTTTCATGATATTTCAAAGGCAATCTTTTTTTCTTTTCTTTTTTTTGGTATTGGCATATCTGCCCTCATTTGATGAGATTACGTTTATTGTGGTTTCCATTTGAAGTTTATAACCATATTGGACTATTTATGGAAAAATTTTAGATTACAATTTTCATTTAGATTTTGTAACGTATTGGACTCTTTATGGAAAATTTACATTCATTTCAAAATTATTAATTTCCTTTTTGCATCTATTCTCAAAGAGTTCATTGAAAGTGAGCTACATTGTTGGACTTTTTTTTTCTTTTTCTTTTTTGTTATTGAAAATCAAATCAAATGCATACAATATAGTTCATATAAATTTACATATTTGAAGATATACGATAATATACGTATCCAACACGTGCATACGGGTTCAGTAAATTTACTTGTTCGAAAATTATATTATATGCATACAATACAGTTTATATAAATTTACCTATTTGAAAATATACAGCAATATATGCATCCACCAAGTGTATACGAATTAGGTAAATTTACTTGTTTAAAAATCATATTAGATGCATACAATACAGTTTATATAAATTTACTGATTTGGAAATGTACAACAATTTACACATCCAGATACATGTATACAAGTTAGGTAATTTACTTGTTCTACAAAGTATCAAAAGTTCTAAATTTGCCTGTTTGCATAAATCAATGGCATTGTGTCTTTGTTCCGTGAATTCCGAAACCAACACAAAAAACCATTGACTTTTTACGAATAGGGAAGAGACATGTATTTCAACCCATCCATGATTTGTTTCAAATAAATTATTCCTAAGCGAAATTTTATCAATTTCTAGTTTTGAATCATTTTTTTTTCCTTACTTTTTCATCTATTTGCATCCCAAAACCCCACCATTTCACTTACTTCATTTAGCCATCGTCGCTCGTTGAAGATGATGCTTCGACGTTGGCAACCTTCTCTGTTCTCGTAGTACACGTTTGAATTTTTTAAAATTGGGATTAATTG
>JAESVK010000136.1:1552916-1589095 GCA_017140935.1 Hamamelis virginiana
AACTTTCTTCTACAAAGTTGTTCAAAATGATGTTTTCTAGTGGATAGAGCGGCTAATTTTCTTAAAAACAATGTATTTTTTCATAAAACGGTAAAAAATCACAAATGGTTGGGATGGGCTAATAGTTGGGAGGGGTTGCAATAACAAGGCCCATTTTTTAAAATTCCTGGCCCATGTTGGACTTTGCAAGTTATGTTTGAAATCATAGATAGGAACCTCGTGTCACTTAACCAACCGTTTATGACCCTTCATAAAATTTGGTCAAGTCTACCTAGATTCGAGTTCCATCCTACTATAAAATCTTATAATCTGGATTTTGAGTTGATATGTAGCTAACGTGGATGTGAATCATGAACGGTCATTTGGCAGCCCTAATCTCAATTTAATAAGGTAAGGATAATAAATAGGCTTTTGGACCTGGGTTCAAGTCTCCCAGCTAACTTTCATACTATCTTCATATTATTTATTTTGTTGGGAATGGTTTAGTCTGTGAGAACTTTACATTGAGCCCAAAAGGAATTAAAACAAAAAAACAAAAAAAATTATTGAGAAAAAAACCGTTAGAATAGGTATTTTGAAAAACCGTTAGAGTAGGTCCTTAAATTAATTTAAGATCCATTCAATATTTTCTCACGTAGAATAGGTATTTTGAAAAACCGACCGTTGGATTATATAATCTTCTTATGTATGTCATGTTTGAAAACCAATTGTCGAATCATTGTAATTTTTAACAGACATGACATATATAAGGACCGATCTTGTGTGAGAAAATATTGAATAGATCTTAAATTAATTTAAGGACCGATCCTTAAATGATCATTTCTGACGGAATGGATATGTATGTATACACTTCGATGATCCTCATCCAAACCGAAATGCCCAGATTGATACACTAATGAAAGTGTCAACAGAAGGCAAACAATTTATGAATACTATTCTTTTGACTAAACAAGTCCCATCTCTCATATTGGGTACTCCATTGATAAAAATATGCACATTGAAATACTAAAAGGTGAGATGCACACAAGAGCATCTTAGGCCCCACTTGGATTAGCTTTCCCTAAAATTATTTTTTGAGCTTAAAGTGCCACTTGATCTAAAGAGATAGGGTGATAAACACTTCCAGACAACTTGAGAGGAGATAGTTGGCCACCCTAGCTTATGCTATAATCATTTCTAATATAAAAACTTTGATATGTGAAGAGAGATGGTTTGAATGTAAACTCTGAAAAGATATGTGAAGACAAATGTCTTGATCATTGGGATAATCACTTTCCCTAAAGTTGGCCACCCTAGCACTCAGTTAATGAATGCATCATCAGTAATGACCAAGTTTAAGAGGTCAATTCTGAGAAAAGAAAAGAACCTGAAAGCCCTCCTAAACATCGATCTTCAAGCATCACAACTGATCACTTGTATTGTGTACAGGAGTGGGTTCAAAACCCACCTCCTAGACGGGTACTGAGAGATTGCATCTATCAAATAGCCAAATTGTAAGGAATCTATTTAGTGAACAAACTCATGTAAATTGAATTGTCTCATTGTATTTTTCATATGATTTTGAGAACAAATCCATCTTTGTAAATGAAGAAATTCAAAAGAATGGCAATCCTAATCACAAACGAGTAAAAATTAAACAGAGGAATTCCATGAATTTCTTAGAAGTGATCCTATAACAGCAAGTATTGTGATAAATATTCTAACATTTTAAAACCCATTCAAGAACATGGATTTATACCTTCAATTACAATGGATCCATTTGGATAACCAAACAGGTCATTAGATGTTTCATTCAGGTTCCTTTTAGAGAATAGATATGTTATGAACTTTATTAATTCAGAAGGTCAAGAACACAGCAAGAACATGACACATAAGCCGGGAGTTGAGTAGAAAACTGAAAACATGTTATGAACCAAATCATGAAAGAATGATCAGAGTCTCACCCAAATCAGCAGTCAAGCTGTTAATTAGAGTTTCGAAGGGGAATAATTTGAATTGAAAATGCATAAATGAGGGAGGGAATGCCCCTCTAAGCTTTATTCAATTCGAACAATCTTGCGGTTCATGTATCTGAACCTGCAAATCTCCTCAAAGAAATCATCTGCACTGCTATGGCTGCTCTTCATCTGAAGAATCTTTATTACCATTGTTTTTAGATTCTTTCCATACTTCAATAATGACTCAAGGGTGCTCATTTTCTGTTCTGCATTTAACGGCGATCTCACAGTGATAACCACCTCCTCCAGACATGGAATCACAAATCTCGAATCCACCTGTAAAGAGCAATAGAGTATCTTGATTAACATTAGAGATCTTAAAGATATTGCTCGAGCAGAAAGATAAAACAATGTATGATCCTATGAACTCACATTTTTCAGGCTGTTCTTCTGGCATAGAGCAGCAAACATGGCTCCATGGATGTCAAACTTTTGCAGCTTGGGGTGGCTGTTAAAGAAGTCAACAAAGTCGATTTCAGGGAAGGGGAGAAGGGTTTCAAAATCCCCAGTGAATTCGACCTTCATATAGAGGTGCTTCACTTCGCTTGCTAATTGTAGCATTTTGTTTATTGCATCCCAACACCACTGTACTCCCCTAATGGACAAGAACTCTATTGATGCGAGCTTCCCAAAATCCACCATGTATACTCTCCCTAAAAGTATTAACCACAACAAAGGAATGAGATAAAGTTTGTGCTACAAATTGTCCAGCAATAACCCAAAAAAATAAAAATAAAATTGAGGGATAAAATGAACAGAAATAATATAATTGCACAAAAGCTCTTGATAAGTAAATTTACCAGCATTATTGGCAATGGAAAGATTCGTTAAGCACTGGGTCTCTCGAACTCTAATCCAACTACAACCTTGTACCTCAAGAGATTCAAGTTTTGGGGAAGTGAGAGAAAGCGAGCAGTTCCCCAAGCCATAAAAATCAAGCTTGCACTCCTTAAGATATGGCAACTCGATCGAAATCGATCTCACCCCCTCGCAACCAAGTAGAACCAGGTGGGTCAGATTTGGGCATGCCTGAAGTGCAACAGACAATGCAGGGTCCTCCAATCTTGCGCCAACAATTTCGAGATTTCGAAGTCTATGGAAGATATCCCACTTGGGGGATTGGGTCATCAAGACACCCCAAAGCTTTAGTGACTCCAAATTCTTTGCAGCACTAATGCGATCTAATTTTGAGGGGTTCTCAAGACAGGCCTGATTTTCAACAAGGTTGTCCATTCGAAGCTCGAGATGCCTAAGGGATTGCCCAGCAAGCAATAGCCAAGAAGCAAGACCTACATTGGTGAAAGGGCAGTACACTACAAGCTCTTCCAATCGTATAATTGATGAAATCATCTTCAAGACAATGTTATCTGGACTGTCCCCACCGGTGTGGTTATCAAACGAGTTTCGGGGGAAAAAGAGGCTCCTGATGAATGGCATCGAGTCTTTCCACCGCTTGGAGACACAAATGCAAGCTGCAACATCCCTTGCATTGTTCATTTGTGACAATATGTATTGGACAATGGCGTCAGGTAGAGATTCCATTCTCTGAGGAAAATAATCAAACAGGTGACAGTCAATTACCAAATTGACAAACAAATGACGAAGAAATAATCATTCAAGCACTGAAATATCATGAAGAAACAAAATTACTTGGGACAGTTAGTTAATTATTGGTTTTGTAAGATAACGTATCAAAACCATTGTTAATACCAATTAGTTAGACCCATTTCCACTGTGCAATCTTATATTAGTTAGACCCATTTCCGCTGTGCAATCTTATATTATCATTTAAACCTTTTAGGACGAATCCAGACGAGATTTGGACGACTAGTGGACAGAAACAAGAAATGAGAGAGAGAGAGAGATGGGAAGAGATAGAAAGAGAATCTTATCATACATGCAACATATATGGAGCAACCCGTCCAGAGAAAGAGAGAGAAAGGGGGGAGAGACTGAAAGAGAATATGACTATATTTATTTAGAACATAAACGGAGTAACCCATCTATGGATTTTAGAGTAAAAGCTTTATGAAAGAAATTCATGACTTGTATGTACAGTCAAATGAGAGACCAGATTTAAATGTATAAGAGAAACCATATATTTCTAATTAAACGAAACATGAAATCTCACACACAAACACATCTACATAAGGAAGAGGGACAAAATAGCTTACAAATGAAAATGTGAATGTTAGCTTTGAATAATAGCTAAGGGAGAGAGCTGAGCTTTGGCTTTACTGTTTCCTTCACTCACTACTCTGTGTGTGTGTTTGTATGTGAGAGGGATAGAGACAGAGAGGGAGAGAGAGAGATGTGAGCTTTAGATTTGATCTGAAGGTGGTATATGGAAAAGAGTATATCAAAGAGGGGAGAGAGAGAGAGAGAGAGAGAGGGTTCAAGGCGCGGGTACATATGAAGTGTTGAGGGTTTTTCAAATTTCAAAAAGTGAGTGAGAGGGACTTCTGGTTTTTACTTATACGTGTACTTCCAGCAGGCGGTCTTACTTTCCGTTTTAACAGTTTAATTTAATTTGTATGTCCCAACGGCCCGAAATGGCCCGCTTTCTTTCAAAATTTTGAATTTTTGACCGTTCTGCACTCCAACCGCAGCAATTTGGCATGTAAATTATTCTAATTTTCATAGTTCAAACAATGGAGTATTTTTTGTGTGTCCTATATATTGACACGTGTAACTTAGGCATTCACTAGAAAACTCACTAATTAGGAGATGGATTGTCTTATTTTTAGAGCATCTTTAATTAATTCATTCCATTTGATTTGCCAGTGTCAAAGTTTGGCAATCTGGATCCTCTGCTTGGGTTTAGTTTACTTGCCTTTACTTGGGTTCCCACCAGATGAAACCACGTCATTGAAAAGTAAATCCAACAACTAGTGTTTAAAGGCAAAATTAAACCACTTGAAACTGCATTTTGGGACAGATCACCATAAACGGGATAGCACTGTTTCGTCAAGTGCTCCATTTCAATTCCTACTCAATGCAGAACAAATCGTTAAGGGATGTGGAAGAAAAGCAAATATAAAGCTCCGCTCGCACACTGTTCCTTGCCTTCTCCCTCAAAATAGACCCAGATTAAAAGTTTGGTACCTCAAATCACATCAAATGATATCAATGCCAAAATTTGACACACATGTGCTCCAATGCATTAATACAATATTTTGACATCTCCCACTTTTTCAAGGAAAAATATGATATGACACAAGTGACATTTTCTATTTAAGGTGCCAAATTTGGTAGCCTTTTGTGCCATTTTAAAATCTTAGCACCCAAATAGCACTCCATTGGAGCAATTTATTTGGATACCAATGCTAAATTTTGGCAATAACAACTCATATAGCATATCATTGAAGAGTATATCAAACTTCTATATTCCCATGTAAAAATTTATCACCCCAAATGGCACACTATTGAAGCAATTTATTTGGATACTGTTCACTTCTAAAAACAACATTTGGCACTAAAATTGTCCCACCGAGCGTGCCAAAAAGGTGTTCGCTTCAAAAAACTTTGGCACAAAAATGGATAGTACGTGGGCATACCAAGACTACTTAAAGTCCAAGAAGATTGGTTTAGAACACGACCCTCAGCACCTCTTAGCTGTTACTAAGGTTGGAAGGCCTTAGGGCCAAGTCGGTCACTATAAATTTTGTGGATTAGGCGATTGGCGAGAGATTCGGATTCTTCTCTCTTGTGTTCTTGATTAGAATGTTTAAAAGATCACTTAAATAAAATTGAAACTAGAATTAAGAACTAGTAGAATTGAAATTGACATTTGGGAACTGGAATCAATAAAATGCTTGCAAAAAATTGGAAATTGCATTGAAAGGAAAGCTTATTGTGTTTGAATTGGAAGAAAACATGCTTTAATTGAAATTGCTTAAACTTGAATTGAAATGCCATTGTTGGAATTGAAAGTGCACTGAAATTGAAATTGCTTACAATACTTGGAATTGAAATGAACTGGATGCTTGCTTAATTATAAAAAATTTGTAATTTGAAAAGTTTCGAAAGCTAGCTAAGAAACTAGAAGAAAATTGATTTGAAAAGCATTGCGCTTGATTGTTGGATTGACGTTGTGTGTTTTCTTCATGCTGCTTCCATCCCATTTTATAGACCTTGCCATCACGAACTGCTCTTCTCCACGTTCTGCCACTTCACGATCATGGCTTTTGTGTTTATCCCATGTTCCCTGAATGGTTGTTGATCACGTTCTTTGTAATGGCTGATAATGATTGCTCCATGATTCTTCATATTAGCTATACATGTTGCCACGTTCCCATGATATAGCTGTTACTTCCCTTAAATTTAGCTTCTAATAGCTACTACTCCTATAGAATTCCTTTCATGATGCCACGTGTGAGAATCCATGCTAATCACTTGTTTAATCTACTGCCACTGGTAGAATTCTACTTGAATTCAACTTCTCCGCTGCAGCATGCATAGTTATTTCATTTTAACTACAACGCAATCTCTTCTGTTACTATCTCCATACTCTGATCCACCAATTTACTTAGCCATGTGTAGACTTCCCCATCAAGACCTTCCTAACTTTAATAAGACCTTCCTGCCCAATTTGTTCTGGATTCTTCTATTGCAAGCTGCCACTTGTCAATTGCTACAAATATATGCTGAGATTGATAGTTAGTGGCCCAACTCCTTCCTAAAATCCCATGTTCCCTGAATAGCTGTTGATCACGTTCTTTGTAGTGGCTGATAATGATTGCTCCATGATTCTTCAGATTAGCTATACATGTTGCCACGTTCCCATAATATAGTTTTTACTTCCCTTAAATTTAGCTTCTGATAGTTACCACTCCTATAGAATTCCTTTCATGATGCCACGTGTGAGAATCCGTGCTAATCACTTGTTTAATCTACTGCCATTGGGAGAATTCTACTTGAATTCAACTTCTCCGCTGCGGCGTGCATAGTTATTTCATTTTAACTACAACACAATTTCTTCTGTTATTATCTCCATACCCCAACAATTTACTTAGCCACATGTAGACTTCCCCATCAAGACCTTCCTAACCCTAGTAAGACCTTCCTGCCCAATTTGTTCTTAATTCTACTATTGCAAGCAGCCACTTGTCAAATTGCTACAAATATATATGCTGAGATTGATAGTTAGTGGCCCAACTCCTTCCTAAAATCAAGGCCCACTAGTGGCTTCCCATAACCCACTCTTAATTAATTAGTGGCCCACTCTTTAATAACCATCCACTAATAAACAAATTAATGGGCCACATCATCAATTTACCATAGATAATTAATTAGCCATAGTAATTTTACTAGAAATTATGTAGCTATCACCCATTGGCTCCCAATAATTTATCACTAACTACCCACATATTTTTCCCCAAAAATAGCCACGTGGATGTTTTTACAAAAATGACAATTTTTTGTGTGAACAGATTCCAATGCCAAATTTTGGCAATATATGACTGCTCAAATAGCATATCATTGGAGATTAGATCAAACTTATATATTCCCATGTCATTTTTCTTATTGCATCACCATATATATATTATATATAATTATATATAATTTGATATATATATATATATATATATATCAAAGGCCCTATCCTATTTACAGGGATATTCCTTAAATCTTAAGCCTCGTGCCATGCATACTATATAGAAGACTCCAAATTTTATGATTTAATGTTACATAATTTGATAACAAGTGCTAATTAATGTTTACTATTCTCTTTCATCCACTAGTATGTGATTGGACTTCATAATTTACTCTAATGGTTCATGTAAGTTTATTTTAGCTAACATAATTTTTTTAGGAATGTTCAGAACTACTATGTAATTTGATAACACATGCTTTAGTTTGTTTTTACTTCTCATATGTGTACATGTTCAGAACTGCTATGTAATTGATTACCATATGATGAATGGAAATATTTGGTTTTTTGGATGAGTTGATAGTCTTATTTGAGTTTATTTGAGCTTTATTTGTTGCACATTGTCACTTGTGCTTATATGTTTGATTTATACACTGTTTTTACTGTTCTTCAATGCTTCATGTGATATTCGTGTGAGTTTTGTACAGAAAACAAGTATCTCAAGACTAGGCAACTTAGAATAGGTTGAGTCCATTTTTTTGTTTTTGGGTTTTGGGGAGTACTTGAGTGTTATTATTGTATAAGAGAGGGGGAGATTCATTTTTTAAGTTGAATGAATCATTTTCATTTCTTGTGTTTGTTGTTTTCAAAGGTTTTGTCACCGAACTGCCAAAGAGGGAGTTTGTTAGGTTTACCATGTTTAGGTTTTGGCTAATTCGGATGTTAAAAGCCTTAGTATGTGATTGGTCTCAAGCCCATAATCCCTAGAAGCTCAAGCTACAGTATCAAGCATGAGAGAATAGCATCAAATCGACAAATTCTTATGTCTCAAGCTCGAATTTCATTCAAATGGGGATTTATGTCCTATGAAGGTAAGTTTAACTTAGAACCTAGATTAATTCATTGATCATAAGTGGTTTAAGTTGCCCAAAGTACCTAGGAATGATCCATACATGCATATAGGTTCATTTTATATGAAAATTAATTAAATGTGGAAATTTGCATGAAGTGGATCGATCAAGCATTTATGGTAGGATCGATCTTATTTAATTTCTGTACAATTGGATCGATCCAACTCTGAGGCCTGTATCGATCCATGAGGCAGAAGGGGGTGGATCAATCCCGTCTCTGAGGTCAGATTGATCCAACTCGTACAACTTGCCAAATTTCAGTGTTTTTACAATTGTTTCGGTTCTAAATGTTTTGAAACACTTAGGCAAGTGTCCAGCACCTATTTAAGGTGAATTTCGAAGGGTTTTAGTAGCAAAGCTTAGAATTATATTGAAGATTCTCTGAAACACTAGGTTTTCTCTTAGTTTTCTATGCATCCATAATCACTTGGATATTCTGCATATATTTGATGCATAGAACAGGATAGTTTGACTATCATAACTTCATCCCTACCTAGTTTAGTTTGATTCGTGGATTCGAATTGGGACGATAGATTTCCATAGGCATCGTGGACTTCGGTGTGTGGAGCTAGGGCAGTGGATTCAGTTTGTGGAAGTACTTTGAAGACTAGCATGGATTCGTTGGTTGCTTGTTCAAGATAGGGATTCTACTTGGGCTTGTGGATTCAAGCGTCGTTCTGTGAGTAGTATCACTTTGCTTGTAATTGGTTTTCATTCATAGTGATTTCTAGTGTTCCCGAGGTTTTTTATCCATTAGAGTTTTCATTGTAAAAACTTGTGTTCTGTGTGATTGCTTAATATTGCTTATTTTTGTCAACTGAACATTAAGTAAAGGCTAGGTAATTAAAAAAAAAAATTCTATCAAGAAATAGTATCCTCGAAATTTCAAAGCTGGTACAATCCGAGCTGGTTAAGTGGCCCGATCTAATCCTGTAGCCCAGTCTAATCTAATCCGCCTGTTGGCCAGCTTAATCTAGCTCGTTTGATCTAGTCCAGTTGGCCCAGTCTGCTCCTAACGACTAGTCTGATGCTTCCTTTTTTTTTTTTTTTTTAATTCAATTGTTTTAACACTTTTACCCCTTATAACAAACACAAAACGACTAGTTGGAGGAACATTTAGGGAAAATAGCTCAAAATGACTATAAGGCCGCTTAGAACATTCAAATACGGCTAGTTTTAGAGGCATTTTAAGTCTTTTGGCAAATATTTTTCTATAAATAGCTCATGTTTCCCCCAATGGGATATAAAACCTAACAAATGCCTAAAACTTTATGAAATAAATGTTGCATTATGCTAGAAGTGTTGGAACCTTGTTAGTCACTCTATCTGTTATTATGTCAAATCAGCCTTCCAAACTGGCAATATTCTTGCGAAGTTAAATAAAACCCTTTTTTTGCTCATCCCCAAAAATCCTAGAGTTGAGAATTTAGGTCAATACCAACTTATAGGACTATATAATGCTAGCTATAAAATCATATCTAAAGTTTTGGTTAATCGTATCAAACCTTTGCTTAGTGACATTATCAGTCCCATGTAGCCTAGTTTTGTTTTTGGTAGGAAAGGTGTCGATAATATAGTCATTATGCAGGAAATGATTTACTCATACCTTAATAAGAAAGAACCTGTAAGTTTTTTTTTTGCTGCTAAAATTGACCTTGAGAAAGCTTATGCTCATCTTGAGTGTAGTTTTATTCATAAAAGTTTGGAATGGTTTGGTTTCTGCCTAAAACTGTCCAATTTATCATGTCTTATGTGACTTCTATTAGCATGGCCATCTTGGTTAATGGGGAACCAACTCCTTTTTCAACCTAACTCATGGGATTTACCAAAGTGATCCCTTATCACCTTATTTATTCATCATTTGTACGGAGTCAGGGCCGGCCCTGGGGTTTGGGTGGCCCTAAGCAAGTTCCTAGAATGACGCCTTTCTACATTTTGACATATAAAAAAAAAAAAATTGTATATCTTAGGGCCTGTTTACTTCGTGAAAATTTTCACAATTTTCATTTTTATTTTCAATAAAAACAGAAAATGACCCAAAAAACGCGTTTACTTGAAAAAAATGAAAACTGTTTTCAAGAAAATAAATTCAGTTTTTAAGAAAATGTGAAAACATCAAAAAGACGTTTTTTGTATTTTCACAAAAATTGAAAACAAGGATTATATCGTGGCAATGCTTATAAACATGGGAAAAAATATGTAGACCAATTGTAAAACCAAAAAATGAAAATAATAAAACATATAGAGATAATATATAGTTTTAGTAAACACATTTACACTATTTTTAGATTTTGAAAACAGTTTTCATTTTTGCAAAGTAAACGCATTCTCTAAATTTTGAAAATTGAAAATGAAAATCATTTTTTAAAAATTTTCATAGAAAATGAAAATTGTGAAAATTTTCATGAAGTAAACAGGCCCTTAGTTTCTCTTAGGCTAAAACCTACAACCATACTACAACAAGCAATTCACGAAATTGTTTTCATTTGGCTCACCCAGAACCTCCTATCACCATTCACTAATACACATATATCAAACAAATAAAATTTTATATTATATATGTATTTTCTAAATTTTTTAATTATATATATATATATATATATATATATATATATATATAATCCTGGTAATAAAAATTAAAAAAGGCTACCCCAACTTAAAAAAAAAAAAAAACAACAGAGAAGCAAGATGAAAGTTTAAAGCTATTAGCTATAAATGAAATCTGCTCCAGCTTTATAACACAGAGGAATCAAAGTCTGAAGAAAAATGTAACTAGGGATAAATATACAAAAATGTAACACTAAAAAATAAAAAATAAAAACAGAGAAGCAAGATGAAAGTTTAAAGCTATTATTTATAAATGAAATATGCTCCAGCTTTAAACACAAAGGAATCAAAGTCTGAAGAAACTAGATTACAACAACAACTAAAGAAACAAGAAATTTAGGGAAATGGAAAAAGGATTGAGATTATGAATATAAAAAGCGTACCTTTGAGAGATTTAGGAATTAAGGAAGAGAAGAATCGGCAATCACAGAGTCGGCACTCGGCAGAGAGAGAGAGAAGCGAAGGGTCTCGACGTGACGAAGTCTTGTTAGGGCTGGCCTGCTGGCTGCTGGTGCTTGAGTGCTTCCACTGTTCCACAGTTTTAGGGTTTAGCCGTTTAGAATCGTAGAGAAGAGGAGAAGAGACTAGAGGGAAGTGAAGGGGTGAAGAACTACTGGACTAAAAGGTCTCGACATCAATAAGGGGCTTAGGGCCTTAGGGGCAGGGTAGGCTTTGAGGAATTGAGGGGCTTTGTTAAAAACCCTTCAGTTGCTGCTGCTGCTTAGTACTTCCTGCGGTTGGGCCCTTTTGATTAATAGATTGGAGAATATGGAGAAGGCCCTTATCAATGGACTGGTATAGGGCTAAAAAAAAATTGGGCCCCTTAAGATTGGGGGCCTCAAGCAATTGCTTTAGTAGGCAAAAACCAAGGGTGGGCCCTGTATGGAGTTCCTTAGTACATCAGCTGAACGCCTTAGTAGAGACAAACTTTGGAATCCTATTCCTATTACTAGGGGTGGGCCTACTCTAACCCACGTTTTCTTTGTTGATGATCTTGTAGGGCTTCTGAGAAGTATTACCAAGTTATTAAAGAGACTTAATTTGATAGGTCTTGTGCCCTTTCTGGTAAAAAATAAATCAACTCCACCAAATCTAAGATTTTTTTTCTCTTCTAATAACCTTTCTTTAAAAAAAAAAAAGAAAGATAGTGTGTCGGTCTCTCCAAATGAACTCCACCACTAACTTTGTGGAATATTTCAGTTTCCACATCTTTGCTAAGAGGAAAACTAGAAAAGATTTTAGGTTCCTTGAAAAAAGCTTAGCAAGAGCTTTTCTGGTTGGAAATCCATCCTTCTTTCTCTTGCTTGTAAAACAATTATTTTCAAGTCTATCTTAAATTCCATTCCTTCTCATGTCACCCCAACTTTGTGTCTTCCTATGTCAACTTGTAAAGCCTTAGATAAGGCTAGTAGAGACTTCCTTTGGATTCCACACCGGAGAAAAAGAAACTACACCTTGTAGCTTGGGATAAAGTTACCATATGTAAAATTAATGGTGGTCTTTGAATTAGAAATAGCAAAGCTGCTAATAGGGCCTCTCTTGCTAAATTAACTTGGCGTCTAAGGGTACCTCTTGGATAATTTCTAATGGTACCAAAGTCAGCCTTTGGTTTGATTCTTAATTGGTGTCGCCTTGGCCCTCTTAGAAAGGTTATTAGTGAAGCTCTGGATAGGGGGGAGGATGATATGAAAATGGTTGGGATTTTTAAATCCAACGGCAGTTGGGAATTTTTTACTATCTCTTTCAAAGATCCACCAAGTTTTCAACAGTACATTTGTGCTAAGCTAGTCTAATAAATTACCATGCAAACGCCTCATCTTCAGGAAAAAGATTGTGAATAATGATACCTGTCCTGTTTGTTTTCAAGGATGTGAAGATATTGAACATCTTCTTTAAAAATGTGATTATGCTAAAGATTTCTAAAATTGCTTTAAGTTTAATATAAACTCCAGCATTTATACTTCCTTTCAAGATTTGTTCATCCACTTCATTACAACAAAGGAGTTTTACTTGATGATCTTGTGCCCACGAGTTGCATTTTATCCTTTGCTTGTTGGTTCCTGTGGGGTAATAGAAATCGCTTTGTGTTTGATCATAACATCCATCAGTCCCTCAACCTCATCAACCAAATACTTGCCCGTAGCTAGCTGTGAGTATTTTTTTTTTTTAAAAGCAAATATTGCTCTGTATTATTGCCAAACGGATTGTGAGTTATGATAGATGAACATGAGTCTGGATCCTCTACTTGGGCTTGGATATGCTTGGGTGATGTGTCATGATCTGGATGCTCTGTTTAATTTTCACTTGGGTGATGTGCTGATGATCCAGATCACGACACAACACCCAAGCACCAATTAAGCAAACCCAAGCAGAGGATCCTCATCCAATGGACATGGTTAAGTAAATTTTAAATTACTCGTTAAAAATCCCTTATATGATTTGCATTGTATTTGCTATTATAAGCATTTTTTCTTTACTTAAAAAATAAAAAAAAATAAAAAAATTCATTCTATACAATGAATCCCTCTAATGGGGCATTCTCATAAAATGATAATTTAACAAATGTTGAATACTTTCTTTCATATAATCTACTCTATGCTAATAATTTTGAAGATATATACTAGGATCCAATTTTGAAGATTTACGTAGCAGATGCCTAGCTTGTATTAGATGAAGTGTTCCCAAAATAAGGTTAATTTGATGATTTTAGCATGAGTGCATATCTTATCAACACATGCAAGATAATAGAAAGGGGTTTTATTCATGCTAGAAATTGTAACAATGTGATAATAGAAGTCCCCATGCTACCGGAAGATCGAAATCCAACCATGAGAAGGAAAAAAAAAATCAACAACGACAATGACAAAAATGATTGGGGGGACGCCTGCCAAGTTTTTTGCACATGCCTCCTTTTTGATTGGTGCAGTGGTTCATGCACAAACTGTTGCAAGTTTCATCATCAAGTGTGTTAGGAACACATCTACCAATATGGTTGTCATGACAACATTTTACTTCTTGGGCAATGACATCCTTGAAACCTGAAAACACTAACATAGCATTAGTCTATGTTGGAAGGATCAACACCATGGTTTTAATTGCAAACACATTTTAATTAATTACACTTAAGCTAGAGAAGGTGCCTCAAAATAAATATTTTGAAAAACTGAAAATTTGATTAAATACTCTTCTTATGGATCTCATGCAAGCAACTGAAACCTATGAAAAATTGTCTTTGAAAACTCCGGAAGTTTCAATTTATTTGATATATGGATTTCTTGGATTTGGATGACATCAATTAAATCAACAATAACAAAATCAAGTTAGAAAACTTAGAGATAAATTTGGAACAAAATTGAACAAAAAATACACATAATTATTTCCATTAAGGATTTAACGGCAGCCCCACTCCCCGCACTGAATTTCAAGATTTGTTAAACTTTGAAGCTTTAATTGAAAAATTGTAAAGAATTGGACTTAATTGACAGTCACGTCATAGTTCGTGCTACTTAAGTGATTTTTAACCCAATTTTTAAAAAACCCTAATCGAGTTATATAAATAAAATACAAATAAAAATGAATAAAGAGGAGAAGAGAGACAAAGTGAGATGTTGAAGAAACATTATGTTCGATATGTCTACACTATCATGTCATGTCACATTGATCTATGGATATATCCCTCCCTCTTCAATAATATCACACTTAAAGCCCATGATAATGAATATTACTTTAACCATGTGATGATCATATGACGGTTCTTTAAACTAAGTCGGAACATATATAAATACAACAAACCTGAGTGGATCATGAGGGCCACGACAAGAAACAACAGTGCAACTCTCCCTTTTTCCATCTCTTTCCCCTCACAAGTTGCTATACTACTTGTTAAATTCTGTGATTTAGGAAGACTCAAAGGATCAGCACCTATTTATAGAGTAGTTGATTTGTGGAAGGCTTTTATATATATATGGTAATAAAAAATTAGAAAGAGAAATACACCCAATTAAACACCCAATTGGCAGTGTGCAGGAATTAAGGGAAGATTTTTTATATATGGTAAGATACATTGCAACCAAGTGTGTTTACCATATATAAAAATCTTCCCTTAATTCTTAATCCACAATTAAATGCATTGAGGTATTAATTAAGCCAGTCTACTATTGACACTTGTGATCTTAAATTCAATGGGTTGTATGAGTACGACTAGTACTTATGGTAATATTACAATATTGCACCAGGAATGATAAATATAATCACTCAACCTTAAAATGAAATTCAATATGAACCTTTTCACACACTTATATATAATATATGCCTATATGGTAAGGGTTGGATTTTGATTACCAAATTTACAAGAATTTTCCTTTTTTCCTTCATGACTTCGACCAATTAATTTTTTTATTTTTTTTTTATAAATTTTTTCAACTATTATTTAATTACAAGAAGTAACAAGTGCCATATATAGATAGGATGATATAAATTATTTGTAATAAAATATGAAAATACGATCAAAATAAAATATTATTTACAAAAATCTTCCCTTTTAATCCACAATTAAATGCATTGAGGTATTAATTAAGCCAGTCTACCATTGACTTATGTGATCTTAAATTCAATGGGTTGTATGAGTATGACTAGTACTCATGGTAATATTACAATATTGCACTAGGAATGATAAATATAATCACTCAATCTTAAAATGAAATTCAATATGAACCTCTTTTCACACACTTAAATATAATATATATATATGCCTATATGGTAAGGGTTGAATTTTGATTACCAAATTTACAAGAATTTTCCTTTTTTCCTTCATAACTTCGACCAATTAATTTTTTTTTTTTTTGTTATAAAATTTTTCAACTATTATTTAATTACAAGAAGTGACAAGTGACATATATAGATAGGATGATATAAATTATTTGTAATAAAATATGAAAATACGATCAAAATACAATATTATTTTTGGTGTATGTGATCATGCAACGCCATTTTTGAGTAGTATTCCATATCAAAAGTAACAAGTTTTGAATCTATATATATTTTTTACATGCAGTGGGATTTGAACCTACCTAGGCATCTATTCCATAATTGTCGGAAGTTTTCATTTTTAGTTATTTGGCTAAAAGTCCTATTTTAAAATTATTTATTAGCGTCCTTCTATAATTTTTTTTTCTTCCTAAAGTCCTATTTGAAAAAAAAAAAAAAGTATTGCCTAAAATCCTTTTTCAAAATATGATTTTCTTTGAGACAAAATTGCCCTTCCACCTTACAAACCCTTTTCTTATTTCTTTTTCCCTCTCCTCTCCACCTGTGAGATGGAAGCTTCGAATTGCAGCAACCGTATGATTTGACAGTCTAAAATTAGTAAGGGAGAGATAAAGAGCGAAGCTATGGAGAATCAGATGGTCTCTGCAAGCTCTGACAACTGAGAAGCTTTATCCATCTATGTAGGCAGACCCGGCCTTAATAGTTGTGGTGGGCATGTAGGCAGACCCGGCCTTAAGGGTAGGCCTAAGAGGCCATGGCCATGGGCATCAACTTTTTAATAAAATTTAGAGGCATCAAATTTGGTTTTAACAGTGATTAACTACATAGGCAATCAATTTTTATTCAAGGGCAATCCAAAGGGCCAAATCCTAATATACTACATATGTTCTACTATTTGGCCACTAGTTTTTGTTGTTGTGTCTTTCTTTAGAATATGATTTTTGTTGATTTTTTGGTATCATTATTCTATATTTGTTTGACACATTTATGGAAAATATAGTTGAATTATATTCATTTTAATGGAATTGTATTCAAGAGTTGTAATCAATTCTTGTTTATTAGTTTGATATATTTTTAATGATGATAGAAAGTATCGGGTGAGCCTATTGAAAATACTTATTGTGAATTAATTGTTTATTTGTAAGGAAAATTTCATTCGTCCTCCTTTTTTGTCTTCCCTTGCGCATCTGGCCAACTTGGAACAGGTATTTTGAGAAACCAACCGTTGGATTTAATATTCCACTTATACTTATCACGAATGTAAAAAATCACATTGATCCAATGGTCAGTTTTTGCAAAAAAAAAAATTTTAATTGTAAAATATAATGAAAAAATTATGAAAAACTGTCATAGTCTATTTTTTGAAAAACCAACCGTTGGATCAATGTGATTTTTTGCATTCTTAATACGTATAATGGAGCATCAAATCCAATGATGAATTTTTCAAAATAATTATTGTAAGTTGGTCAAATGCACGAGGAATGACAAAAATGGTGGACGAATAGAATTGTTGTATTTGTAATGATGATAGGTAATTCAGGGTGAGCATATTGAAAACCCTCCTTGTGAATTAATTATTGTAGGTTTTGTTTATTTGTTTGATATATTTATAATGATGAAAGGAGGTTCATGGTGAGCCTGTTGAAAATCTTCCTTGTGAATTAATTGTTGTAAATCTTCTTTATTAGTTTAATTATATTTGTAATTATGATAGGGAGTTCGGGGTGAGCCTATTGAAAACCTTCTTTCTGATTTGATCGTTATAGGTTGTTTGGTTATTTCACAAACCATCTAGCATCGAAGAGCTCAAGATCAAGATTTCTTGAGGGTTGCTTGAAGATCAAGATCGAAACTTGCTTGATTTGTTGTTGAAATCTTTCAATGCTTTGCTAGGATAGTAAGTGGACTTAGAATCTAGGTGATTTAGAATGCCTAATATACATAGGAATGATCCACATTTGGAATTTGGTCAAAAAATGTTTTAAATTAATTAATCTTTTATTTTTGCCAAAGTGGATCGATCTAGCCTTTTTAGTAGGATCGATCCTACAGATAGAAGGGGGTGGATCGATCCAGGAATAAATATAGGATCGTTCCAAAGTGAGGAAGTTCGGAAAATCTTCTATTTTTTGCAGATTTTGATGTGTTTTAACTTATACCAACTTCTACAGGACTAGGTAAGTTTACTAGGGTTATAAATAGGTGTCTTTAGCCTAGTTTACATGTGAGGAAAATATTGATTCATCTTTTACATAGAAACCCTAGCTTCCATAGCATGCAACACCTTCTCCATGGTGTTTAGCTTTAAGTTGCATATTCTTTTCTTTTTTATCTTTGATCTAAAGAGGTTGTAAACCATACCCAGATTTTTTAGAGGGATTCAATGGATCGAATCTCACCGTTGTTAGCTTTGGTGGATCTCCAAGGTGGTTGGGCTTTGCCGGTGGATTTCCGGTGGTTGCCGTCAGTTATGGTGTTGATGTACTGTTGATACATTGTGAGCTACGAAGACGTATCGTGGAGCTCGAAACGAGGTAAAGACTGTGCTCGTTCGTGGACTCGTTATAGAAGAAACTTAAAGACGGCTTGAACTACTTGGCTTGTGGACTCAAGTGTTGGTTAGTAGTGTCAGAGTCTTGTAAGTTGTCTTTTTCATAGTGTTTCCATTGTTCCCGAGATTTTTTACCCTGTTAGGGTTTTTCTCATTAAATCTCTGTGTTCATATTTTAACTTCATTTTTCCGTTGCATATTGTTGATAATTAAACACAAAGATTGATTAGGGTTAATTAATTAATTAAGTCTATTTGGATAATTTTAAGTAACCCTAATTTCAAGATACTCGCATCCTCAAAATTTCAATTGGTATTAGAGCAGAGTTCGCTCTTTTGGTTTAATCGCCTGAGTGTGATCCTGCATATTTGAGGATATGGGTTTCTTGAAAGAAGGGGGTTCAAATGTTAGACCACCATTGTTTGAAGGTTTGAACTACCCTTATTGGAAGTCTAAGATGATGATTTTTCTAAAATCCATATATGATAGGGTTTGGTTGATTGTTCAAACAAGTTGGAGTCCCCCCACTATTATCAAAGATGGTGTTACCTCTCCTAAATCCTCCGAGGAATGGGACAAAAATGACCTAGAAAAAGGTAGTTGGAATAACAAAGGGCTATATGCCATTTTTAATGGTGTATTTGGGTCAGAGTACCGTAGGATCATGACTTGCACTACTTTGAAAGAAGCATGGAATATCTTACAAGTAACCCATGAAGGTACTCGCCAAGTGAGGAAGTCTAGGCTTCAAATTCTCACATCTAGTTTTGAGAGAATTAGCATCACTCTTCTTTTTTTTTTTTTCTCGTGATATAAAACAAAGTAAAAACACTAATATGTCAACCAATCAGAACCTTTTAAGAGTTGTAGTTATCTGCAAGTCATTGGATCCATGCCACTGAAAAGGGGAGAGAGGGGGGAGGGGAAAGTTGTCAAAAAAAAAAAAACATGGTGAAAACAAAAACAAAAAACATAGTGAAAACACAGTTTTGGGCATTTTCACCGTGCTAGGTGTTTTTACTACATTGGGTGTTTTCACTGTGTTAGATGTTTTCACTGTACTCGGGATAGTTCTGCCATTTTGAAAAATATTTTTAAAAGATTAGGACTTTTCGCATGAAACAATTTTTAAATGAGACCTTATGAAGGAAAGAAATATTATGAGGACTTTTCACATTAAACTTTTCTTAAATAGGACCTCGCTCCAATTTTCCTTTAATTTAATTACTTCTCTTAACCAGCTTTAGCATCGCATCTAACCATATCTACTGAAATAATAATAAAAGTTTCAATAACAATAATAATTTTGGAGTAAGCAACTATCTGAGGCTTTTTCCATGATTCCTTATCACTGTAGTCAAAACAGTAAATGATCATAATAAATTTCTATCGCTTTATAAAAAAATTCTAAACCCTCTCTCCCAAGTCTACTTTGGATCTGAATTTTGAGAGTTGGGACTGTGCTAAGCTTGGGCCACCTAAATTTTAGGCAAGCATAGGCCAATCTAGCTAATTTGAACTTGTAGTGGACTCATTTGAACTGTCCTATAATGGTGGAAATATATGCTCCTCTGTCTGTCGTCTCTCCTCTCTCTCAATATATATATATATATAAATACAAAAATGTTCCTATCAGCATATGCTATTTTTCGCGAAAGTTAGCATAAGTTTGATAGGTAATTATCCGCAGATTGGTATTTTGAAAAACTGACCATTGGATTAAATACTATGCATATGTATGTCATGCATGTCAATAATCAAAGTGATCCAACGGTTAGTTTTTCAACTATGTCACCGAAAAAAACTTACATAGTTTTTAGCTGTTAGAATTTTTCACAGTCTATATTTTGATATGCTAACATCTTATCACTGTAATTTTTAGCATACGTGACATCCATAACAAGAGTATCAATTTAATCCAACGGTCGAGTTTTTAAAATCCATATACCACAATTAATTGAAGACCTCATGCTAATTTTCGAAAGTCAGCATATGTGCACTAGATTAGGACTGTCTATATATATACGAGATTCATATTTAAGATCCAATCCATCACCAAAGAACACTGTCAGTAGAGTCACCGATGAGGACTGGAAGTGGATCACTCTCATAGTTGAATGGTTTAGATTTAGGCTTGTTTATGTTCGTAGATAGAGCAAGACAATCAAATCTATTTCTTCTTGGGGGCATTTTTGTCCTGTTTTGATAAATAGAACTTATTACAAAAAGAATCCCCACATAGGATCTCATGCAGCAAAAAACAATAGGGAAAATTATCTATACCCTCTTATAATTTAGATTCTATACCATGAGGTCCAATACCCTCTAAGATTTCCCATGAGATCCTTCCTGGGTATTTCAAAGTCAATCCTTTTTTATATTAACATATTTGCCCTTATTTGATAAGATTAGATTTATTGTGGTTTCCTTTTAGAGTTTGTAACTGTATGTAACTTTTTATGGAAAAATTTTAAATTATTGAACTCTTTATGAAAATTTTTTAAATTGCATTTATTTCAAATTTTGAATTATTAATCTCTTTTCTATATTTATTCTCAAAGAGTCCATTAAAATTAAGTTGCATTATTGGACTCTTTGAGAATAAATAGAAAATTTTAATTTCCATACTCATGAAAACTAAATTAGAAGGCAACCAAATTTTTTATATTCCACACATGAAATCATTGGTACCAATTGTTTTAATTAGTATACGAACTATTTATTTCCCAAGCACGATAATAAAAACGTGGGTTTACAGAAATTAATTTGAACAGAAATAGGCATACCTCCAAGAACAATTAAGCAGTAAAGCAGCCCAAAATGCTGTAATAAATCCAAGACCCAGAATTCTAAGCAGCCCAAAATGGTGGAAATATGTGGAAGAGAGGGGATAATGCAACCCATTTGAACTATTTGCCCATTCCAACCATTTGTGATTTTTTACCATTTTATGAAAAAATACATTGTTTTTAAGAAAACTAGCCGTAATATCCACTAGAAAACATCATTTTGAACAACTTTGTAGAAGAAAGTTTTTCCAAAATCTATCATTTAAGTAGACTTTTTGACCATTTATTCTTTTTACAAAATATTTCGCAAAAAATGCCAAAAAGTCTACTTCAATGATACATTTTGGAAAAACTTTCTTCTACAAAGTTGTTCAAAATGATATGTTCTAGTGGATGAAGCAGCTAGTTTTCTTAAAAACAATGTGTTTTATCATAAAACGGTAAAAAAAATCACAAATGATTGGGTTGGACAAATAGTTCAAAGGGGTTGCATTATCCGCTCCCTATGTGGAATTGAGGCCTTCAACTGCTCGCAAATAGGCAAGTATAAATGGGCCAGTTATATATTCGAGTGTTGAGACTGTGGGCGGAGCTTGGGTGGCCCAAGCTTTGGGATGCATTAGGCAAGTGTATATGGGCCGGCTAGTCGAGCTATTTTGAACTTGTAGTTCGTGGACTCATTTGAAATGTCCTATTATTCAATTTGAACAAAATCATTTATCACCAAATGCACGTCCAATTACCAATTCATGTATGTTGATCGATTATGTCAATCTGAATTCTGAGATCTTAATATATATATTGACATGCATATATATATATATATATATATATATATATATATATAGGAATAATAAGTCAATATTTACTGATTTGGTTTAAGTCAGTAAACACTTAAATGGCCGATAGATCTCAGCCATTTAGCCATTAATTGAGTGATGATCTAAGTCATTTGAATGATCTAACAGCCATTTAAGTATTTGTTGACTTAGGCTAAGTCAGCATTTACTATATATATATATATATATATATATAGAGGTGCTAATATAAGGTGCACTTGATGCAACTTGCATCAAGTGCCCTCCTCTACAGCCACCTGTGATGAAAATTTTTAAAAACTGACCGTTGGATTAGATACCCCTATAATGTATATCATATCTGCCAAAAATCACAGTGATCCAACGGTTGGTTTATGAGAAAACTTACTGCTAAAAAATGATAACATTTTAAAGAACAAAAAAGTCATAATTTTTTAGCAGTCAGTTTTCTCAAAAACCAACCGTTGGATCACTGTGATTTTTGGCAGACATGACATACATTATAGGGGTATCTAATCCAACGGTCAGTTTTTAAAATTTTTCATCACAGGTGGTTGTAGAGGATGGCACTTGATGCAAGTTGCATCAAGTGCACCTTATATTAGCATCTCTGTGTATATATATATATATAGTAATTTCAGTCTGTTTAAGGCTGATTTTTACAAAATTCCAACCGTCGGATCGATATGATTTTTTGCAGACGTGGCATGCAGGGGGTCAGCATCATATCCAACAGTCGGAATTTGGAACCGACCACAGGAGTATGGCCAAATGGCCGTGCAGTCCACTTGCTGTCTGGACCCCATACGATCAGCTTTGTATATATATATATATATATATATATATATATTATCAAAGAATAGAAGAAAGATTTGAGGTATCTTGTGAAATTCAGGTAGCCCTGCGAAGAGAGAAAGACAAGCATAGCTCAACTATCCAACTACCCTGAAATGCTACCATCCTCAATTTCTTGGTGGTTGGGCGTTTTCTCATGGTGTTGGACCAAAACACACACTCTTTCTCTCTCTATCTCCCCCACCAAAGATGATTTAAATAAGTTTATATGGGTGGGAATATATATATATATATATATATATATAGAATCTTGGAAATTGGAATGAATCTAATGAGGGTTTACATCAATTCAATGATAGGGAATCCAAAGTCATGGAATAGAGTGTGGTGAAATGGCAACTTTAAGCACTCCCCAATCTGCCGCAAACTAGATTTACAAAATCAGTGCAATCTTTTGTACCTCTCTATTCACTTTTTACTACATGATTTTACAAATAAATAAAATGAAGAAAAGGTAAAAATAAATAAATAAATAAATAAAATGTTAGGATTGATTAGGAATACACTTTAATTTTAAAAGTTCTAAAGCATTTTGGGTGCAAATGCTTTTGCTTTTTTTATTTCAATTATTTTTTAGTATTTTGTTTGTTAAGAGTCAATGTATATTTCATTTAGAAGCAACTATTATTATATTATAAAATCATACTAAGCGTACATCAAAGACACAGATGGTGCAATCATGGCATGAATTCTCTCTCAAACTTCGTACAATTTGCCAATAAATTACCATCTCTGTTCATGGAGTCGCGTCTAGTTTATACACCATAAAAAAATAAGGTTTTATACCAAAAAAGTCCTTGATTGGGTAATTAATATATTTTTTAAAATAATTTTTTTTTATAATGACAAATTTATCCATTTGACTTAGCAAAATGGAATGTTTTGATTTTCAATTTATGATACTAGATAAGATTTTGTTCCCGGTGTAAAATTCGATCTTGAGAATTTGTAAGTGAAGGTCTTTGTGCGAGCGTGTCAGGGCTAGTTAAAGTCCAAGAAACCGTTTTGAACACGACCTCTAGCACCTTCTAGGCTGTGAAATTATGACGTGATCCTAATGTCTAGTCGGCCACTTTAAAATGAAATGGAAATTAGGTGATTGACGAGAATTAGAGGTTGATCCTCTTGAGTTCTAGTGTGTGAAGGTCTTAGAAAATCTTAATTAAAATTAAAATTTAAGTAAGAAATGATAGCTATATGGAAACGCATCAAATAACTGAAATAAATCTTGAATAGAAATGTACTTACAGTGCAACACATTACCATTTTAAACTGGGAAATTGAGAGCTTGAAATCAATGAAGAGAATCCAGAAAATGCGTTACTAAAAAATTAGAATTGCATGAAATTCACATAAAACTCGACATCAGACTGAGAAATGTATAGAAAACTAAACTCTAATCTATAGCTAAATTAGTATTTAAACTAAGGACGAATTGCAGAATTGTATAAATGAATAAAAGTTGCTCTTGGGTAGTTTGATTGACATTGTGTGTGTGCTTCTGTCCCGTAGGATTGTATTTATATTGCCTTGGACATTATGGCAACTGCTTTGGCAGTGGAATTGAGGCATTCAACTGCTTGCAAATAGTGGCCCACTAACTGTTTACCGCTTGGGTCGTAGGCCACGTTTCTCATCTCCACTAGCTTCCTGCTGTGAAATAGAGCTTCAGCCCTCCACGTGGTATTTATCACCTGCATATTTCCATTATTTCCCACCTTCTCTCCTCTGTACATGTGTCTTACTAATATTTTCATTCTCCTTTTGTACACGTGGTAAACTCATGCTTTCCATTAGCTCGCCTTTCTAGTTTTTCTGTACACGTGGCAGATTCATATAAATTGCCCATGTGTACTAAATTTTAAAAATACGGTGAAAAGATTTAATTGAGATATGTTATTAATTGGAATTTTGAATTAGTTTCTATTAGTAAGATTTAGTTTTCTTATTTTATTTTTTTTTAAAAAAAATTGAATTTTGAATCTATTCATGTTATTTGAATCGACATAAAAGCCAACCTTTGATCGACTTCAACAAGCGTTGATGATTGGGGCGCTTTGCCTTCACGATTTCCTCAACTTGATCTCTCCCTACTTTTTTTTCTTTATGGTGGAGCTAATTAATGAAAGGAATGGTTTGGGTCTTCGTATGTTAGAAAGTGATAA
Organism: Hamamelis virginiana; assembly: GCA_017140935.1. Classification (NCBI taxonomy): domain Eukaryota; kingdom Viridiplantae; phylum Streptophyta; class Magnoliopsida; order Saxifragales; family Hamamelidaceae; genus Hamamelis; species Hamamelis virginiana. The sequence goes on from JAESVK010000136.1 coordinate 1,577,970, forward strand.
TATATTTTTGTTTTCATCTTGGATGGTTATGGTTTGCCTAGCTTGTTTAGAAGCTATGTTAGTCTTGGTTTCTATGGTTAAGGTTTTGTCCTATTTTGTCTTTTTTTACCACTCTCTCGGCGTTTTCGTTATGCTCTCTAGTCAAACCATCATATTAGTTTCGAATCTAAACATGAAACTGATAAGATTTGGAATCTAAAATCTATGTGTTTTAAAAAAAAATCGATGAACTCATCCGTGTTTTTAGGAACTCATTCGTGTTTTTATGGGGAATTTGGCTGGAAGTCCTCTAAAGAAGTTTAATGAGATAAGTCCTACTGATATATTTTTTTATTGTGAAAATTCCCATTGCCATCTTTTGGACAAAATTATCCTTGCATTGAGTATCATTTTTAATCGAAATGCCTCTTTCATTCTTTACAGAAGAGAGGAGAGAGAAAAATGATTTTTTTTTCGAATCTTCTTCTGCGCGCTTCAACCACCATCAACCTTGCAGCACCATTCATCAACCTCCACAATCTTCATCATCTTCTTTTACTTCTAACTGAGTCATGATTGTTTGCTTTAATAAAACCCTCTGGCTCATCGAGCGTCTCTGCAGCCATAACAGAGATGAGCCAAACCTCAAAATGAATCAAATAAATGGTTCATACATGATATATTAATTCATATATAAGATACCATAAATGCAGACCTTGTAAACACAGTATAAGAAAGGAGGTTAGAGAGGGAAATGGGCTCTGCACGCCAACCCAAAGCCTAATATCGCCATTGATGGAGCATATATTCACCATGCCATGAGTGTTAGATGTCTGGTGACTAAAACACATAAATACTAAGAAAGCCTAAGTGAACCAGATCAAAAAAGCAGCTAAATTATGCTCGTAGAGATAGAAGGGATAGCAATGTCAATCGGTGTGATTCGCCGGAGATGGAGCTCGCCGGCGAATTTGTCGGAGATAAAAAGAGAGAAGAAAAAAATATAACATTCTCTACCTTTTTTCCAATTTAATTTTTGACTGGTACTGATTTTTCCAGTCGGATTCTTTGCCGGAAACTCAACCATGCTCCACGTTTCTCCACAGTCAACCATGGTTTTCTGGTAAGATTCTTGCCAGATTGATTTCTGATATCTTTTCCGCTGATTTTCCATTAGATTGGTCGGTTGGCGGCACCATCAATTCTTCTTCGGCGGAATGTGTATTGAAGCTTCATTGGAGGCATTATAAGCTTTTTATAAGCTTAAAAAGCTTAACATTGATCTGCAAACTAAATGCATTATCTCCTCATTCTCCTCTCTTTTTTTATTTTTACTGTGGTATGGATTAAAACATAGTGTTTTAACCGTGTTCTTGCAAACACTGTGTTCTTGTATATGAAGACATTGGAGGAACCATATTTGTTAAAAATTCTAGGTATTTTCACTGTGTTAGTGTTATCATTGCGTTGGGTATTTTCACTGTATTTTCATTGTGCTTGGTATTTTTACTGTGTTTTCATTGTTCTGGGTATTTTTACTGTATTTTTACTGTTCTGGGTATTTTCATTGTGCTGGGTGTTTCACTATGCTGGGTATTTTCATAGTGCCCCTTATGCTTCTAACCTATATTAAGGTTACTGAAAGAGCTTATGTCATAGAGATAGATAATATCGAAATGCAAAGGATTCAAATGAGAATTCATGGAAGGAGACAGAAGACAGGAAGAGGATCAAGGAGAGGTTCAGGAAGATGAAAGAGTTCTGGGCAGAGTTCTGGACAGGCGATAGGTCAGGAGCACGAGCACGAGCACGAGCACGTTTCAGTGTAGAATTTTCCACAAGGTTCTGGGTATGGTTCAAGGTTATGGACAAGGATATGGGAAAGATGTTGGTAGAAGCCAAGGGAGTTATGGTGTGTAGCAAAGGGGTAAAAGAGGAGGTAGAGGCTCAAACAGTGGTACCAGTGGTAGTTCGGGATCGTCGAGTGGACGATCGATCTAGAAATTCACCTTATCAGCGCACTAGCCAAACTGGTGGTAGGGGAGGATGATGAGAGTAGGAGGTTGGTTTGTTATTCTTGTGGGAATGAAGGGCATATTTGTTGAAATTGCCCATTTGTGATGGATGATGCCCTAACTTCTCAGATTCCACAGTTTTAGCAGTATCCTCCATACCCTTAGCATTAGGCTTTTCAATCCCCACAGCAACAATCGCAGCAACAGCAAAACTTTCCGCGGCCACCTTTCAGGCTGGGCAATTCCGTCTATTCGCTCCTAATATAAGACTAATGTAGCAGCCTCAAACATCGCAGACATCGCAGCAAGCCTCATTGAGTCGACAACTACCAAATCATCAGGCTAGAGGTGGATGACAAGGTCTAAATACTGCAGGGCGAGTGATTTTAATGGTTCCAAATAACACTGGACCCACGAATGAAGTCGTTGAGAGTATGTTTTCGCTTTATAACTCTTGGGTTCTGGTGTTATTCGATTCGGGTTCCATGCATTCTTTCATAGATGTAAATAGTGCTCTACATTTGGGGTTATCTTTCTAGCTTTTGGGCTATTCCCTGAGTGTGTCGTCACCGGTGAGAATGGATGTTAATGTTGAATTAACATGTCAATCATGTGTTATTGTTATAGAAGGGAGTAAGCTGTATGCAGATCTCATAGTGCTACCGTTATTTGGATATGATGTTATTTTAGGAATGAACTGGTTGGCAAGTTATAGGGCTTTGATAGACTATTTTCGGAAGAGAGTAATGCTCTTTCTGCTGGGTGAAGATAGAGTATGCTATGTTGGGGAACGAGGTGGATCTACTATGTTTCCCAAGTAGCAAGAAGGAGTTTAAACGTTTCCAAGCTTGTGTGTTTGTCAATACACTAGCAGCTTTAGACTTGGATGATTCTAATTCAACAAGTCTGGTAGGGGTGCCAGTAGTGAGGGAGTATCTTGATGTCTTCACGAATGAGTTACCAGGTTTACTACCACATCGGGAGATGGACTTTTCGATAGAGATTTACCCTGGTACTGATCCTGTTCATCTTCCTTCATAGAAGATGGCACCAACAGAAATGAAGGTGTTGAAGAGTCAGCTGGAAGAACTAGAAGCTAAAGGATTTATAAGGAATAGTCATTCACCTTGGAGTTCTGCCGTACTTTTTGTAAATAAGAAATATGGCTCTTTGAGATTGTGTGTTGATTACAAAAAGCTTAATAGAGTCACTGTGAAGAATCGTTACCTCTTGCCTCGCATAGATAAGTTATTTGACTAGTTGAAGGATTCGTGTTACTTTTCTAAGATCAATCTATAATCAGGCTACTATCAACTTCGGGTTAGAGAAGATGACATACTCAAGACTACTTTCAAAACTCACTATAGCTTATATAAATTTTTTGTATTGCCTTTCGGTCTGACTAATGCTCTTGCTGCCTTTATAGACTTAATGAACAGAGTGTTCCGGCCCTATCTTGACAAGTTCGTAGTAGTATTCGTGGATGATATCCTCATTTACTCTAAATCAAAGAGGGAACATGCTTCTCATCTTCGTAGAGTCCTACAATTGTTGAAGGATCATCAGCCTTATGCAAAGAAAGAGAAATGTGAGTTTTTGCTGAACGAAGTGAAGTTTCTAGGGCATGTGATCTCTTAGGAAGGGATCTCTGTGGATCCTTCTAAAATGAAAGCTTGTGTTGAACTGGGAGAGACCCAAAAGCGCTACCGAGATTCGTAATTTTTTGGGGCTGGTAAGATATTATCATCATTTTATTCAAGATTTTTCTCTCATTGCAGGTCCTTTAACTCGACTCACCAGGAAAGGAGTAGTGTATGATTGGGATGAAATGTGTGAATCTGTTTTTCAGAATTTGCAACAGAAGTTAACTTCAACTCCAGTTTTAATAGGGCCAACTAACAGGATGGGTTATACAGTTTATTGTGATGTTTTACGCCAAGGTTTGGGAAGTGTTTTAATGCAGAATGGCAGAGTAGTTGCCTATGGCTCGAGGCAGTTGAAACCGCATGAATTAAATTACCCTACCCATGATTTAGAACTTGTAGCGATGGTACAACTTTGAAGTCTTGGAGGTCTTATCTTTATGGTGAAAACTTCCAAGTATTCACGGGCCACAAAAGTCTGAAGTACTTTTTTACACATAGGGATTTGAATTTGAGCCAACGTCGATGGATAGAGTATATGGAAGATTATGATTTTAACTTGAAGTATCATCCTCGGAAGGCCAAGTTGTTGCTAATGCTTTGAGTAAAAAACCTCATTCTAGAGTTAGCAGTTTGGTGTTGGACAGATAGTTTATGTGGAATGTTCTAGAGAATTATGAAATCTTTGATGTTGGGGATTTCTCATAGGTGCGTTTGTGTAACTTTGCAGTTTAGCCGGTGTTGAACTCTTTTGTGATTGAGGCGCAGGCCTAGAGTGAAGAAGTCATGAGCCTTGTTTCTCAAATTGGCCAAGGAATAAAACTTGAGGGTTGGGTAATTTCTAGTTCTAATGGAGGGCTTCAGTTTCGCAACAGACTTTTTGTTTATAATGACTAAATGCGTGTTGAAGTTCTCAGTGAAGCCAATCGATCTTGATTTTCTATTCACCCTGGGGCAACTAAGATGTATCAGGATCTGAAGCGACATTTCTGGTGGAGTGGAATGAAAAAGGATGTAGCTGAGTTTGTAGCTCGATGTTTTGTTTGAGGCAGAGCATAAAAGGCCATAAGGATTATTACAACCATTGCCAATACCAGAGTGGAAATGAGAGCATAACACCATGGATTTCGTTACTGGTTTATCTCATAGCAAAAAGAATTTTGATGCAGTATGGGTAATTGTTGACTGATTGACAAAATCCGCTCATTTCTTACCAATTAAAGAGATCGAGAGGATGGAGAATTTGTGCAAGTTGTATATTGAGGAGATCGTTCGACTCCATGGCATGCCTGTTACTATAGTTTCTGATCGAGATGCTAGATTCACTGCTCGCTTTTGGGGAGCTTTGAATAGAGCATTGGGAACCCGACTAACTATAAGTAAAGCACACCACCCCCAGACTGATGGCCAATCTGCGCGCACCATTCAAATCTTGGAATATGTTGCGTGCTTGCGCTCTAGATTTTCGTGGAAGTTGGGATAAGTACATAAAGCTGACTGAATTCGCTTATAACAATAGTTTTCAAGCTATCATTGGTATGACACCTTTTGAAGCACTCTATGGACGTTTTTGTAAGTCATCCATTTGTTGCGCTGAAGTTGGAGTGAAGCATGTTGAGAAGCCCGAATTTATTAATGAAACTTTAGAGAAGATCCAGATCATTAGAGAACTTTTAAAGACATCTCAGAGTAAGCAAGAGTGTTATGCAAATGTGCATCGTAGGGCATTGAAGTTCAGGGTAGGGGACTTTGTGTTCCTAAAGGCATCGCAGCGAAAGGGAATTGTACATTTTGGTTTGGAAAGAGAAGCAAACTTGCACCCAAATATGTCGAACCCTTTCAAATTACCAAGGAGGTTGGGGAAGTGGCGTATCAATTGGATTTAACCCCGCAGTTAGAGAAGGTGCATAACATTTTTCATGTTTCCATGCTTAAGAAGTGTTTGCTTGATCCATCTCATATACTTTTTCTACCTGGAGTGAAACTTAAGAAGGACTGCTCTTATGTGGAATAGCCAGTACAAATTCTAGATAGGCATAAGTAGATTTTGAGAAACCGAGTGGTACCCTAAGTAAAAGTTCTTTAGCGAAATCATAATGTGGAAAAAGCAACATGAGAATTAGAGTCCGATATGAGAGAGAAATATCCTTACCTTTTTGAGAACTTGATATTTTGAATTTCGAGGACAAAATTCTTTTATGTGGGTTAGATTGTGAAAACCCAAGTTTTTATTTCAACGTATTTGAATATTTTAATGGTATTTAAAAAAATTGCAAAACAATATGGAAAATGCTGTCCTTGTCCCAAGGCTTTTAAAACCACCCTTTATTTTCTTTTGTCTTCATTTTTCGGCCAAGGCAAGATAGTGAGAGAGAGATAGGGTGCCACTTGAGAGAGAGAGAAAAGGAGGCTACCGTGGAGGGGAGATCGCCGGGAGGTCACCGTTGCCGGTGAAGGTAAGCTCATTTCCATGTCTATCATCTTCCTTTCTTCTTCCCTTTTTTTTTTCTTTTTCATGTAAACCCATTTTTTGTGGGTTTTTGGGTTAAGATGGGTTGGGTTTTTGAGGAGCATGATGGTGGTGGTTTGATTTGGTGTTTGGATTTGCATAGCTTGGGTTTACCTTGAGGTTTATTTTTGGGTATTATGTGTTGTTTTGAGTTTATGTAGGTTTTATGCCTAAAACTTTGTGGATCTTAAAATCATACCGTTGGATTTTCATTTTTCATTTTTTTTCGTGCATTTTGAGTTGTTTAAACTTGTTTATAATAGATATGATGATTTATGGTTGATCTTTGAGTTTGGGGAGGTTTTGGATTAATTTGGTGAAATGTGTAGAATCTACTCGTCACTGGGCATTTCTGGGTGATCTCTATCGATAGAGGTGGTGCTCTCTATCGATAAAGTATCACCTCTGTTCGCAGGATTTTTGGGGTTGCAAGGAGTTTTATCAATAAATGGTGTGAAGTCTATCGATAGACCTCTCTATCAATAGACATGTTTCTATCGATAGATCCTCTTCTTTTTTATTTGACTAAATTGTTCTATTTTTCTTTCCTTTTTGGGACTAATCTAAGAGTTGTGAGAACAATGCAAGGGTTTTGAGTATCAAGTCCGGTTCTATTTGAGTAGAAATAGAAATTGATACGTGTTTCGCTTAACTTTTCTTTCAGATTTGGGGAGTCCATGGGAGGACCATTACGCTTCATAGCTTACATTTGCATTTAGACTTGACGGAGACCTAATTTTGAGGTAGGAATATTTATATTCTTACTAATGCTAATAATGATTATTTTGGGGCCAATGCCCAGGTTATGAACTCTGAGATTTCTGTTTACATGAATATATCATATGATTTACATGAATATTATGTGGTTACAATATACAAGAATGACATCTTGCTTTATGATGTAATGATGTTATGCCATGTGTGAACCAACCAACTTGGATCAGGAGGCCCTCTCGTTCACTTTTTGGGGGGTGTTATCTTGAGTGGATTGTGGATGATGTTTATCCTTCTCTATTATCCACATTTATCCTTCTCTATTATCCACTAAAGATAGGGTTTTTGAAAAAGGATAAGAGTTTGTAAAAAACTAGGAGTCGCCACCTTATTTTTAGGGAACAAGGAAAACACAAAAAAGAGTTTTATTTTCAATAAAACATTGACCCCATATTTTGGAAAATCATGGTCTTTCGAATCAAAGTTGGATTCGGGGGCTAGGTTACAAAGTGGGAAGGTTCCAAGGAACTCCTTGTAGGCACCCACCTCGCCCTAATTAAAGGTCTCCTAATTAAGTTTGGGCTTTATCAAAATCTTTTCAAAACAATGTTATTTATCTTATCAACCACAAAATATGATATATAATACTAAATAATAATAATAGATAATACAAAAATATACAAGAAACCTAATGATCTTAGGAGACAAAAGTCAACCTAAGATTGGACTTGCGTCCTATTGACTGCCTACGTACTTTATCAATTGCTTGACAAAGATCAAAGTCCACGTAGTTCGATTACATAGGACTCTCCTATTGTAACAAACCACATAATCGTAGATATTCTATCTTATCTTGGACTCTAGCTTCGAGAGTTTGAGTTTGATCAAAACACTTGTTATGAGAGATGGAATTTCATTCCATTTTGAATTCTTTCAAAATCACTTTTTAGAATTATTCTCGAAGTAGAATCCTAGGTAAAATAGAACTCTATTCTTAGTGTAATTCTTATAACAAAAAAGAGTCCTAAGTGGGGTCAAGTGACCCCCCTAATCCTAGAGTTTCTAGCTAATCCTAGGTTAATCTAAATACCTAAAACACTATGATATACATGCTGAAATTTCTGGAAAATAAATAAAAAATATAATCAAGAGTGCAAACAATGCATGAAAATGTCCTAAATGCAAATCTAAGTTAACTATGTGAACCTAGGCATGTTTCTATGTTGATTTTGGCCTAAAAATTGAGTTTTAATACACTTTTAGGTCACTTTAAATCCATGGACAGATTTGAAAGTAACCAAAAAGTGTACTTAAAACCCTAAAATAATGAATAAAAGTGATGAAAATATGTACTAAATGCAACCCAATATGTATACTAAACTACCATCAAAACTTGACATTTAATCACAAGGGAATGGACTTACCTTTGCATGCTCCCTCGAACACATTTTTATATATCAATCAAACATCCCAAATGATAAAAATAAATCATGATAAGAATAATACTAATGTTTAACTTGAATAAACTAACAACCTAATATGAACAATACAAATCCATCTTAAAATACTAGCATATGATTTATAAACTAGCCTAACATGATTACTAACCTAAAAAAACTTAAACATGCATGAACTTAATCCTAAATAACCAATCCTAATATGATATGATTAAAGAAGAATAGAAGAAGAGAAATATGCATATACATATGAAAGATAAACTAGCCTATCATACATACTAATAAAAACCTAAACTATGCATACTAATAATGAACTAAACCTTATACATACTAACAATGATCTAAACCCTATATATATACTAAGAAAATAAAACCTAACCTAGCATGATCATAAAAGAAAAAGAAGAACAAGACTAAGAAAAGAAAACTACAAAAGAACTTTAAATTACTAACCTCTTTCTCTGCCTCCTTGCTTCAAGCCTTCTCCTCAAGCTCCAAGCCTTCTCCTCAAACTCCAAGGACTCTAAGGACCTCAAATACTTTAAAACTTAAGCTAGAGTGCTATGGGGGAAGCTTGTGCAATTGTTCAAGCCTCTACTCTCCAAGCTAGCTCTCTAAAGCTTATTCTGTGTGTTAAAACTGATTTTGGGGCCCTCTATTTCTAGGGAGGCCTGAGTTTGATCAATGGCTGAGTTTAAATCTCCTAGGAATGATCCAAGGGCTCAAAATCAGTCTTCCAAGGTGTTCATACTCATCCAAAGGTCCCCATGGCCGAACTAGACACATGGTAGGGCCTAGAAGAGTCTTGGGCAGAAATAACACTGAAAAAGAGCAATTATTGGCTGAGAGGATCGAAGACCATCCACCCTAGGACGGTTGGCAGTCCCTAGGTGGACGTCCATCGGTCCTCCATGCTATTTTTAGCCTGTGTGGGCCTATCTCAGCCAGTTTCGTCCCGGTTTCGGTTTTTTTCTGTTTTTCGGGCCCATTTTAAGTCCAAATTTGACGATTCAAGCGTCGAAATGATCGTGATTCGATTCTCCATGTTTTAAGAAGTGTTTGAAGTGAAAACGTATTGACCTAGGTCAAAGGTTTAGGAAAAAGTCGACCGATTAGCTGTTTAGGGCCTGCCGGGCCCAAATTAGGGTTTTGAAATTTGCTAACCGATTGCTTTCGAAATCATTTCTTCTTCTTGAAAAAAGTTTTAAAATGTTTTAGGAAAATGTTTTTAAGCCTTTGAAGGCTTTTGTTTGATAAAAATATCGAATCCCGATCGCTTCCGGTTGAAACCCTAATCTGGGCTTTGAAAGGGCCTTTCGAGCTTCAAGAGCCAATCATGAGCCAGAAGGCTCCACAGATCTTGTCATTGATCAACTTAGCTACCAAAAACACTTTACATACCTATGCTAAAGTCTCGAGACCATTCGAGACAAGATCGACAGTTATTCAGGGTTTTTGTGATTCAAAGGACCAAATTGCCCTTCAGTCACAAAAGGTCTTATTTTCTATCAAGCCTGGCTCGGATTGCCATGAAATTTTGCAGGAACGTTCCTAGACTCTCTAAAAACCTAATGCAAAAAGAACCAACTCAATCTGACCTAAAAACACACATGTGATAATGGTCTCTACCTAATTACCCACAAAGGGTAAAACTGGGAACTTAGGGTTTTAACACCCTATTTCACTTCTAAACAAAGCAATCATTTATGACCATACTCATGGTAAAAAATGGATGTCTACACCATGGTATATTGTTGTTTATGTTTGGAGTTGATATGAATGGGTTATGTGATAAATGGAAAAAGAGTTGGGACTACTCTTTTTTATATCGATACTGGTTGAGACTACTCCCATACCAATGTGATGAAAAGTGTATTGACTGGCTCATGAGATAAGATGTTATTTATATTGTGAATTCTTAGCATATCACATGTGAATACTTGTATATATATTGAACCACATGTATGTTTGCAAACTTGTTTATAAATGACTATATGCATCTTTGTTATCAATGTTAGTGAGAATTATATTTCTACTGAGCATTCAAACGCTCAACGCTGTCTTTCATAAAGCAGATTCTCAGGATAGTAGAGTAGGATCTCCGGAGCAGAAGGTTTTCCCAACCTTGCTTGGCTATGTAGTCTTTCGGGCGTTGGTCTTGAGTAATAAGTAGCTGTTAGTGGTTAACTGAACATTTGTGATTGGAATACTATATATTACTTACCCTATGTGCCAGGAATGTTGCCACTCTATTAAGCATTGAGATATTTCTACTTATTGCATTTTGCAAATCAGGGACATATGTATAACTCTTCATTTCATATCATGCTTGTTATATATATATATATCTTTCTTTATGTTTGAGTATGAGAATATTTATGAGTATATCAGATTGTATTTCCGCTTTGACATGTGTCAACCTACCCGAAACGGTCATCAATAGTGTCAAATTGGAGCGTTACAAAAGAGCAAAGAGCAACGTAACATGACAAATGATACTTTAGGTATGAAGCCAAGCACAAAGAATGAAAATTCAAGTTGTAAAGATTTGGTATTGTCCTTCTGCGAGTGTTAAGATTTATCGATAAAATCTATCAAAAGGATTAACTCACTTGGATTTCATAATTACCTAGACCTAGAAGGGCTCAGGACTGCTTTATTGGATATATTCATTAGATCTATTTCAACACATGGGGACCAATGTTTTATCTTATATATAGTTTCTCAACTTTTAAAAATAACTATCAATAGTTTGCACACTCAAAAACTATATATATATATATATATATATATATATATATATATATAT
>JAESVK010000136.1:1591089-1605690 GCA_017140935.1 Hamamelis virginiana
ATATATATATATATATATATATATATATATATATATATATATATATAATTCTATGATTGGGGCAATTTTATTGAATAGGTGCTGGACTGTTGTCCAATGAAACTAGAAATTATAACTAGCCGGCCAGCTGCTTCTCCACCATGGTTAAATTGTACGTGTACCAATTATAACTACTCATACACGTAGTAAGATAGTGTTATTTGAATACAAGAATCTCCATGTATTATTACTGGTCCACGTGCATGGTGTGGGATTAGTCAACTTCTTTGCTTGCTTATCATTCAAGCACCACAACTAAGGTCTCCAATATTGAGTAAAACCCAAACCATGTACCCCTCATACACTAATAATAAAATACCAATGAATATAAAATAAGTTTTTTCTTTATTTTTTTTGTTAGTGAGAAAATCATAGAACATACAAATAAATTCTATCATATACTCAAACATACATAAGTTTAACTTAAACGCTATCTTCAAAAAAAAAAAAAAAATGCTCTCTCTCATCCACATCTGAAATATATAACAGTGAAATGATCATGTCAGCAAATATATGTTGATTTTATTAAAATCGGTAAATGCTTCATAACTGTTAGATTTCGGCTATGGTATGAGCTTTAAAGGTCATGAAGTGTTTGCTGACTGCCGATAGCTGACAGGATCATTACTCATATATAATATATCGCATCGATCATAATCGAGTATACAATAATATATTGGGACAATTGATAAAATATATAACAATACTCATATGCTGAATTAGTAATAAATAGAAATTAATTTAATTTAAATTGAATACAATAATAAAATATGAAAATATTGTAGTTTCATGTTTAATTTTAATTCTCATAACCTTATTTCTCTTCACAAGTTTAAAAATTAAATAATTATATATAATATTTAAAATTAAATTTCTCCCAGAGTAAAATTCAAAGAAACGAAAAATACAGATTTAAATTTTGAAAAAAGAGAAAAAGAAAAAAAGAGAGATGAGTTGTGCAAACATTTCACTTTATTTTATTCCTGAATAGTGTCATCCTTTTTTTGCGCACACTCTCTCTCTCTTACTTTCTTTTTCACCTTTGCTTCTCCTCAACGTTCGGTAGCCTACAATATTATACACTATTATACATTTGTGAGGGCCAGTTCTAGATAGAAAGAGAGTGGAACTATTATATATTTGTGAGTCGAGTTCTAGAGAGAGAGAGAGTGGCGCTGGAATAGAATAGCTGAATAGGGCTGTGTAAATACATCAAGCCCACCATGAACACTTCTCTCATCGTCGTTCCCTTCAGCCTTCGTGTTCCATAGTTAGAGAGAGAAAGAACAGAGAGTGTGTGTTCGGAGACAGACAGAGAGAGGAGTTACAGATGCTCTACAAATGGGGAAATTCGGACAGCAACATCTGCCGCTACAGCAGATTCACGATACTCAAACTCGAGGGACTTCGACCCTCTTCTGCCAAAGATGTTCGATGGGTCTCGCAAGACTCGCAAAGGAGTTCAATTTCAAATGCGTTGTCGTTTTGATTCTCAGCGTATCGGTTTTCCTCTCTGCGATCTTCTGGATCCTTCCTCTTCACCCAACAAAATCTGGGTTTGATGCAAAAGATGCCATTAAGCTCAGTGGTATGTCTTTTGTCCTCCTTTTCATGCTTCATAGCGTAGTGTCGTTCTGTAAAATTCTGGTGTTTAGACCAAATGGGTATGTGGTATTTCACCTTGTTGCTGTGCGGTTAGGGTTTTCTGATGTTTTCAGCAGATGGGTATGTGTTATTTCACCTTGTTGATCAAATGATCAGTAATTAGGGTGTTCCCATTTTTATAGCAAATGGGTATCTGGTATTTCACTCAGCTGTTCAGTAAAAGTGGGTTTGTGGTATTCCACCTTATTATTACATAATTAGGGTGTACTAATATTTTGAGCAAATGGGCATGTGCTGTTTGACGACGTTGTTCTGTAATTAGGGTTTTACTGATGCTCTGTTCTGTAATCGGAAGAGCAAAATGAAATAAAAATACTCAAGAAATCCAAATAATTTGCAGAGATATTTAAATACAAACAGACTCCCTAGGGGCGGAATCTCTGTACACTAGGTGATGCCCAATACTCAATCTTGAATTTGAGATTTGGTATATGATTCTCCTTCCCACTTTTCTCGTAAAGTGGGGAGTGCATTAATCAAGGGTGCTTCATTCTTCAATAAAAGTTCTCTAATCAGAAATTTTTGAAAACATGAATCCTTAGAGTTGTTGAGCTTTAACAATAAGGTCTAATTTTCATGTGTTTTTTTTTTTTTTTTTTTGGGTATACTTTGTGTGTACAGGGGTTTGATCCCGTTGATATAAAATTAATGCATTCAATACAGTTTTTACTTGATAAAAAAAGAAGCTCTCATTGGAATGACAGATGCCTACTGAAGCAGTCTGGTGTTCCGGTTCGGATTAATCACTTACATACACTCATACTTACCAAGAAAGGTCCATTTATTGACAGGGTCCAACTTTTTAGGATTTACCACTATTTATCATGGATTCCGGTCCATGAAGTCATGACCAGTAATTAGTAAAGGATGCGATTTCCATTTTAGATTTATACAAAAAGGAAGGAGGCCCATTAACCAATAGTATTAAACATTTTTAAGTGTCTATAGCTACTTATAATGGACTCACTAGTCCGTGTGAGATCATGGCTACTATATGGTATGCCTTTCTCAACAATAAATGACTATTACACCCAGTCAGCTTCATCATATATATTTTTGCTCCGTTGTGAATCATTGCAAATCAAATAAGGAAAGTCCAAATCAGAGACGAAAGAGGGAACTCTAGGCTACTCCTTTTTATTCCATAAAACCCAGTCACCTCATTTTGTTTTGTTCTAATTATGTTATTTCTTTTTTCTTTCTTTTTTTTCGTTAAGGATTTTTTCTAAATTGCCAGTTGCATACAGTTATATCACATAGTCAATGATATCAATTATATATTTAAATATTTATAGATAACCCTTGGTTTAGTTTTTGGAAAGAGTTAAGAAAAGAACAGAAAATGGTATAAAATCGCTTCAAAGAGGTTAGTATTTTCGAACATTTTGTTCGTTTTCTCCATCTTTGATCATTGTCCTTGATGATGGAGTGAAAAGAGTAACACGATAGTTGTTGGAAACTTACAATACACAATAATATATACACAAGATAATACATTATATGTAAAGCGAAACAAATCGGTCACACGATACACATACAATATACAATACAATAGATACAACGTATCTGATGTGTGCGTGTTGATTATTTCCGGTGTTCTTTTAGGAAAAGGAACAATTTAAGATCTTTTTTTCCATAAAAGAAATTACTATACTATTATTTGAAAGGTACTTTAATGTTAAAGCAATCATTTGAAGACCATGGCTTTCTCTTACCTCCTCTGCTAAAAAACTTCTCTATAGTGCTCAGAATTCAGCTGCACTTGCTATTCTCTACTTTATAAGCTTAACTATTGTAGTTAATAAGTATTTAAAGGCAGAGGAAGGATTCACCATTGAAAATAAATTTTTACAAACTTGGAATTTGTAAGTTGAAACTTGGGCCTAAAAGTTGTATTAACACATCACATGTGAAATAATCTGTGATAATGTGAAGTCAAATTAGGTACTCCTCGGTTTAGAAATCAAAAAATGAGGGGAAGGACAGGAAAAAGCATAACAACATAAGAAAAGAAATTTTTTGCATTCCTTTTTCTCTCCTCTTCGTTCTTTCTAAGATACAAACTGAGCCTATGAACAGAGCCTATATGTTCTGTTTTAATTTAGTTTTTCTATATATGAAAGATTGGAAAGCTCATTACTTTTGTAATAGTATATAGTTTTGTCAGTAGTCATAATTTCAAAAATGCATCTTATCTAAACCCTTGTTTATAATGTTAAATATGAAAGGATAAGCATTTGACACTCTATTTGTCATGTTAATGAACTGAGCTTGATAAAAATATGTACTTAATTTGAACAATATTAGATAATTTTCACACATTTTTTCAATTTAATTTTAAAATTTAGGTCTATCTTTTGATGCATGGCACGATTAAATTCACAATGCAATATATATATATATATATAATAATAATTCTTATGAGGACTTCCTTACATGAGGACTTGGCTTTTTAGTCAATGTAAGATAATAATTTTGGAAAACTGACCATTGGATTAGATATTCTTCCAATGTATGCCATGCATGCCAAAACTCACAGTGATCTAACATTTGGTTTTGAAAATACAGACTGTGAAAAACTGTGACCGTTAGATATTATCATAAGTTTTCATAGTCTGTATTTTAGAAACCGACAGTCAAATCACTGTGATTTTTGGCATGCACGCCATACATAGAAAGAATATTCAATCCAATGGCCGGTTTTTCAAAATATCCATCTTACATGGGCTAAAAAGCCAAGTCCTCACATAAGGTTATGTGAGGACGTCCTCATAAGAAAAGGAATATATATATATATATATATATATATATATATATATATATAGAGAGAGAGAGAGAGAGAGAGAGAGAGAGAGAGAGAGAGAGAGAGAATGTATATGGACACGCTGACATGGAAAATTGTAAAATAACACAGGATACGGACACGACTATTTTACCATTGTTAAACCATATTCTACGAAGATGTCGTCTTGTCAAACTTCTTGTATATAAATCCTGCAAACTATCATCTGTATTAGAATTCAAACTTTGTGGATTCTCGGTTTTGTTTGGCTAGCAAGTAATTGTTTTCTTAATCAAGGATGAGGGTTCCCCATTTCACATGATGAAAAATTTTACCCAACTACATGGTTAGTGTTTTGATGGATTTTCCAGTGATGTGAATATTGGAGTGTGGAGAGACTGCAAGTGAGGGGTTGTAAAATTCAAGTGTCAATTGTGATTGAGAAACCAGGTGAGATAATGATGCAGTTGTATTCAATAATTGAATGCTTTTGTCAAATGGATTGGATGTAATTCCCTAGGGTGGTATTCATTCATGATTTACTGAATTAGATGCTGTCTATTTCATTGTTTTGGAATCCTAGTGTGTAGATTTGCAGGTGGGTGTAGCTGAAGAAGTTGATGCCTTTTTGAAATAAAAATGTTTCCAGTAGTGAAGTGTTGATTGCTGAAGTTATTTTAATTAGTTTATAGAAGTACCATTAGTTCTATAAAATACCCATCAAATTGTAAAATACCCAATTTGAATGTTTAATGTAGGTAACATTTTTTTTTTTGTCTAATTTACTCACTCTTATGTAAGGCTTTGGTTTTCCACAAGTAATCTTTCTTGGTATGATCTCTTGCATCATCAACTCCATTTTGACTTGACAGTTGCATCGGAATGGCATCTCTAACCCTTGGGGTAAAGGCGTACTTAATTTTTTATTGAATATTTTCCCAAATCATACTTACAAAAACTGAGGTGTGGAAGTGTGTTTTGAAACCCAAAGCAGACCAGATTGTCGAGCTGTTGGAACCATCAGACCGGCTCCTCTGTGGTTTGTTAACCTCATTGAACCATTATAAGCAATGTATGGCTTTAATTTATGTAGATTGTTTGAGCCAGAAATTTGGAACATTTATATGGAGGAAACCTGCCTGGTTATTAGAACCATCGTGGTTTTTGAGACCTAAAGACGTTTATGTGAGAGTCCATTTTATAGTTCATTTAACTACTGAGAAACAGGCTCCTTTGCATGTTTTCTGAGCTATGTGCATATATGAATGTATTTGTTCTAAAATGAATCTCCTACTACTACCCTTCTTTGTCTTCTTTGTCTTCAACTTTCAATATTTAGGAAATTTCTTATTTCTTAATATTTTTTAGTATTTTTCTTAGTCATACTAATCAATTAATTAGCAGTCAATTATAGTCATGCATCAGTATGATGCCACAGTTCAAACCTAGTGTCCCAGACAGTTGAAATGGCCATGCCATATCTGTAAAATTTTTTGTTCCAAAGTTCGACTCTGGATCTAGTTGGTACCAGAGCCTTAATTATCTATTGAACAATGATTTGGGAATTCCAAGTGTCTTATGTGTAGATACTAATGTATAGAATAAAGATTGGCCCTTCAAATGCAAGGGTTTTGGAAGGTAGATCCTGGTTCAAGTAACATATTTTTGTCTGTTCTCTTGCTTTTTATTGTTCTACTATTGGTTTCTTTGCCCCGCTTTGGTTTTGTTTTTGGATACATGTATTAACATTCTGATGGGATCTATGGATGAAAAGAAAGGGTCACAATATAGTGTAAAATATTTTATTTTCCTGTGAAATTATGCTTTTTAGCTTGATTCATGAGATGGTTCATTAGAAGTTGGTCTCAATTGCTTTCTTTGCCCCACTTTGGTTTTGTTTTTGGATACATGTATTAACATTCTGATGGGAGCCTATGGATGAAAAGAAAGGGTCACAATATAGTGTGAAATAATTATTTTTCCTGTGAAATTATGCTTTTTAGCATGATTCATGAGATGGTTCATTAGAAATTGGTCTCAATTGTGTCACCTACATGTTTTACCATATCTTTTCCCTTCTGAAGATTAACTACTTTTTCCTCTGGTAGGGAAAGGTATAATGAGCTGATGCATTCGAAAAATTAAGATATATAGGATAATAAAGTCGATACATTTTTGTATGCTGAAATACATTTGCTTTTGGGTATCTGGTCCATTTGCATCTTCAGTTGAGAGCTATCACATTGTATTATTTATTGAACTGTATGAGAATTTGATTTTGTTCAGATATTCACAGAATTAAGTATTCTGGGTTCTGTTCTGACACTTGATGCTTCTTGTATATTTTTCTTTTTCAGCCCAAGTTCAGGTATACTTCAGATTGCAAAAGCCCGTTTCACTGCTAGTTCCACATATTGGAAGATTAGAGTATGATATCTCTGGGGAGA
Organism: Hamamelis virginiana; assembly: GCA_017140935.1. Taxonomy (NCBI): domain Eukaryota; kingdom Viridiplantae; phylum Streptophyta; class Magnoliopsida; order Saxifragales; family Hamamelidaceae; genus Hamamelis; species Hamamelis virginiana. Next base: position 1,598,023 of record JAESVK010000136.1, read on the forward strand.
TAGGTGTCCCATATACAAAGGTTTGCTTCGAGCTTCCACCATTTTCTATATATATATATATATATATATATAACTTTTGAACAAATTAAAAATCAATCTCAGGTCAACTTCTTTCTTCGTCTTCTTTTTTTTTTGGGAACAGGTGACCATCCTGTCCATGCATCAATATGGTGCATCTAACTGGACTGATGTAGTTTTTGGTGTTCTTTCTGATCCAATGAATGTTCCAATAAATCCGGTGTCCCTAAGTGTACTGAGATCATCTTTAATTGAGCTGTTCCTTCAGCAATCCAACCTGACATTGACAACATCAATTTTTGGGCAGCCATTTTTGTTTGAGATCTTTAAGTTTCAAGGGGGAATCACTGTAATCCCTGTGCAAGCTGCTTCCATATGGCAGATTCCCCAGATTTTGTTTAATTTTACTCTCTATCATTCAATATCTGAAATACAGGAGAATTTTGTTGACTTCAAGGAACAGTTGAAGTTGGGGTTGCATCTGCTGCCTTATGAGGTATAACTCTTGTTAAAGTAACTTTTTTTTGCTCATTTAATTAAGGGCATCAATTTTTGAGTCCCTGATTGGATTTACAATATCCAAACCAAGACCTTATTATAAGTTTCTCTGGTTCTTGGAAGGTTCAGGATTGGGGATGAAGTGCGTTGTTGCAACCTGCCTTACAATATATCAGACCCCTCTTCATGTACTCAACTATTTACCATTCTTGAATAAAAATGGGTTAACCTTGAAATTTTATTACTGCTGGGTATTTAACTGTGGGCCTAGATTCCTGTTATTGATTTTGGATCTAGAAATATGGTCACAGACCCTTTTAGTTGGACTTGGGCAACATTGTGCGAAAAGATATAGGGTTTCCCATTATGCATTGAATTTGATATTGAGTTTGACTATTCTTTTTTCAACTGCAGAATGTATATGTGCAGATAACAAACAACGATGGCTCGACAATAGATTCCCCAGTTATAGTTCAAGCTTCTGTCATGTCAGATCTAGGGAGCCTTCTGCCTCAGAGATTGAAGCAGTTGGCTCAAATAATAACAGGCTCTCCATCTGCGAAAAATCTTGGCCTTAATAACTCCGTATTTGGTAAAGTTAAAGAAATCAGTTTATCTTCTTTTTTGAAGGGTACCCTTCATACACCCACTCCAAGTCCTTCTCCAGCTCCATCTCCAGAGCTAAACGACTATGCAGGACCATCTGCTTCTCCATATCCTGCTTCTCCATCTTACTCCCCAGCTCCCTCACCTGACATTGGTCACCTCCCACCTTGTTTTAACTGTGATGCTTCTTCCCCACCTGATAATAACTACCCACATGTGCCAAGTCCTACAAGTATGCCTCAACGTTCTTTCCCTCCCATTTCAAATTCTCCTGCACCTTCTATTGTAACTGCCCATCCACCTAACCCTTGTCCGTACATGGGTTCCACAATTCCACCAAGCTCCTCACCAACACCTAATGTTGATCCAACTGTTCCTTCTGCTTCATCACCTCATGCTGCTGCTCCTCCTTTATCACCTTCCATGGGTCCCACATTACAGTTGTCTCCAGATCTGTCACCATTACCTGCAGTATCCTATGGCTCCAGTCCAGGCCAAGATAAGGGAAGTGGAAAAGGTTTGATGTCTCCATCACTTGCCCCATCTCCGCTTGCACTATCCCCATCATGTGAGTCACTGCTGCCAATATATATATATATCTATATATATATATATATATATATATATATATATATATATATTTTAAATTTCCATTTCTCCTAGCATGTTACTTCATGACACAGTGCATATATTTGTACCTTGTTTATTCAGTTTGGATTTTTTTTAATTGTTTATGTTAATTATTGGTTGGTCTGGGCATGATTGAAGGACCAGGAAAAGTGGAAATTGTTTGGTGAAATATGATTTTATGGTTTCTCAAACTGTTTTTTGGATCTTTTTGTCGTAATTTTCCCATCTCCATCTTAATATTTTCTTCCTAATACTAGCTGGTCCCTTACCATATGTTTAACTGCTACGTAGTTAGCTGCCTGGCTGTTGATACCTACTTTTGATAGGGGAGAAACCTTGCTTCTCTAATTTTTTTTTTTTTCCTTTTTATTTTATTTTCAGAAAGAACTAATAGTGTGGTACTTTTTTAGTGTTCTTAGGCAGGGTTTTTGTTGTTTTTATTTTGGCGAACTCAAGTAATTAGTCAAACTAAACACTTCACACTAGGGTAGTTCTTTCAAACTTAAAATGTGTCAATTCCAATTTAGTTGCATAGTACTCCATCCAACAATTGCATGGCATTGTCATGAACACTTAGCGAGTTGAGGATCATCAAGTGGAGAATGTAAAAGCTAAATGAGCTGTTTAAGGTCACCTTCCAAGGTAGTGAGAAAAAGGGATCTAATGGGTGATACAGCCCTTTGATAGAGTTGAATGTTGAAAAGGAATTGATGAAGGATTTAAAAGGACGTGGAAATCCATTCAAATTCAAGATGATGCCCGTTTGGGACCTTCCTCGATTGAGTTTAGCTAGGGACAAGTCTGATTAGAGTTTAGTTAAAATAGAGTCCTAGTTGCTATTATCTTATTAGAATCCTAGTTTCTATTTATTTATCTAATTAGAATCCTAGTTGCTATTTATTTTCTTATTAGGGTCCTTGTTGCTATTTATTTTCTTATTAGAATCCTTGTTTCTATTTATTTTCGTATTTAGAATCCTAGTTGCTATTTTCTTTTTAGAGTCCTAGTTTCTATTCTCTTATTAGAACCCTATCTCTGTATAAAGTGTTGTAAGTCTCTCTTTTGAATGATGAATAAGAATTACAGAAATTTTCAGCAGCTATTAAAGCTGTTGATGGGTTATGTGATGCAATCCTAACCCTAGGTGTGATACCTAAGGGACCTTGGGTGTGATGCCTAAGGGACCTTGGGTGTGAGGCCTAAGGGTTCTAGGAGTGATTCCTAGATTACCTTCTGCTTTTCTCTTCTTCTCCTTTTACTTCTCTGCTGTTGTGCTACTGTAATTTCTCTAGCACCCAAAACCCATTGATGTCCAGAACTTCCGGCAAGTGTTCTTTGTGTTTCCAGCCAATGTCTTACCCCAAAACATTACTCTATTCCTGATGGGAACGGAAATCCCAGGAACCAATGATATGCATATAGACTATACTAAAAAATAAATTTAACAGATGATCCATATGATCAAACAATCTCTCCAGTCTAATCAACCCACACAAGGCGGAAATAGGGTCATACCTTCAAGATCTCTCTGGTTTGATCTCGTTTCAACACGTACTGGAAAACTACACGATGAAATCCGAATATGCTCGACTGAAACCTTCAAGCCTTCTGCTGTATTCCTCTGTATGTCAGAACACGAACAAAGAGTGGCTCTATTCGTGAACCTGTTTGACGGCTGCTCTAGAGTTTGACGACTGCTATCAGGTTGCTAGCGGGGTTTTTGATATTCTGAATGTCTAACCCTAACAGCTGAAAAACATGGCATATAAATAGCCTACAGTAGGGACCTAAGAAATAAGATTTGGGCTCCTAATGTAAATAGGAAAACCTAATTCAACTTGAATTAATTTTCTATTTCATTATTTATAATTCAGTCCACTAAAGAATTATAATTGCACTCCCTATCTTATCTGAAATTATATTTCGAGCTCCATGTTATTAAAAACTTATTTATTTCCCCACGTTAAGATTATAGATACCCGTCCATTAAATTAAATTACTAAAAATTTTATTTAATTTGCATCTGTAAATTTCATTGAGACCTTCCACTTAACTTATTTGATATGTCGGATATATAATCCACTTGCAGGGCTTGATTAGGTTTGACATAATCAAATCTCATAAGTTTCCTCAAGGGGGTATAATCAATCCCTATACCGGGACGTGGATTCTGTTAATAATTAATATTCACTATACATTTAATGTCGTTACCCAACTCACTGAGTTTATTGACCTTTAAAAGATCTCACTCTTTATGAATCAAAATAACTAACACTAAATGTATGTGCCTATTAAATATTTTGGGATTAAGAACATAAGTATTCATAATAACCATGAGGTATAAATTGTCTTATATGTCAGTATAAAACAATTACCCCAAGACAGTTTGTTCAATACACATGAGTGTACTAGCAAAAGAAGTTGGAACTAAACTATTCCCCATAGTCAAGACAGACCTACTGAAATCTTGTGCTACAATCTTACCGATAGTGTGTCTAACTCCATCTCAGACTGTGAACAATAAGCTTATATTTTACAAGAACTGATCTGATCTTCTGTGTGTAAGCCGAACTTTACACACCATATCATCTACTATGTAGAATAAAAGACACATGCATAACATTAGATATGTAATATAATGCAAACATTAGCTCATACAGATTCTCATTAAAATTGGAAATACCAGAATTCATTAGTAAATAAATACCAAGGTCCAATACATAAAAGTATGGCTTTTAGTATATAATCCTAACAATTCCTACCCTAACCCATGTACAAAGCCTACCATCCCTCAACCTTGGATTTCTTCCTCTAACTGTCCTGCATCAGGAATTCACATAGGCCTTGCGTAGTTTGGATTGAGGCTTAGTTGAGTTGTTGTATCCAACAAAAAGGCCTTATCCATACCCCTAATTTTTTTTTTTTTACCCATTTTAATTACTTTGATGGACTTTAGATTTTCTTCTTTCTCTCTTTCTTTGATACATGCAGAAGCTTCATTCTCAAAATGAATCATCCATGGCTTGATAAATAGTTAATTGGTAAATTAATGTTTATATCAATGGTAACTAGTTCATGGCTCCGCCATGGAGGACACTCTTTAGATTGCCAGTCAGCCCTAGCTTCCATTCCATCTCTCATCATAGTGGGGAAAGCCCGTTGTCACTTTGAGTTTGGGTGCCAAGAATCAAGTCCCCAAACAAACTAGTTTCTTGCTTGAGGTAACCCACAAACAAACCAGGGATCTTGTGAAAGAATATTTCAAACTCGTACCACAACATCTTGTTGCTTTATTCCCTCACTTGAAAGGAAACAACATTTAATAGAAAGAACCAAAGAAGTACAAAGGAGGACAATGTGTCCTACCTTGATGCAACATTAATTTCACAATCATGGTTATATTTGGACCTACCCTGTGGTAGCACAGAAAGACAATCCTTGGCTTTGGAACTTCACCATTAATTGCTAGACCAAAAGAGCGAGCAAGTGTAGGGTGAAGACCACTCCACAGTCCATACCTATTTTTACCCAAAGTATTACATTGTTTTTGCTCTCTTTCCTTAAATTTCTTTTGCTCCTTGTTTAATAGGCAAGTTAAAAAGTCTTAGAACAAAACTTTGGCTGTTCCCCACAATAGCAAGTCATTATTTATAACATTTTATGGAACAGTTAAGGAAGTGAATTTATCTGTCACCAATTGCGATGCCTACTCCACAGGCTGAAGAGACACTACTTGCACAAGTGAGCATATTTGTGAGTAGTTAAAGGAGGCTCTTTGTACAAACTGAGATAGAGCTCCTTGGTGAAGCAAAGTTGATACAAAAAATATTTGTCTTGTATAGCAGGGAACGTTGGAAACTAGTACCATAGCCATTTGATGACTGTGGCATGCTATTGAGGCAATTGATTGTTAGATGCATTTTATAGCCTTCTCTATGTTCTGCTAATTCAGTTACGTACTTGCTTGATTTTGATGACAGTGGTTGAACTTGATTTTGCTTATTAATTTTTTGCTTGTATTTACATCATGTGTTGTTTTGCAGCTTTTGCAGTAAGTCCTTCCAACCAGGAAATATGGATACTGAGTTTCTTTGGACTCTTCTTCCATCTCCTTTGTTGGTTACATTGATAGTCATTTCTCATCATACCACCCAAAGACAGTTTCCTTGGTACACAAAGCACAACAGGTTTTTGATGTTCAATTCCAGTTTTGTTCAGAGGATAGGATGCTAGAAGCTCCTGTGACACAAACAGATTTTCTTCAGGCAAGCGAGGTATATATGTATATGAAATGGAAGACGAATCGTAGGTCAAAGCCAAAAAAGTGGCAGGCCTCTCATCTCTGCTCGACATTTGTGATGCTGAAAGAAAACACGGTGTTTTTCCCAAAGGGAATAACTCCAGAAGATGATATGAGTAGTAGGGCAGTGAATGCTGTCTTGCAGATTTCAAGATGACCCTTCTTTTATTATGATTCAAGTGTAATATACATAGGTTCTTTTTTAGCATCTGCAATGCGAGTAAAGCAAAAGATGTCAATGCGAAAAAAAAAAAAGGGATGAAACTAATGTCATACAGAACTTATAAATACAGAGTACATGTTCACATGAATTCAGCATGTTGAATTTAGATCTTTTTTTCTTTTTCTTTTTAGTTTTTTGGGGTCAGCTTTGAATTTAGAGCTTTGATTTGTCTGATGATTGATGAAATAGCTTTCATCAAGGCCCTTGGAAAAGGATTTGGATAGCTACAATTGGCATCCTATCCTCTGCAGTCTGATAATTACTTAATTGTGCTCTGGTTGTTTGTTCTTTGTTTTGAAATGAAAAAGAGAAGTTTGTTCAACAGGCGCAATAACAAAAGCTGAATAATGTAGAGTAGGAAAATCAGGGAAACTGGTTAGTTCACAACCAACATTGCCTAGCCGCCGCCGCCCCCCCCCCCCCCCATAGAGGCAATGTCTTCTAATTGTACCTTCAAGATGGGAACAGCATGTTTGTTATTTGTTTTCAAAATAACAAGAAGTTCAAAATTTGATCCTCGTGCAGTTTAATTTCTTTAGGGTGAATAAAATGGGAGTTTAAATGATTTATTATTATAATTATTATTCTATGATGCAATTCTTGGGAACAAGGAATTCACTATGTTTTCCTACATTAAAAGCACAATGGTAATGATAATGAATTTTTATTTGATACTTAGGGTTCATTTGGGATAATTTCTACTTGTACTTATGAAACAGAAAAAGAAGAGAAGTAAAAGTCTGTTTAAGCAGAAGCAGAAGTCAGTTATGTTTGGGAACTGTATTTTAAAAGTGTTATTGACACTAAAAATGCTTTTATGTTTGTTTGGATACTATTTGAAAAAGTTGCTTATAATGTTGAATTGACATTATTTCCCTTGTAGAATAGTTAATTATTTTCCTATTTGGCAATTAAATTATAAATATTTATTATTTATAATTTTATAAATTTGGGAGATGAAAGCTTACCGGAAGAGATCGAGTACAACATTGAGCAGCTAGCCAAGCGCCTGTTATCTTCAATGGAGGAAAAGGCATAATGGGTGGAAGAAGGCCAAGACGGCTGCCTTTAGGGTTTAAGAAAGGTTGGGATATGGGCGGAATATTTTTTTGTCCTAGTTCATTATTAAAGGACATTATTGGTATTTAGATTTTTTTAGTAAAAAAGTAACTTCTATTTTGAGCAATGATTTAAAACTCGGACTGTTGATCGAACCAGCAAGGTAACCGGGTTAAGGGTCCACTGGTTCAACCGTTGGGTCAACTAGGTTGAACCATGACGTCATTACAATGTCATAAATATATTAATTATAATTTATTTAATTATTTATTAAAAATAGCATTTTAATCTACATAAATTGAAGAACCTTTTTTTTTTTTTTTCAACTTTAAAA
>JAESVK010000136.1:1608641-1641135 GCA_017140935.1 Hamamelis virginiana
AGTTTTGATAAGAGAGTTTTGATTTGAGGTTGCATGAGATCAAGAGCATGTTTGAGGAGTTCAGCAGTGGCAGGGGACATATCAGAAGTGCTGTCAAGGCCAGGGGGAAGACCAGGAACTTGTGGGATTGAGAGAGGGATTATTTGGGCAGTGGGAGTTAGAGAGAGAGTGGATTTGATGCGTGGGATGTTTCCAGATGCTGAGAAGAATGAGATTTTGATGCCATGAGAGGAGAGCTTGTTTGAGAGTTGTACGGCGGGGCTGTTTCACGGCATGTGGGTCAGGGGGCGGGGCTGGTTCACGGCGAGGCTGGTTCACCTTGAAGAACCGTGAATAGTTCACGGTTTCTCGGAGATGAGGGCTCCGGCGAGAGAGAGGAGAAGAAGAAGATGAGAGGAGAAGAAAACAGAGAGAGGAGAGGAGAGGAGAGCGAGGAGAGGAGAAGAGAAATGGGTTTGGAAGAGGAGAAATGGGTTTGGGGGTCGTGAATTTCAGATCTGAAAAGTTCAAAAGTTTTGGTTTTTTTTTTTCAAGTGAAATAAACCTCAAACGACGCCGTTTTAAACTCAACCGTATTTTTTTTTTAAGGCCGGCCTTACCATAGAATTCCTGTATATATATATATATATATATATATATATATATATATATATATATATTCAAACTTGATCCATTAAGGTCCGGACCTTAAATTAATTTGGGGTCCACTCATCATTTCTCACACAGCCAATGGTATTTTGAAAAAAAGGCCATTGGATTAGATAATCTTTTTATGTATGTTATGCCTGTCAAAAATTACAGTGATCCAACAATCGGTTTTCAAAATACAATCCACGAAACACTCTAACAGTATTTACCATTGAATGCTGTAACAACTGTTTAACAGTTTGTATCCTGAAAACCGACCGTTGGATCACTGTGATTTTTGGCAAACATGACATACATGTCCGGACCTTAATAGATCATCTCTCTCTCTCTCTCTCTATATATATATATATATATATATATATATACACACACACACACATACAGAAGCATCCTGTCAGGACGTCCTTACACTTGTTATCGTAAGGACGTCCATTCTGGAAGCCATAGGAATGATATTCTGAAAATCGACTGTTGGATTAGATAATCTTCTTATGAATGTCATGTCTGCCAAAAATCACAGTGATTCGATAATCGGTTTTCAAAATACAGTCCGTAAAACGCTTTGACAGTATTTACCGTTGGATGCTGTCAAAGTTGTTTAAATGACTATATTTTAAAAACCAACCGTTGGATCGCTGTGATTTTTGGCAGACATGACATACATATAAACATTATCTAATCCAACGGTCGATTTTTCAAAAATACCTCTCCCAGTGAAGACGTCCTTACGATAAGAGCGTAAGGACGTCCTTACAAATATATTGTGGGGAGGGGTGCTATGAGGCCGAGTCACAAACCGATTTCCCTGGTTTTCTATTGATTGCAAAGCGTCAAGTAGTTTTGATACTGAAGATCAAGTGAGAAATATACCATATTTAGGACAATTACACGTGCTATATGCTGTAAATCTTCTTTGCCACCTCCAACAAGGCCTTTGTGCCTCATGACAAACACAGCGACAGATCCAACCTGACCATACAAGGAGTTTGAATAAAGAATAATAGGCGAGAAAAACAAAAAAGCAAAGCACAAAAAACAAAAAGAGAAAAGGGAAACAGAAAGAATTTCGAAGTTCTTCTCTAATGAACTTTCCATAACTTAACAATTTGGTAAATCCCAAAGTCCCTGAGCTTTGAGCCTTTGAGAATCCCTTGTTAAGGGTCAAGGATAAATTCATTTTTTATTTTAAGAATGCATATTCCATGTCAGAAGAGATTGAGAGTAATTTTCTTGCTGATTTCTTTTCTTCATAAGAAGCAAAATTGAACAAAGTTTTAGAATAGACCAAATTGAATAGTAAAACACTAAAACTACAAGTACATTTGACATCGTAAAATGCAAAACTCAGATAATAAAACTTTCTAAAGAAGTAACAAGGGAAAATTACATTTATAGCTATATAGGGTTCCAAGTTCCTGCAGGCTGCAAGTTCATAAATTCCAAAAGTAACTTGAAGTATATGAATGCTGAGTATTGAACCTTTTTTTCCTGAATTTTCCACTTCTTTCTAGCATTCTAATTTGACACTTTTCTGGTTATGCCTTCTAGTGCACCCACTATATTACTACATGAGCTAAGAAAGACCGATTAAAATTGTGGCTAAAAATGAGTTCAAAAAAACTTACTAATCCAAAAATTGCTCCGGATGCTCCAACTGCAGGTGCTTTGCATAACCAATAACTCATGGCTGAACCTGGATTCTTGAAACTTTCAAATTACATTGCTAGAATAATGGGAGTACTTCTTTGAAAATAAGCAATTTCATTATCTATTTTAGCGGGTCAGAGATGTTACTTGCTATTGCAGAGGTGAAGTAAACTGCGAGATATCTCCTAGGACCACTGATACTCTCCATGGTAGGACCAATAGAATTCAAAGAATAACAATTAACCTAAAAAGGGGAAAAAAAAAATATTAAAAAACCGCAAATCAGTCATAACAAGAAAACCTCCAGGCAGAAAATTCAAACCAGACCATGAGGTGCCCAATATTTGCATGCAAAAATGAAGACGTGACAAGCCTCCACAACTGTCCTTTGTCAATAAGACTATTAATCTGTATACATTTTCCAAACAGAGATAAGCCCACAAAATAGAAGTTCAAAGATTAAAGAGGATAAAAATCAACATTTTCATTTGCAGTCCCACCTTAGCTCCCCACAACATCAGCTTCCCTTGTGTTGCCATTTGTGCGATATAAACTCTGCGCATGGGATATAACAAATAAAAAGCTGTTTCACCGTTCTGCCTAGTAAATATTCAAAAACCTGGGAAGTAAAGGGTAAGGCCAGCAAAATTAGAAACAAACAGGAGGGAAAATGACAAGAGAACACTTAGCCTTGTCAGAAAAGGTGATACTCACAACACATTAATTGCAAGAAGGACATTGGTCCATTGCCTTCCACTGAATGAATTTCTTCTGGAGGTCTTCAAATATGACGTACCCTCATCTCTAGAGTTCTTTCTATTTTCTTCTCCACTAAAGAAATAAAAGCATGATGAACAAGTGGCTGAGAAAGCATCATTTGGTAAATGGAGAAAATTTATTCCTTTGAATTGGAGGACTTTGTCATGCCATAAATCCTTTAACCCCGGCACATGACCAAGATGAGAAAGTTTCTGTTCAACAAAAGGAAACAGATGGTGCAGGGTGACATATGAAAATGATCATTTTCAGCCAATATTCTATCATAATGTAACCTCAAACAAGCTAGGAACAAATTCGAGCTGAAAAAATATTAGGCTTTAAGACTGAAAATTGTCATAACAAATGTGGAGTGTTTTTATGCTTCAAGATTCAGTTTTCTCATAAATATATGGTTACGAATGATTTCAGTAAGAGAACATATAAAAAATTCGCAACAGGCTGTGGAATGATACATTTTGAAAAAGAAAATGTAAAATATATTATTTTAAACAGAAATAAAAATATTTGTACCCTCTAATACTTTATAAAATATGTTTCCACTGAGATTATAAGTTATTAGAGGGCTTGCTGTGTGTGTATACACATATTAGGGGATGCTTTTTACATGCCCAGGCCACTAAAACTCCTAAAGAAAGCTCTCTCAACTTCCATTCCAGCTGCTGATCCAGCTTCAAATCTCGTCCCTACTTCGTACTTCTAAGAGACAACAAAATAGCAATAGCAAAGAAAGCATAGTTGTTGAATCATGTATCGCATCAAGTATCTTTTACCTTTTATTTATTATTTTTTGTATCATGTATCATATCGTGCTTAGTGTCCTATATTTTTCCACGGCCAGTCCCAAGCTCAGATAAAGGAAGAGGGTTGTGGAAGTCATAGACATTATTAGGATATGTGATAAAATAATAGTAATAAAAACTATATTAGGGGAAGAGATGATCAACATAATTACTAATTAGTTCCTATCCACCCTAAGTAGGATTATATTAACACATTAGGCAACAATTTTGGGAGGTTATGGATGGATTTGTTCAAGGAATACTTGATGAGAAGAAGATCTTTATAGGAGGGGACTTAAATGGTCACGTAGGGAAGAATAATGAAGGATATACGAGGGTTCGTGGATTATGGTATTAGAGAAACAAATGAGGGAGGAGATACCATCTTAGAATTAGTTATAGCATACGATTTTGTTATTACTAATACTTGTTTTAAAAAGAGAGATCAACACTTAAGGACATTTAAAAGTGGATCTAATATTAGAGATAAAGACTTTTTTCTTAATAAGAGGATGGATTGAGGAGTTTGTAAGGATTGTAAACTTTATATATGGAGAAAGTTTAACCACACAACATAGGTTAGTAGTATTAGATGTATGTCTTGGGGGATGAAGGAGAAAGAATAAGAAACGTATGTCCTAGATGATGAAGGAGAAAGAATAAGAAAAATAAATACCCAATAACTAAGTCATGGAATTTGAAAGGAGAAAAACAGAAAAGAAATACTATTTAAAGATAATTTTTTAAAGGAAAAAAAAAAAAAAAAAGAGAAAAGAAATAGAAAATGGAATTTAGATGAAGAAACCAAATTATGTGGAAAGAGTTGAATTTGAGATTGGCACTTTCCCTCCTAGTTATGACTGCCACTATAGAGAGGGCATTTTCTGCAATGAAAATTGTGAAGAGTCGATTGCACAACTGGATAGACGATCAATTGATGAATGATAGCTTGATTGGATAAACTGAGAAAGACATACTTGATGGCATTGATAATGAGGTTATCATACAACACTTTCAAAAAATGAAGACTTAAATGGGACAATTGTAATCGATTAGTGAATATTTTATTAATATAAATTATTTTTTGATGATTTATGTTTCATTTACTAGTGTTTTTGTTCATTAAATATAGATAATTTATTAGTTTTAATAGATACTTTTCATGTTACTTTTAGAAGATGAAACCTTAAATTTCACTTTTTTAGAGTTTCGCCTACCCTAGCTACAAATCCTGGCTACGTCCCGACTCAAGGCATATGATGATTTGTTCTATAAGATAGGCACAAAAGATGTGAGAAATATATATATATATATATATATATATATATATATATATATATATATATATATATATATATATATACTTGCCAGAATAAGAGAAAGGAAAAGTAAAAACTTAAACACGTTAAGTGCATTAAAAGTGAGGACTGGAGAGATTTAGTAAAAAAGAAATGAGGAGGTTAAGGAAAGGTGAATGAGTTATTTTAATAAATTATTTAATGAAAATGATAAAACGAATTCAAATTCGAGAACACTTAGTATCAGCATCGACCCATTGCAAAAGGTGGTGTGCATACATGCACACTTTAACATGGTAGGAGGCATGCAAGCCTTGCACTTCCTAGGTTGCAGAGACACCCCATTGGTTCCAGACAAGAGTACATTACCTACCTCTAACCTTGGAAACTATGTAAGTAGGGGGCAAATGCATGCATTCATACAACAAGGTAGGACTTTAAGCGCTCCCATTGGCTTGGCCCAACCATCCCAGCTACCACCTAGTTGGCTCCCACTTGATACCTCCTATAAAATCAATTACTCCAACTCCTAAGGACAAAAAGGAATCAATACACCATCTACCAAGGTCAGCAGTTGGCCATTTTTTCTCCTCACTCATTACTGCTCGAGTTGAAAGAACAACCTTGGGGGAAGGGTTCGCTCCGACGAACAACTCCGGTCCACATCCTTTAACTCTGGGGCCCCCCCCAATTTGTTCTCCAATTGCTTCGCTTTCTCCTCTTCCCATCATGCCACCTTACATAGCTAACCTCCCAACTACAACTCACACGTGAGCTCTAACTCGCAAATAATGTACATAAAAGGAACAAGGATATACATGAGCCTTCATTAAAATAGTATCGATCTATAAATTCATTTAAAGTCAATAGTACAATAAATTGGACTATTTAGTAGCGATATCCTTGAATTCATGCTGAACTCAAAGAGGAACTCAAGCTACAATTAGGATTTCTTTTTCATTTTTGGAAGGGGGGAGAGAGAGAGAGAGAGAGAGAGAGAGAGATGCATTTATTAAGGGAATGTTTGAACCTCTCTCGAAAAATTGAACTTGTCCATTGCCTTCTGCGTACAAATCTTTTTAGAAACTCAACGTCACGAATGGGACCATTATTGAAAATAGTACATGTTGTCACAAATGATAGTGAAGATTTAAAATGGTAGCATTTTGAGAAACCCTAAAACTAATCTTATACCATCGATTGCAGTAAAAGCTGTTGGGGATTCAGCGGAAGCATACGATATCACTTTATTGAAAATGTGGGCTTACTCACATATACAAAAGTATATAAATCCTATGAAGCATATGGAGATGTACGCCTTAAAGGCTGTACAGAGCTCCTACACAAACACACAAGAGACTCTCAAACTTGCTTTGTCTCTTTTAGACCTTTTTCTTTTGGTCTCATTTGGTTGGTTACAATATGTGTGTGGGGTTGTCCCTTTATATAGAGCCATACATACATGCATAATCAATCCCCTTAAAGACTCTTCATTATCCTACACACCTATTCATGAACTAATCTAAATACATGAACCACATTAAATTCAAATACATGAACCAACCTAAATACTTTGTACCCACCAAATAAACTAATTATGAATTACTATTTCCAAAATCCTCCCTTAATTCATAATTTGTCAATTTTTTCAAGCTTAGATGTTATTTTCCCCAAGCTGATCTTCAATCCATCAATCTCTTCAAGTGCCTCCTCATGGAGTTGATTCAAATATTCATACTGATACTCCAAATATTCAAGCTCACCACAATTTATACCACGTATTTTGTAGAACTGTTTCAAACATTTGATTGCTTCAAACGCAGCTTCTAATTCCGCTTCCTTCTTCTTGGCACTCTTCCACAAATTCTGTGCGAGTGGTCTTTATGAATAACTTCAACTCGTGCTTGAAAAATAGGAGCATAATCTGGTCCTTACTTTTTACAAATAATGAATGCTGGAGGCAAATCAAGCTTTTCAAGAATATCTTCCATAACAGTCTTGAACGATATAGAAACTTGAACTCCTTCGTCTTCCATATGTACCTGCACTACATGAATTTAGTCAACAATATTTCTTTTCACTTCTTTTTTCACAATAGGGAATTTTAATCCCTTTCACAATAGGGTATCATATATGACCCTCTCTACCCTTTTCATCATTTGGCTGTGTACGCAACCCTTTTCATCTTAGGGTATTTGTGTATAGCCCTTTTCATCTTGGGGCTTCTTCACTCTTCACAGTAGCTTTTATCTTGCTACTCTACTAGGCTAATTCCTTGAGGCCGACTCCTTCAACGCACTTAACTCATCAATTTCAAGGAAGGAATATTGACTTTAAACACTTTAGTGTTTCACAACAACCATATGCCGGCACTCAGCAAATTTGACCTTTCACAATCATAAATAGACCACTATAAATCTTTTTTAACCGAAACTCTAAGGATTTTTAGACCTGAGCTCTGATATTCTCCTTCAAACTTGGCTACGAGGATCTTTGAACCTCAGCTCTGATAGGGGATCTTTCACCACCTGACTCTTATAGGCTTTAGACCTCACCTGGCTCTGATACCACTTTGTTGAGGATTCAGTAGAAGCATACGATATCACTTTGTTGGAAATGTGGTAGGCTTACTCACACATACACAAGTATATAAATCCTATGAAGCATATGGAGATGTACGCCTTAAAGGCTGTACAGAGCTCCTACACAAACACACAAGAGACTCTCAAACTTGCTTTTTCTCTTTTAGACCTTTCTCTTTTGGTCTCACTTGGTCGGTTACAATATGTGTGTGGGGTTGTTCCTTTATATAGAGCCATATATACATGCATCAACAATCCCCTTAAAGACTCTTCATTATCCAAGACACCTATTCATGAACTAATATAAATACATGAACCACGTTAAGTTCAAATACATGAACCAACCTAAATACTTTGTACCCACCAAATATACTAATTATGAATTACTATTTCCAACAAAAGCTTCAGTTCTTTTCAATGACATCATTTTAGATGATGAATTTGTCGCTTAAAAGACTTAGCAAAAACTAATGGACTTATTCGACTTCCATGGGACTTCAAAACACACCCTAAGGAGATTATAGACATTTCTACAGCCATTTATTGTTCTTTTTTTTTGTGGTCATCTAATCAACTAACTGGTGTAATCTCAGTGTAAATATGTCAAAACTCACTCTACCCATTTGAGTTGCACAACAACAATATACTCGAATTAATTCTACAATCAAAGAAAGACTCAACCTGCCATCTGGGTTTTTTCTTTTCTAGCTAACCCTCTGCTTGGTTGCAGAGAAAACAGAGAAAATAAAGAGAGAACAGAGATAAAGAAAGAGAAAACATAACTACAAGTCATATATTTTTCATATAGCTCCACTCAACTAAAGCCCAATAGATACACCGTTTCTCGGAAAGCAATCGGAAAATGGGGAAATTAGAGAGAGAGAGGGGGGGTACCTTGAAGGAGGAACGGAGAAGGAAGCCCAGATGAAGGTGGTGGTTGAGACGGTGGCGGAGGAGTTGTCCGAAGCGGAGAGCGGTGGCTGTAGCGATGAGATTGGTGGGTGTGGGTCCCACTTTTGATACTGGGAAGCGCGAGGGCTGAGGCATACCTGAACCCACCATCCCGCCCTCAAGCAACCACTCAACGTGTCCTGATGCAACAGGGTTATATATGAGCACTCACCACTCACCACTCACCACTCACCATTTCATATACAAATCCCAACCAGACTCACAACCTATCATCTGCAGTGAATCCCACAAAAAAGTTTAATGTTTTTATAATTTATTCAAACAACATTTTCAATGTTAAATACCTAAATGCTATTTTTATTCTTCAAAATCAGTTTTCTTATTAATTAAAATAAAAATGGCTAGTTATTTTGTTAAAGCTGCTCCCACTCAGGGCATCTCCAAGTAGTGCATTAATTTTTTTTTTTTTTCCTTCAAAAGCCAAATTTTGAATGAAAAATTTATTTTTTCAAATTTTGGCTTTAGCTTTGAAGGGAGTTGCTCCAGTAGTGCATTCATAAAATTTTGGTTCAACCATCTACTTTCCACTTCTACTCTCATTATTTCTTATCAATTACATCAAATACCTTTCATTCATTTTTCTTTCCCTAACCACCAATAATTTAATTTATCAATTAAAATTAATATTAAATTGATATTATTAAATTAATAATAATATTTATCAATTAAAATTAATATTAATTCCCTTGGGTAAAAAAGCTGGGCTCTCTCTCTCTCTCTTCTGCCTTGCGATATATATATATATCCATTGGTCACAAATTTCTATGGGTGTGTGAAAAAATATCTCAAAAATGTGGGCTCTCTCTTTCTCTCACTCTCTCTCCCTATCTCTCTCACCCTATGTGTTCATACCCAAAAACGTGGGTTTCCACGATCTTATTTTTCTCCTTATCTCTTTCTCTCAAACCCACAAATTTCATCTCTCCCTATCTCTCTCACCCTATCTGGGTTTGCCAATCCAAATCCATCAAATACCCATCATCTCTCTCTCTTTCTCTTCTCCCATTCTCTCGTCTCAAAGTCGGTGGCATGACAAGGGGCCGATGATCGGAGCGGCGACCGAAGAAGACGATTTGGGTCTGATCCGCAAAAATCGAAAGAGACTCAGGTTCTGATCGGCGTAAACGAGTGGGTTCATGGATGATGGAGGTTTGCTGCGGCAACACCACTGAAGGTAAAGAGGTAAGTTTGCAAAAAAAAGTTTTGATTTTTTTCATTCTCTGCTTGCAATGACTGGTTCGACTTCTTGATTTTTTTTTTCAATCTCTGTTACTGTTTTTTTGCTGAGAAAATAGTTGAAAAATGAGGGAAAGTGAGGGAAAACAATACCAACCATTTTGTTGGTTGATGAGGGTAAAATGAGCTTTTGCTCCACTTTACGAAGTTTGGCTGAGCTACAATGGACATTCATATTTGAGCAAATATAAATACCTACTGTAGTAGCTTCAAATTTGAAGGGGGGTATGAATGCACTACTGGAGTTATTTTTTTTGCTTCCAAAGCCAAATTTTGGCTTTGGCTTTGGCTATGAATGCACGACTGGAGATGCCCTTATAAAAGGCATTATTTGGCTCTCTCTATTCATCTCCTCTCTTCCAGTCAAGCACAAATTTTTATACATTTTGTGTATCTTGGAGATAAATAGCTTGGGCCAAAAGTTTAACCATGTTTGACTAAACTTTTGGGTAAGCCAATGGATAGATGTTTGGCTAAAACATTGAAGCATGCAATTTTGGACTTTTAGCCAAAAATGAATTTTTCTCCTTCGTTGGCGAATGCACTGGAGTTACACTAACGAGCCAACATGAGTATCCAGTTATATTATCATATGCAATGTGCGTGCACAGAATATGATAATACATTGTACATATGTGCATGATTAAAAATTGCAATGGGTTGGATTTTGAACGGGGAGCCCCTCCTTACCCCGATCCCATCTCGTTGAGAATCATTATCTTGAGTTTTACTTCAATTTTTCATTCCTGTCCCAAATCCTTATCAAAACGGGATGAATTTTAAGGTTTTTTTTTATTTGTTTCATTTAATTTTTGAACTTGCATATTATAAGACAAACATAATTTATAGTCTAAATGAATTTTAAATAATTACACTCATGAATATTGTAATATACATGTAGTTTAAATACAAATAACCAAACATATACATTGATGAATAATCAATATAAAAATATTTTAATAATTTATCTATTTTAAGTTAGGGTTTGCTCATTTATATATAAGTGGATAGCAATATTTTATGTAATAATTGTTAGGGCTATATACTAAAAGCCATGTTTTTATGTAATAGACCTTAGTATTTATTTATTAATGAATTCTGATATTGTATTTTAAATGAGAATCTGTATGAGTTATGTTTGCATTATATTATCTTCTAATGTTATGCATGTGTGTCTTTTATTCTACATAGTAGATGATCTGGTGTGTAGAGTTCGGCTTACACACAGAAGATCAGATCAACAGTTCTTGTAGAATATAAGCTTATTGTTCACAATCTGAGATGGAGTTGGACACACCATCGGTAAGATTGTAGCACATGATTTTAGTATGTCTGTCTTGACTACGGGGAATGGTTTAGTTCCAACTTCATGTGCTAGTACACTTGTGTGTATTGAACGGGACCATATTGGGGTAATTATTTTATACTGACATATAAAATAATCAATACCTCATGGTTATTATGAATACTTATACTCGTAATCCCGAAATAATTAATGGACACATGCATTTATTGTTAGTTATTTTGATTAATAAAGAGTGAGATCTTTATAGGTCAATAATCTCGATGAGTTGGATAACTGCATTAATTGTATGGTGAATATTAATTATTAACGGAATCCACGTCCCGGTATAGGGATTGATGATACCCC
This sequence comes from Hamamelis virginiana, assembly GCA_017140935.1. NCBI lineage: Eukaryota > Viridiplantae > Streptophyta > Magnoliopsida > Saxifragales > Hamamelidaceae > Hamamelis > Hamamelis virginiana. The sequence goes on from JAESVK010000136.1 coordinate 1,620,235, forward strand.
CTTGAGGATACTTATAAGTTTTGATTATGTCAAACCCTGCAGGTGGATTTTGTATCCGACATATCAAATAAGTTAAGTGGAAGGTCTCAAGGAGATTAATAGATGTTGATTAAATAATATTGTCAGTAATTTAATTTAATCAACGGGTATCTGTAATCTTAACGTGGGGAGATTAATAAGTATTTAATAACAAAGAGCTCGAAATTTATTTTCGAATAAGCTAGGGAGTGCAGTTATAATTCTTTAGTGGAATGAATTATAATTAATGTAAATAGGTTTTTAATATTTATATTGGGAGCCCGAAACTTATTTGCCTTTAAGTCCCTACTGTAGCCTATATATATGCCATGTTGGGCAGCCTCTAGCATAAGACGAAATACTTTCTCTAAACCTTAGAGGCAGCCGTCCAACAAGGAGAACACAAAGAGAGCCACTCTCTCTTCACGTTATGGCATAGGAGGAATACGGTAGAAAGCTTGAAGAGCTCGATCAATCTTCTGCAGTTCGTTTTATTGAGATCAATCCAGACATATCTCAAAGGTACGGATTCTTCTATATATGTTATAGTATTCGGGTTTATTTTTTTTTGTGGCATGATTCATAAACACTATCACGAGTTCATAGGATTTCCGCTCCCAGCAATATTATCATTTGACAAAAGTATAAACGTACTTATAAATTAAATATACTAATCGGGGCAGATTTAGGATGCGTCAGGGTAATTCCAATCTTAACCCTAATCCTGTCAAATATTTTTTCAAAAAAAAAAAAAAATTCTAACCCTATCTCCAAAAACACTTATGTTAGGGACTTATGCATGAGAATATAATCTAGGTGTGGACCAGCCTCGTGGCGGGGCTTTAGGTGTGAGTCCACATCATCACCGGGTGATGTGATTAGTGGGGGTTTAGAAATCAAACAAAGGAGTCGCCACCTTATTTTTAAGGAATAAGGAAACCATAAAAACATTTTATTTTCAATAAAACAAAACAAACTCCATTTTCAATGAAAAGACAGTCTTTGAACTAGAGTTGGATCCGGGGGCTAGGTTACGACGTGGGAAGGTTCCAAGCTTTCACTTGTAGGCACCCACCTCGCCCTAATTAAAGGACTTCTAATTTATTTGGGCTATTTAAATTTCTCAATGCAAACAATCCTAATAATCTAATCAACCAAAAAAATAGTGATATAAATGCATTATCTATATTAGTTATATTAATAATAATAAAAATATATACAAACAAACCCTAAGAACCTAGGACACCTTACGGGCATCCTAGGGCGGACTTGAGCCCTATTAGCGCCTACGTAACTTACTAGTATCACCTAGCAAGTATCAAAGTCCACGTAGTTCGACTACCCTAGGACTCTCCTATTGTAATCGACCACATCATCAAAGGTATTCAACCTAATTCAAGACTCTAACTTCGAGAGTTTTTGTTTGTTCAAAATCATTTATTCAAAATCATTTATTTGAAATCATTTCAAATTAAAAGATATTCATAAAATCCAAATATTCCAAAATAATTCTTATCTTTAGAATTAAATTCCAATTGAAAATCTTTTTCAAAGATATTTCAAGAAAACAAATCATATTGAGAGGAATTTCATTCCAAAGTAAAAATCTTTTAAAACATTTCAAATCTTTTTGAAAATCAGTTAATAATCAAATCTTTCCTAAAAATCATATTTATTTCATAAATATTGTATCAAAAATCTTTTTATAAAATATCTCGAAGGTTGACATCTCAAATCAAATAAAACGCACAAATCTGATGGCAATCTTTACAACAAAGGAAATTCCTAGGGAAGGTCAAGTGACCTTCCTAGCCTAGGGTCTCTAACTAACCCTAAAGTTAATCTAAAACCCTAACATACTAATGCACATGCATGCAGTAATTTAACTAAATTAATCAAACATTCACAAAATCAATTCCAATCATGCATGAAAATGTTCCTAAATGCATACTAATCAAACTACGTGATCCTAAGCATATTCCTAAGTTGGATTTGGCCTTAAAATAATTTTTAGAATAATTTAAAGGCATAAACAAACCCGGACAGATTTGGATACGAACTTTAAACCACTCTGAAAATCATGAAAACAAATAATAAAAATGTGAAAATGTCCTAGCATGCTTTCTACATGAATATACTATGAAACCACTAATAAAATCATGCAAAATATGGCTTAAAAATGTTAATTAAGCCACTTTAAAGTATGTATTCAAATCTGGACAGATTTGAATACATATTTTAAGTAGCTTAAAAATCATCTTTAATCCATAATAAAATCAAATAAACATCCTAGCATACAATCTAACATGCTCGACTAATTTACCATGCAAAAACATATCAAAAACTATACAAAACCATGCTTAAACAATTAATCCAAACACAAGGGGAGGATCTTACCTTCGCACGCTCCCTCGTACACAATTTTTATGTTCAATCCATCAAATCCATATCAAGTATTCAAATAATCATAAAAAGCACAAACAAAAAGACTCAAGACTCTTCACACATTAAAATAACATATTGACATACTCATATCATCATTAATACCATCAATCAAATATTTAGAGACTCAAATAACAATATGAGCGTATCAATATTTATTTTAAACATGCTTACACATAAAATAATGAAAAAAACTTATCCTAAACATGATAACTAGCATAAAATAACAACAAAGACAATCCTAAACATGTTAACTAACACAAAATGATAACAAGACTAATCCTAAACACATCTAATCACATAAAATCATAATAAAACTAACCCTAATCATGCATTCTCACATAAAATCACAACAAAGCTAACTCTAATCATGCATACTTACATAAAATCATAATAAAACTAACTCTAACATGCATACTCACATAAAATCACAACAAAACTTCATTAACCCTAAACATGCATTCTAACATAAAATCTCGATAAAGTTAACTAACCCTAAACATATATGCTAACATAAAATCATAACAAAAAAACCTAAACCTAATCATGCATGCTCACATAAAATAATAATAAAAGACAACCCTAATATGCATACTCACATAGAATAATAATAAAACTACTTAACCCTAGGCATGCATCCTAACATAAAATCATAATATAAACTAATGAACCCTAAACATGCATACTAACATGAAATAATAACAAAGCTAAATCTAATCATGCATGCTCACACAAAATCAAAACAAGGCTAACCCTATCATGCATACTAACATAAATAAAAGAAAGAAATAAACCTATTCAAACATGCATAGGGAAAACTCCTACAAAGTAAAACGAAAACCCATCAAGAAAACAAGACCATGGTTGAGTGTTTACCCTTCGATTCCCTTCTTGGCTAACCTCCTCCAAGCTCTTAGCCTTTTCTTCTTACTCCTTCAATGGTGTAAGAGTGAAGAGCCTCCAAAAAGCTGTAGCCTCCTCTCTAAAAAAACCCTAAAATTCTTCCCCTCTTTCTTGAACCTCTATAGTGCAGTATATATAGAGCTAGGGTTCAAAACCCTTGAATGGTTAGGATTAATTCATTTAAAAAACGATCCTAGGGCTTAGAATGAGTCTCTCTAGGGTTTGAAAGCTGAAACCCTTCGCATTTAAGCCAAAAAATCAAATCAAATCGGCCAAAATAAGTCAAATTCTCAAAAATGGCAAAATTGGCTCGAGTAAGCTGGTGGCCGTCCTAGGCATGGACGGTTGGCCGTCCTAGCTGGACGGTTGGCCGTCCTAGCTAGGACGGTCACCATGCTGACCTTCCCAATTTCGTTCCCAAATTTTTAGGGTTTGCATAATTTGGCCATATCTTGGTCAAATCTGATCCAAATTCGATGGTTCAGGGCTCAAAACGATCGTGTTTTGATCCCCCACATTTTTAGAATGTTTTTGGGTTAAAATCAATTGATCATGGTCAAGGGTTTTAGCAAAAAGCTAGCCAATTGACCCGGTTGTGCCAAAATTGGTCAAATAACCATTCTCTGTTTTGTAAAATTGATCAATTAGGCTTGCACCACTTCTAAAAACATGGTTTCAACATGAAATTGGCACTTAACAACATGTTTTGAAAATCTTTTGTTTTGGTGAAAACGACCAATTCACGGTCAATTTGATCGAAACCCTAATTCGGCTCATCCTTACCCGCGGGATCGATTTTGGGAGAATCCATCCCAACCCTTCAAAGGCTCAATTGACATACCAAATTCACTCCCCACATCCACATAAACCTCATGAAACAATCCGTTTCAAATTCGGAGGTCATTCGGAAATTATACGAGAAAAAGGACGAAAATGCCATTCAAGTCGCAAAAACCCTAATTACCTATCGAGCTCTCATCAGAATGCCATGAAAATTTACAGGGATGTTCTAAAACACCTCAAAAGTCAAATGCAATACAAATGGGTTGATTCCAATCCGAATGTACACATGAAATAATGAAATGTCCTTTTCCTCAAAAAAGGGCAATTTGGTCAATTTGGTCTTTACAAGACCAATTCCTCACCCAATGATCAGCTATTCTAGTTGATCATTTGCATGGATATATGGTAGAAATAAATGGTAAAAATGGGGTGTCCACACTAGGGAAAAAAAAATTCAACCCATTTTGTCTCGGGAATCACATCACCACAAATGCTGACTAAAAAGTGCATGATGGGACAAGTATGTGTTTAACCTATCCTATTTAGGTTCTTTCGCACTATCTCATATTTAAAATATTCATATTTATAAGATAATTTATAAAAGTGATAAAATTTATGATTCAATTTGGAAAATAAAACAAAAACTTTTGTAATATATCTGCCTTTTTGAGTAGAGGTGGCCGGAAAAGGTTCGGATGAAACAATAAATAAAAAATTTGCTAATTTTATCAACTAGAATAATTTATAATTTTTATAATTTTATTTTTATATATTAGAGAAGATTAATATATGTAATTGAAAAATCTTTTTCCGATAAAATTAATAATTATAAGCATATTGTGGCTTTCTCTATTGGGCATTCTCTCTTTCTTTTTAAACAAAATATAGATAGATGTAAGAGATTAAGAGCCCGTTTGCATTAACTTTCTTTAAAATCACTTTTGGAGTTTAAAATTTCACTTAATTTAAAGAGATGGGTGATAATAACTTTTACGCGACTTGAGGGACGGATGAGTGTCAAATTTTTCATGCACTTAGTTTAAAATCACTTAGTTTAAAATTTCACTTTTGGACGTTTTAGTTTGGTTTTGGACAAAAAATTCATAAAAAAAAAGTACAAAAACAAAATGCAATGGTTCATTTTTTATCTGCTTCTCTAATCTCTGCAACTCTGTAAGGGTGGAGCTAATTAAGAAGCGGTAATAGAGTCACTCTTGAATGTAAAAAAGCAGATGAAACTCTTTTCGGAGAGAGACGAGAGTGAGAGAAAAGAAACACAGTGAAATGATTCTTTTCTCTCACTACAGAGAGAGAGACGAGAAAATTGTTCAAAAAAAAAAATGTAGTGAAATCACTAAAAAAAAATGTGAAAACCCCAAAAAGCGCAGTGAAAACTCTTTAAAAATGCTGTAAATACTCAAAAAAACATAATGAAAAAAAAAAAAAATGCAATGAAAATTCGAAAAAACACAATGAAAACCCAAAAAACTGTAGTGAAAACACAAAAAAACAAAGTAAAAACATTCCCAATAATGGTAAAGTACACCCAGAACAGTAAAAATATATTCAGGAGTAGTTCCGCCATTTTGAGAAATATTTTAAAAGATTAGGACTTTTCACATGAAAGAATTTTTAAATAGGATGTTACAATGAAAGAAATATTTGAAGAATATTTTGCATGAAACGTTTCTTATGTAGGACCTATCGCCAAATTCTCCTATGTAGACATGATTTGAACATAACTTTAGAGACATGTGAAGAAATAGTTTTTGTTAGCCTTATGGCTTCAATCCAATTTGTTAAATGACTTATCCAAATTTGTTAAATGATTTTGATGATAATAATCATTGTAGTAAGGGTAAAATATGCATATAATTGGATTGTATTTATTCTTATATAATTGTATTGCATATGATTGGATTTGTTACCTAAAATATGCATAATGCTTAAAAGGTAATTGTTGATATCTTTTGGAATCTTTACATACATGCATATTGTTAGGGGGAGCCACAAATCTTTATTGATTTATTTGTTTAATTAATATTGCAAATTTCACTACATGTTTGTCATCAACAAAAATGAGGGATATTGTTAGCCTTATGGCTTCAATCCCAACTTTAAATTTGTTGAATGATTTTGATGATAACAAACATTGTCTTGTGATTCTAATGGTTTCAATTGAGTATAAATTTGCAAGATAGGAACTAAGTCATCAATGAGGAAAATCAACAAACGAGAAAGCTCAAGCATTATTTGGAAGATCATCAAAGCTAAGCTCAAGTGAATTAGTTGCATATTCACTAAGGAACATGGAGCAAAGAGCTATAACTTTGTTGGAGCTCTTCAACAACTCAATGCGCAAAGTGTTCAAGTCAAAAACTCATGGAGATCAATGAAGATCAACTCAAAGCCTTGCGCAAAGTGATCAAAGCAAATGAAGAATCAATGAAGATCAGCTCAAAGCCTTGAAGCCAAGCTTTTATCTCATATATTCTGGGAAGCGTATGTAAGGTATCTCAATTTGATTAACCTTGCATAGTTCAAAGACAAAACGTTTTACTCATGTTGCATTGGCATACATATCATTGAAAAGTGGTAAAATGTTTTTGAACTTAGTTACAAATGTTTTTGAAACGTGTTTTATATTAAAAACTGACTTAGATTCAAAAGAAATTGTTTCTCAACATTTATAGTCGACTAAACAGCTTGACTAGTTGACTAAATAGTTTACTAGTTGACTATGCATACTTTTCTAGTCGCCTAAATACAAGTCAGTAGCTATGTTTTCAAAAACATCATTTCTAGTTGACTAACCTATCTTCTAGTCGACTAACTTGTGACCTAGTCGACTAACCACCTTAGTCAAGTCAACTAAACATAGGTCAGTAGCTATGTTTTGAGAAATTACAAAGCTAGTCGACTAACATTGTGGTCTAGTCGACTAAATGATTATGGATAGTTTTTAAAATGTTTTTAAAGTGAGCTAGTCGACTAACTCAGTTAGTCTAGTCGACTAATCGTGCCTGGGAATCAAATGGCTTTAAAAATTTGAATTTGAGTCGACTAACTAAGTGGCCTAGTCGACTAAGTGCCCTGACAGACTCAAAATGGCTATTTCATTTCTATATATTTGTTGCCCATACTCCTCTCATCTCTCCTAATCAAAGATATAGGGCTAGCAACGGTCTTGTAAGACCAAATGCTCTATAAATAGAGCTCTTGCTCTATTTCAAAGGTATGAAATGCATTGAACTTCATCTTGGTTTAAATTATACATTGTGAGCATTCATTATTTAACCTTTTCTCTCAAAATCTCTTGAGCTATCTTTGTTAATCTATTTGTTTGAGCTTACACTTGTGTAAATCAGCTTGAAGAATCATCAAAGCTTATTTAGTTCATCTACACAAGCCATTTCTCAAGCATCAAGCCCTAGTTCTCTCAAAGCTCTTGTTCTTCACATATCTTGTATTCAATTTGTGTTGAGAGTTTTGTTGAAAGTTTATTTGTAGTATTCTCAGTGTGTTGAGAATTAAATTCGTGCTCAATCATCTTCACTTGTATTTCTAGTGAGATTAAGGATTTGTGTAATCCTTGAGTGGTTAGAATCTTCCACCCTTAAAGAAGATTGTTGGTAAGAATCTTCCATCATTAAAGAAGATTGTAGGTGAGAGTCTTCCAGCTTGAAAGAAGGCTATGTAAAGGTTTGAATCTCCACCGAAAGTGAGATTGATAGTGGATTAATCATCGAGACGGAGATTTTAAGGCCTGGACTTAGGTGGAGACCGAACAACGTTAAAATCGTTGTGTTTGAATTTCTCTAACTATATCTCTTGTATTTCAATTAATATACTTGCTATATTAATTGTGGTGTTGTGTTTCAATTAAGTCTTATTTATTTGTACTTCCGCTGAATTAATTGGATCATAATTTTTATTTGGTAATATTAACTCTAAGTTTGCCAATACCCTATTCAACCCCCCTTCTAGAGTATATTCTGGGCCAACAGTTTTCCATAAGTGATTTAAAAAAAAAGCTAATGCAAACCATAGGGACTAATAGTTGCTTGATTCATGTAAAACAATTTGAAGCAGACAGAGCTATATATATATATGATTTAAAAGCCTTTCTTTCTTTATTATTTCTTTTAAAATTTTCTTTTGTCAAAATACCTCCATTGTGCAAAGAACTTGGTGAAAATTAATATTTTGAAACTAATACATTATTCAAGATAATTAATGGATGAGAATATATGTATAGAATTGATGAGATAAGGTAAATAGGAAACAATAAATGAATGGGATGGCATGCAGGGATCAAATGGAACTGGTTGACCAACAAATCGATCAAGCTATTCCCAGCCACTACTGAGTTTAAATGAATAGAAGGCTTAATCAAGAAGGATATAAGAAAAAAAACTCATAAATATCATACTTTTTTTTTTTTTTAGGAAACATAAATATCATACTCAAAGCTAATATAAAATAAAATATAATTAAACAGCTTCTAGTAGGAAATAAAGAAGTAAATAAGGGAATCCAATTAGGTCAAGGAAAATGTGGAATGAACACTATTGTCCCAAGTAATTAATATAACCCTAGAGAGGGGTGAATAGGGTTTTGGCAAACTTAGAGCAAATATTACCAAAAAAAAAAAAAAAAAAAATGAAGATCCAATTAATTTTGCAAATACACAAGTAAATAAAACTTAATTGGAAGAGAATAGGGAAAGGAGATATCAAACACAGTATTTTAACGTGGTTCGGTCTCCGCCTACATTCATGCCTCAAGAGCTCCGCTTGAGGATTCAATCCACTATCACAATGATGCTCCTTCTAGTGGAGAAACCTCTACAAAGACAAGAACTAGCAGCTATTTTTCACAAGCTTGGATTTGCTCACAAACTCCAAACTTAACAAGGGTCAAACACCACACTTAGCTCACAAGATATAAATAAGTGAGAGTGTGTTACAATAAATGCTTCAAGAAGCTGATTCATATAAGTACAAGCTCAAACTAATGGTTTTTCAAGAGTTTAACAAAGATGACTTAAGAATTTATCACAAAGAAGCTTGAATAATGAATGCACAAATGACTACTCTAATATCTTTTAGATTGATAGACATAAATGAGAGTAAGAGGGGTATTTATAGTGCATTTGGTCTCAAATGACCGTTGCAAGCCTTATGTACAAGTCTGATGAGGGTAGATGAGAGCATTAAATGCTCCATATTCTACAAATAGAATTAGCCGTTTTGAGTTCTAGAGAAGAATTAATCGACTAGTCAAACAAATTAGTCGACTAATTAAGCATGTTTCAAAATATTCAAAGTTTTCGGGCTCGATTAGTCGACTGTGTTAATCGGTTTAGCATAAAGTGTTTACATAGCTTTTCTCGAGCTCAATTAGTCGACCAGTCAATAAGTTTAGTCGGCTAGTTTATGTGCCTTAAAACATGCTTACTATATCTTCGATTAGTCGACTAGTCTATGTGTTAGTCGACTAATTTTATGTTTATCAAAAACAGGCTTTCTGTATCCACGATTAGTTGACTAGTCCATTTGGGTTAGTTGATTAGTTTTGTATGAAAGTCAAAATTTCAAGAAAGGTCAAACTAGAACAACTTCCAACCTTTAGACTAGTTCCCTTTAAGTTCAAAAATAATTTTTAACAAGTTCAAACCCATTATAACTATTCTATATGATATATGCCAATGCATTATGAATGAAAAGATTTTATCTTGAGCCATGCAAGGTTAAACAAGTGAGATACCTTACATTCAATTTCTAATACATTAGAGACAAATGTTTGACTTCAATTTGATCTTCATAATGCTTTTGTATGAGTACAAACACATCAATAATTGCTTTGAGATATGTTGATGAGTTCCAACAAGATATTGTCTCTGAGTTTATGGAAGCAAACACTTAACCAAAAGTTAGTGGCTTAAGTAATGTTTAGTTATCATAAAAATGTGGTCAACGAAAGTGACCTTAGGGCAAACAAACACAATTAAAAGGGATTTAAAATTTATAAATTTATACTAAACTTGAGATGGGTACAAACATAATAATTATACAGGCTGTGTAAAGAAACGCAACCCCAACCAAGATATGAAGCCAACCAAATTCTACATCCAGCACTACTATATATATATATATATATATATACATGTGTATACATGTATATATACATGTGTATCATGTATATATACACGTGTATACATGTACATATACATGTGTATCATGTATGTGTGTGTGTATATATATATATATATATATATATACAAACTTAATAAAGCTTCCATTTAGATCATAGAGAACTATATGAAGGAGGAAAGCTAGCAAAGAGTGCTTAGAAAGAGAGTTAATTTCGAAACAATTTTCAGCATTTTCTTTTTATTTTCATCGCTTTTTTTTTTTTTTTTCACATCAAAACAGGGAACAACTGTGCCAATATATGGATGGAGAGCACTAAGAGGAAGGTTAATGGGCCTCAGCTAGGTAGCTGCTGTCAGCAGGGTTACTGAATTCATCACATTTGGCTTGAAGTGTACACTGCATATATGGACCCATGCGAAATTAAACTGCAATAAATGAAAATAAAGAAAAACAAAAAGTGTTATAGAAGAGAAAATGAAGATTATTTTACAATAAAATTTGGGGGTATTTGGACATCACAGTAATGAAATCATTTCATTGAAATGATTTTATTCCATGTCATGCAAAAACTGGTGTTGCATGGGTTTTCAAAAACGACCATTTTTTATTTATTTAAAGTATATATAAATTTATAACATATTTGGTGGTTACACATGCAATTTCTTCACACTAATTAATTCCACTATTTGTTTTTTTATTGATTCAATTCCAAAGGATAAGTTTTGTGCATTCAAATATAATAAATATGGAAATTAACAAAATGGAATGATTTCATATAAATTAATTAACAAGACGTGACATCCAAACTCCCCCAAAGGAAGCACACATGCATTATATATTCTGAGGAATTAAATTAAGTTAAAGTTTAAACCATGGCATTGAATCGGGATATATATATACAGAAGCTTGAGGAAATATATATGAAGAAACATGAGACATACCTGCTAAGAGCTAACCTCAACACGTACACATCTTTCTATATATCACTGTGCATGCATGTATGCTATCTTCAAATTAGTACTAATTAATAAACTTACCAGCCTTAATTAGAACCAATCCCATATATAACAAAGCTAATATAAACCACTTGTACGTAATTCACACATGCAGGAGGGCGACTTAAACATGAATCTATTGAATGAGCCAATCCCACCACGAGCTACCTGCAAGAAACAAGCTAGAGAAGGTAATTAATTATATATAATTTTTTTTTTTTTTTTGCACTGAGAAAAAAAATTGTTATATATATATATATTAATAAGCTATTTTTTTTATTCATTGTTAGCTAGGCATTATATATAGAACTATAGCTAGGTCACCTTAATTGATTTAAGACGTGCATTTATGAATTCAACATTACTATTTGGCCTGCCTATTTCAATCGTATATCCCAACCTTGGTCAGTATATAACATGTGGTCCATATAAATAAAAATAAATTTTTTTTTTTCAAAACTATAGAGACGTCATATATATTTATATATATCATCAAAGAAGACAGATGGTTAAAAGCGAATGAGATATGCAGGTGAACCCAAAAAAATTTATTCCAAAAGTGAATCCCAAATGAGGTGGCCTATAGATTTAACCAGTATGAATTAAGACTGACGTGCATGAATCTTTCAGCATGCATATACCATAAATTTATGTTCCTTTGAAATTATTGCATTAATGAATTAAGAAGTGAATGAATTGGAAGCTCACCAGTACGAGAAGCGACATTTCCATTAGTATCTTGGGAATCAAAGTTCCCATGCCTCCAATTCGAAAACAAACGGAATGGCCATAAGGACAGCAACTGACTCCACCTCCAACTTAAGAAATCTTCAAACCGAAAATTATCGCCACAACCATCATCTCCAACATCATCATCATCATCATCTTTCAGCTGGTACCGGCAAACCGGACATGTATTATGAAGGCGCAGCCAAGGAACAATACAATCAGAATGATACAAATGCTTACACGGCATTTCTTTCACTTCTCCACCAACCTCAAACTCTTCTTTACAAATGGGACAATAAGACTCCACATCGATTAAATGATTCCTCGTGAGTTTCACAATTCCCAAGGCTTCAATAGCTGAATCAGAAGCTGGAGGCGGGCCCGCTCCTGCCTCCGGCGGCTGCAGCTGCTGCTCATTTTGAGTCGTCAGCCTTTCTATCATCTCAATTAACTCTTGCCCAAAACCCAACCGATTTGGTCTATCGCCTCGAGGTGGTCCAAGAAAGTGGAGGCTAATCCAAGATTGAGGAATTGGTGCATTTTGGTCAGTTTCTGATACCCAAGTCTCAAATTGATGAGTTGTTGTGTTTTGAGGGTTTATTGATGGATTGAGCATGAGAGTCATGGCATCAAATAATCGGGCGACGGGGGAAGGTGGCTGTTGATTTAGGCCTCTGGTGGCATTAAAATCAGCAAGAAGCCGAGGCCTTGATATATCGAGTTCGTAGGATAATTCGCCAGAACATCGAGGACATAAAAATTGAGATGATGGGTTTGTAGATGTAATAGTAATCCTTACGGTTTGCTGGCAATGCTGACACCAACAGTAATGGAAGGATCTCATTCTTCTTCTTCCGTTGATGATAACAGGAGGACGACGAGCCAATGACATGGGTTTTGTTGGTGGGGTTGTGATTAATGAAGGAGTCTGTGTTGATGACAAAATTAAAATGGATGAGAGCTTTTATATATATATATGTATGAGTTTTGAAGAGATCGAAGAGAGAAAAGGAATGGCTTTTAGAGTTGTAGAAAGAGATTCTGTATCTCTTTCTAAAGAAAACACTGTACGTTTTGCCTTGCAGCCTGCTTTTTCTTCATCAATCATGTCTCCTCTTTAACAAAGGAAAGAATGAGTGAGCAGCGATGTAAAGTCATTAGTATTTGGTTTATTGGGAATTTGAATATTGTGGCAAGCCATAACGTACTCATAACAACCACTTTTAACTTCGATTGAGAAATAAAATGCTTGCTGGAAATGAATGGGACACGCGCGCGTTTTGGTATTTGGTTTGGATCAATTTCCGTTTGGATAAACTTTAAAATTGTCCCAAACCCAAATATTCTACCAATTAATCAACCCTTTTATTCATTTTTAAAAAAGACATCATTATAAAAAAAAAAGTAGGTATTTTATCTTAATAATGCTAAGATTTCAAACAATTACTTAAATGAAGTTCACACTGAAATATTACGGAAATAAAGCTTTGTACATGAAAATGGACATTTTTGCCCTTTTAAAGGTAAAAAAATATTTGAATTTCATTTGAAAATTTTCACATAATCACCAAAAATCTGAATAATCACTTATCACCAACAATATGAAAAATCGTTAAATTTGCACAAAATCACTGATCATCATATTTTCTAATAATCACCATTTTTGTTAACAATCACGAATCACCAATTAATGTCACCAGACTGTTATACAATCATCAATCACCAAAATTATACATAATACCCAAAAGCACATAATCACCAATTTACAAATCTTACATATAATCACTAAAAATATGTGTTGTCACCAATTTTCATTAAATCACTAAATCTGTATTGAATCCCTATTTCACAAAATGGGAGTTTGGACACGATGAAGCAAGAAGGAAATTTTTTATTATTTTTTAGGTATTTTCTGATTTGTTATCATTACTTATTAAATACGATTTGACTATTAATAAAATGGTGATTAACAACAAAATTAGTAATTGTATAAAAATTGGGGATTAGTGATATGTAACAAATTTGGGAATTCCTTTTCAAAATGATGATTATGTGTTCTTATATATTAAAGGGCATTTTCATCAGAAAATTATAATTCCGTAATTATTTCAATGTGAACTTCATTTCCGTAATTGATTTAAAACCTCAACAATATTGAAGTAAAATGCCCTAAAAAAGTTCCAAATTACTAAATTAGGATAGTTTTAATCCAAAAATCCAAGAAAATTGTCAGGTAAAATGCATCAACCTCCCCTAAAGTTTGACATAATTAAACGGACCTCTCCTAAAATTTGAAAAATGCCAATAATCCCCTTAAGGTTTATGTTTACTTGCAAATATCTCTCTTCCGTTACACTTTCCCTAAGGAAACCAACAGGAGCAACTGCCATCGGCAGTTAAAGTTCTAAAAATATCCATTTTGCCCTTATTGTTGTTGGTAATGTGCAAATTGATAAAATTGACCTCAAATTTAATTAAATGTATAATTTTGACCACCATCACATTAATGGTGTAACCGTGTAAAAACCACATACTAACCTCATGAAATTAAGCAAAAAATACTTATACCCCTAATTGATATTCTATGAAAAAAGACACTCATACCTAAATTAAGCAAAAGACACTCGTACCAAAATTTCATGAAATTTATCATGGTGCTTAAAATGATATTCTATGAAATTTCCCTAGTTATATTATTTGGGGGGTTTTTTTTAGTTAGAGGTCCTTTCTTTTAGCTATTTAGACTAATAGGTCCAAACAAAAAAGTACTAACCCATGGAGCCCTTAATAGTTACCATTAATAGATGAAAGCCAAATTCTTTCTTTATGAGACTAAACTACCATCGTCAGATTTAATTTTGTTAATAATCTTTAATTCCTTTTTGAATCTTTTCTATTTTATCTCAATTTCAAATTTGAATAATTTAGGAAGATAAAATATTTGAGATTTTATACAAAAACATATATATTTTCTGCAAAAGTTGGAAAACATAACATTTCTGAAAAAAAAAATTTATATATTTTCTGTAAAAATATATGAGCATGACTACAAAATTTATATGAGTATCCAGTGGCATAAACGTATAAACACAAATTTATATCAAATGCCGAACTCAAACAAATAAATTATCATTTAAATTACAGATTGCATATGTGTTTATTCACAAGATATCTGAAAAAACAGAAAAAACTCAAAATTTTCTGACCAAAGGTACCAATAAAATCACGAAGTTACACAACTCAATTACAAATACCTTTTCCAACCAGAAATTTGCTTAAAAAAATTATCAAACTTGAGGAAATAAGGGATGTTTTTGCTTCAAAACATGCTATACTCAATACAAGCAGTTCGCTACTTGGTTTTCTAGAGATGTTTCGATTGAGTCCCTTTCTTCCTGAACCTCCTTTTAATATCTCGACTGTACCCCATTCAGGAAGGGCTTGATTCCTCGATCAGCTTGACGTACTCGACGATCAAAGACTTGATCATGATAGAGAACGGTGTCAATTAAGAGTTTGAGGAGCTAGCCAAGTTTACTCGATGGGACGAAAAAAGTAAAGAGCCTTTTAATAGCACTACTTCTCAGAGATAGAGTTATTGGCTAAGAAAGCAGTCTATAGTCCAATTTTTGAAGGTAAGACGAGTGGAGTTTTCACAAGTAAATTCATTAGGTCCCTCATCCAAATTTTATTTAGCTTTTGTTTCTTTTTTTGAAATAAATATGATCCCTATCTTCATGGGATCTTGCCATGTGGGTAGATATATTTTTGGAATGTGGATTTTTTTTTTTTTTTTGGATTGCATATCTTGTTAATTTTATTGAAGAGTAATTTTGTCTGCAAATTTGGGTGAGAGACCTAACGGCTAACACTTTTTTCGTTGGACCTAATAATCCAAACCTCTAATATGAAGGACCAATGACTAAAAACCCTTTTTTATTTTATACTATTTTAGGTTAGTATATAATTCACTAGGATGTTTTTGTGTTTGGTTTGGATCCAGGGAGTGGTTATTGCAACCCCTCAATGTGTTAAGCAAACTCTATTGTTATTTGTTAAATAATCCCCAATTTTTAGTAAGAGAACCCCACACGCTTCCAAAAATACCCAAAGCCCATTTTAATCCTAAAAATCTATATGTACACCGCTCAATGTTCTGATTTTATTGATAAAACATTTATTAAATGTTATGACTTTATTGATACAGCATTTTTTAAATTGTTCTGACTTTGTTGATAGAACATTTGCTAAATGTTCTGATATAGCATAGGCCTTAAAGGAGTGCTGCCTAACTTTTTAAGCTCTAGAGCATTTTTAGTCTGCCTCGCCCCGAGGAGAGCCCAGAGTAAGGTTTTTTTTTTTTTTAAAGGAAAATGCTATATGTCCTAAAAAATTGCCCCAAAAGTATATCTCAAATGATATGGTGGATAATCTAACATTTTTCTTTTTTTTTTTTTTAGCAAATTCTCTCTTAATAGTAAAGAAATAATTTTTTAAATAAATTTTTGGGATATATAACCTGAGAAATGATCTAGTCAGCTATAGTTGACTTTAATAAAATTAGTTAAAAAATTCAAGTCCTTGGACTTCTTTTCACTTAATGCATGATTAAATGTGAAAAGAAATCTAAGGGCTTGGATTTCTTAACTGATTTTAGTTAAAGTCATCTATAACTGACTAGATCATTTCAGTATATAACATTACTCTTTTCTAAAGACTTTATTAAGTTGTTGCTAATTGTAAGATTGATGTTATGTCCGGTACTTGTATGGCTTATATTTGGCGTATGTAAAATTGCAATGTCTAGTACTTGTATGGCTTTATTTTTTAAATCTTTCCCTGTTTTTACAGAGTATCTTGCTGTGGAAGCCTTCCTCTGCACCAATATTTGGATGCTTTTCATATTTTTCTTCGCCCAAATGCTGTCCTAAATCCAACGCCTTTCTTTTTACCATCAAACGAAGCCTTAGCTTGATTTTATTTTCAACTTCCTTTTCATTTCCTTTTCAATCAATGGCATGCAAAGGATAGAGAAGATAAACGGATTTCCATGGGGGGAAAGCCCACCATTTCGTCCGTTCCAAACTGCTTCAACAATTTGAACGGAAGAAGAAGAAAACAGAGACACTTATCTTGTGTATTATGAGTGACTACCACCGGAAACTTGCTCATGCCATGCCCACCATGTGTCATTCCAATCCTCCATTCACTTGAGATACCTCATACCCCTATCTCTCTCTTTCTGTCTCCACTATTACATTCTCTGGTTCTTTTACAGATATATATATATATATATATATATATATATATATATATATATATATATAAGTTAGGTAAGTATGAAGCTTATAGATAATTGTAAGATGTTGTTGATCCATTTTTTCGTTTTTAGGAATTCGAATCAAACCAGGAAAGTTCGAATCAACTATTTCAATTTAAAACCAGGCAATCAGATTCAAATTGCTTGAATCAAGATGACTTTTTAAGGAGACAGGCCAAGTGAATTAATCCTAACAATTAAAAACAAACCATGAAATATAACGGAAAAAATTGAGGAAAATAAAGTAAAGAAATTTATAAAATGCTAAGCTTAATAAAGAATCACTCAGGGTTACGGCTCGAACTATCCTCGAGCCTTTGGAAAAACTAACTATTGTTCCTAAAACAATCTTTGATAATAATCAAGACACTTAATACAAACTTTAAGACAGCTCTACTCGTTTCTTACCCTTCGAAGCAGCTTCCTTGTGAGGTGAATTAATAGGAAATCCTTGCTCTAAATTTCAAGACTGCTCTTCTGGTTCCATAGCCTTTGAAACTACTAAAACCTCTCTGAATGTCTGGACAACCACTTCGAACTACCACTCAACGACCCTAATGCGGAGCCTTAGTAGGCCAAGCAGCAATAAGGCTCTCAAACACCTTTTTGTGAAAGAAATAGGCTAAGAAGCTGATGTATGTTTGAGATCCTCAAATGTTGATAATGGCCTCTTTATTTATAGACCCTTTGATAGTGTCATCTTTGATCTCAACTTCTAGGTCGAATCGATTCCTTCTCTTATCCTTCTACTGAATCTGCCAATCTTGATAAGCTTGTTCTCTTGGTTTGATAATTATCCTTAAGCATACAAACTTCTATTACCAGACAACTTCTATGCACCTTAAACTCTCATTTTATCCGAATTTTTTTGACAATTGGCTGATCTATGGATTAGCATTAATCCAAACACGAGATAAAATGTGCTGCATTATCTTTTCTCATTTTCCACATCTAATTTATTTATCTTGATTTTTTCTTGAATATTTATCTCTTTATCTTTGAGAATCCTTCTTGAATTCTAATTCCCAATAGTTTTCCTTTTTATGGGCTTTTATTATTAATTGCTTGGACTGAAAATGCGGTGCGCAATAGAATCCCAAGCGTAGGAATCCACCGGTCGTCAAGCAATAAATTCTAGAGAGTTCCTAGGTCATATCCACAGGGAGTGGAATAGGTCCAATCAATTCTTAGGAAATGCTACCCAATGAATACAAAGAAAAGTGTAAAATAATGGGGGTTTGTTTGTTGTGAAAGTTTTGTGCCAAATTGATGACAAGTAGTGTGTAAGAAAACCTTGAAAAGTAAAGAAGATGGGTCCTATGGTTTCATTCCATCCAAACATTTGGTGAATGGTTTCTCAAGCAATACACATTCAAAAATCCATTTACTCTATGGTCTTGAATGGAGGATTTAACAATAAGTTCAAATAAAATGATTTATATAATGGAATGTAGTTCATTTCTCTCATTGGCATTTTTACAAGCATGTAGCATGCATATGTGCTCATTAATCAAAATACAACATCTTACTGGTTATATAATGATCATGAATATGAAACTACGTACATGTATTTCAAAAGATGGAAGAGTACATGAACCACATTTCTTCAACATTAAAGCTTTAAAGAGAGAAATCACCATTTACCTAAGGTATGGAGAGGAAATCCACCATAGAACCCACCTTAGGGTGTTTAGCTAGCCATTAATGGAAGTTAAAGCTTAAAGTAGAACAATAAATGCAAGTAAGATGGAATAAATGCTATCTATTAAACACCAAACGAAAATCTACCAGCTTTACAACTGAAGATTAAAGAGAAGAAATAAGCTAAACTAAGTTTACTAACAAGGAACAACAAGAACCAAATGAAAACCTAGCTAAAACTATCAAGAAACCCTAAAAAGCTTAAGGAAAACTAAGCTAACCCTAAGGTATTAAGCAAGAACAAGAGTAGCACGCTCTCTCAGCTGCAAAGTGATGCATTTATACCCCTGTGGACACCCCATTTTTACCAATTATTTCTATCATATGTCCATGCAAATGATTAACTAGAATAGCTGACCATTTGGTGAGGAATTGGCCTTGTAAAGACCAAATTGCCCAGATTGCCCTTTTCTGAGGGAAAGGACAATTCATTATTTCATGTGTACATTTGGATTGGAATCAGCCCATTTGTATTGCATTTGACTTTTGAGGTGTTTTAGAACATCCCTGTAAATTTTCATAGCATTCTGATGAGAGCTCGATAGGTAATTAGGGTTTTTGCGACTTGAAGGGCATTTTCGTCCTTTTTCTCGTATAATTTCCGAATGACCTCCGAATTCGAAACGGATTGTTTCATGAGGTTTATATGGATGTGGGGAGTGAATTTGGAGTGTCAATTGAGCCTTTGAATGGTTGGGATGGATTCGCCCAAAATCGATCCCACGGGTAAGGATGAGTTGAATTAGGGTTTCGATCAAATCGACCGTGAATTGGTCATTTTCACCAAAACGAAAGATTTTCAAAACATGTTTTCAAGTACCAATTTCATATTAAAACCATGTTTTTAGAAGTGGTGCAAGCCTAATTGATCAATTTTACAAAACAAAGAATGGTCATATGACCAATTTTGGCACAACCGGGTCAATTGGCTAGCTTTTTGCTAAAACCCTTGACCATGGTCAATTGATTTTAACCCAAAAACATTCTAAAAATGTGGAGGATCAAAACACGGTCGTTTTGAGCCCTGAACCATCGGATTTGGATCAAATTTGACCAAAATATGGCCAAAATTCGAAAACCCTAAAATTTGGGGAAGCAAATTTGGGAGGTCAGCTTAGTGACCGTCCTAGCTAGGACGGCCAACCGTCCAGCCAGGACGGCCAACCGTCCAGCCCTTGGACGGTCACCAGCATACTCGAGCTCATTTTGTATTTTTAGCATGTTTGAAACTTTCCCACTTTGTTTGGCCGATTTGGTTTGTTCTTTTGGAATAAATTCGAAGGGTTTTCAGCTGGCAAACCCTAACATGATTAATTCTAAACCCTAGGATCATTTTTAGAGAATTAAATCCTAACCATTCAAGGATTTGAACCCTAGCTCTATATATACTGCATTATGGAGTTAGAGAGGGAGGGAGAGAATTCTAGGGTTTTGGAGAGGAGGCTACAGATTTTCATTCTTCATTCCTACATCATTGAAGGGGAGAATTAAGGTGGAGAAGGAAGGAGAAGGCCTCGAGGCTTGGAACTTGAAGGAGGTTTGCAAAGAAGAAAGAGGATAGGTGAATTTTCCATACGAAATTTCTGTATGAGTTTACTTTGCAGGAATTTTCTTTATGCATGTTTGAATAGGTTTCTCTCTTTCTCTTGTTTATGTTAGTATGCATGATTAGGATTAGCTTTGTTTTGATTTTGTATGAGTATGCATGATTAGGTTTAACTTTATTGTTATTTTATATTAGTATGCATGCCTAGGGTTCATTAGTTTTTATCATTATTCTATGTGAGTATGCATGTTAGGGTTAGTTTTCTTGTTATTTTATGTACGTATGCATGATTAGAAGTAGTTTTAT
>JAESVK010000136.1:1641145-1662713 GCA_017140935.1 Hamamelis virginiana
TGATTAGAAGTAGTTTTATTATTATTTTATGTGAGTATGCATGTTAGGGTTAGTTTCTTGTGATTTTATGTGTGTAGCATGCTAGGGTTAGTTTTTGTTATGATTTTATGTTTAGGATGAGTCCGTTGTTATTATTTCATGTATGCGAGCATGTTTAGAGTAAAGGTTAATATATTCATGTTGTTATTTGAATCTCATGATAATTGATTGGTGATTTTAATGGTAATATGAGTACGTTAATGTGTATTTTGACATGTGAAGAGTCTTGAGTCTTTTTGTTTGTGCTTTTTATGATTATTTGAGCACTTGATATGGGTTTGATGGATTGAATATATAAATTGTGTAAGAGGGAGCGTGCGAAGGTAAGATCCTCCCCTTGTGTTTAAAATAGTTGTTTAAAGCATATTTGTTGTTAGTTTTCTTATACATTTTGCATGGTAATTTAGTATACAATGTTAGATTGTATGCTAGGGTGTTTATTTGTCATTTTTTATGGATTAACAATGTTTTTTAAGCCATTTGGAACATGTATTCAAATCTGTCCAGATTTGAATATATGTTTTAAAGTGGTTTAATTAACATTTTTAAGCCATATTTTTGCATGATTTTTATAGTTTTTTATAGTATATTCATGTAGAAAGCATGATAGGTCATCTTCACGTTTTTATTCTTTGTTTTCATGATTTTTAGAGTGGTTAAAGGTTCATATTCAAATCTGTCCGGATTTGTTTATGCCCTTAAATCACTTCTAAAAATTATTTTAGGGCTAAATCTAACTTAGAAATATGTTTAGGATCACATAGTTTGATTAGTATGCATTTAGGAACATTTTCATGCATGTTAGAATTGATTTTGTGAATGTTTGATTAATTTAGTTAAATTACAGCATGCATTGCATTAGTATTTTAGGGTTTTTAGATTAACTTTAGGGCTAGTTAGAAACCCTAGGCTAGGAAGGTCACTTGACCTTCCCTAGGAATTTCCTTTGTTGTAAAGATCATGATTTGAATTGTATGTTTCAATTGATTGAAGAGTCTATCTTCGAGAGATTTCCTAAAAGATTTTTGATGCAATATTTATGAAATAAATATGATTTTATGAGATATTTGATTATTAATTGATTTTCAAAAGATTTGAAATGTTTTAAAGATTTTTTACCTTGGAATGAAATTCCTCCCATATGATTTGTTTTCTTGAAAATCTTTGAAAAAGATTTTTAATTGGAATTGAATTCTAAAGATAAGAATTGTTTTAGAATATTTGGATTTTAAGAAAGTCTTTTAATTTGAAATGATTTTGAATAAATGATTTTAAACAAACAAAAACTCTCGAAGTTAGAGTCTTGAATTAGGTTGAAATACCTTTGATGATGTGATCGATTACAATAGGAGAGTCCTAGGGTAGTCGAACTACGTGGACTTTGATACTTGCTGGGTGATACTAGTAAGTTACGTAGGCGCTAATAGGGCTCAAGTCCGCCCTAGGATGCCCGTAGGGTATTTTAGGTTTTTAGGGTTTGTTTGTATATATTTTTATTTATTTATTTATTAATATAACTAAATATAGATAATGCATTTATATCAATACTTTTTTGGTTGATTAGATTATTTAGGATTGTTTGCATTAAGGATTTAAATAGCCCAAATAAATTAGAAGTCCTTTAATTAGGGCGAGGTGGGTGCCTACAAGCGAAAGCTTGGAACCTTCCCACGTCGTAACCTAGCCCCCGGATCCAACTCTGGTTCAAAGACTGTTTTTTCATTGAAAATGGAGTTTGTTTTTGTTTTAAAATAAAACATTTTTATGGTTTCCTTATTCCTTAAAAATAAGGTGGCGACTCCTTTGTTTGATTTCTAAACCCCTCTAATCACATCGCTCGGTGATGATGTGGACTCACACCATCAAAGCCCCGTCCACGAGGCTGGTCCACAACCCCTATCAAGGGTTACAACAAATTGGGGACAAAGGACGAGAGTGCCTCTGTAAAAAGACATAAATTACAAGTGAATCTGTAGAAACCCGACCATTTGTACCGGTACAAAAACTCACTGCCACCATGAACAACATTTTGTACCGGTACAAAAATCCCTGTACCGGTAAAAAATTGCAAAAATGCTGGGAACCTTCAAATTCTAAGCTTAACACATCACCAACTCCTCGAATGCTTCCATTGATGAAAAGGGCTTCACCAAACCTCATCTTAAGGCTAAAAAGGCTTGCCAACGAGCAGCAACAGCGGGGAAAGAACTAAGCCTTGCTCAAATGCATACAAAAACTGGGAAAAATGCACCGTTCGACACCCAAAGTCCTGAAACAAGACCAAACCGTCAAACGCACCTATTCCTCACATAAAGTATCCCAAATGCATGTAAAAAGCAATAATAACACAGTAAATAACATGTGAAATATATGTCTAACATTAATCCTGTTATATGTTCTGGCCCGTGTCAGCTATTAATTAGTTGGTGTCAAAATATAGATCAACATATCCCCCCTCGCTGGTTTAATATTTGAAAATTTTAAACCAGCGAAATCCTTTTGGCTTCTATTACCGTTATAGTACTTCAACTGTCTTGTCACTGTTGTATCACCTTACCTTACATGCCTGTTCATTTCCATTTCCCACCTTTTGCTTCTTTCAAGCTTCCTTGCCTTCTATCCTTTCTGCTCTTATCCTTCCAGTTTCTTCAATGGCTTCTTCTTCAAAAATCCCTACTGTTACTACCAAAGCCTTCAACTTAGCCTCGAAAGATAATGTCAAAATCTTTGAAAATGCCTGCAGAGTAGATTATGAGATTTCTCCTATCTCTTTTGACGTCGAATATGGGCCTACTTCAGATGGTCCAGTGGAAATCAAAACCCTAGGCCCCTGCTTCAAGAACCATATTGATGAATTGATCGTTAATCGCTATCCGTGAATTCATGGCCAAGAACCCTTCTACTGCCAGAATCGCCACTTAGGGTTTTCCGACTGGGGTTCAACAACTATCGATCATTGGCCAACACCTGCCAATCAATGTAATGATTGGTTTCCAGGCTCAAACCCATCAAAAGCAGAATGTGGAAATACTTGGCCATCTTCGAGGCCATTTAACTCTTTAATCACAAATTTCCTAGTAATAAGCTTCTTATTGCCAGCGCTCTCTACTTTTGGTCCATCTCTTGCAATTGCTTCATCTTTCCCTGCGGCTTCATGGGTCCTACAGTCTTAGATATCTGTGAACTTACTGGACTGAAGGCTCGAGGTGAAGAGATAATCCCACTACTTATGGCCGATGTTGACTTTGACATCAACACTATTTCAGGAGCATTAGGCTACTCCACATTCATTAATGATCATATGGGAGTCACCCCTGAAATCTCTTATAGAGAACATTTTGCCTTCCTCTTCTGCTAGCTTTGTAGATCTCTACTCTGCTCTCTATCTCAGAGAGTTACCCAATACATTTCTTTGGCTAAGCTTTTGGCATCTGGTAAGGAACTTCCCTTAGCCTCTTTTGTTCTTGCTCACTTGTATATATCCTGCTTCGAACTCTGTACCAAAGGTTTGACCAGTAATGTTGGTGGTCCTATTTGGATCCTTCAACTTTGGCTTCAAGCCTATTTTCCTCTTTTTGGCCCTTCTTACTCTTCTGAGGAGCCCATTCATGGCTGTTGTTTTAGACAAGCCATCCTGAATGGTGCTCCTAAAACTCACACCTTCATTTAGTGTTTTAGATACTTTTACTTGATAGACCCTTTTCTTACCCCTTATTTCTTTACTCCTTTTAGGATTTTAACCTTAGGTCCTCTTTGGTTAAAAGCTTTTAAAGCTGCTCTGTCCCATAGTGATGAAACTTTCTAAAATGGGACAACTTTCTGATTTGAAGGGATATTCAAATAGGTTTCCATACCATAAAATCCTTTTCGAGAGGCAAAAAGAAAACTTATTTTGAGGGTGGGGTAAAAGTGTACATCCCTATCTAGTTTTCTCGCCAATTTGGCTTCCAATAGGCCATTCCCTTTCCTTATATTAGTGTGGCCAACCCCACTCTCTTGGGTCGTAAACACCTGAACAGACAAGAGGACTTCATTGAATTATCAGTGAGGTTCAATGCTAACAAAGCTGAGTTTGAAGCGTATGTTCCTCATACTTGGCATCCCATTGCCAACCCAGCATTCACGGAATGGTGGGACACCATAAGAGCTTTATTCTTTGTAAAAGACAATGTTTTAAAACCCAGACCGTTTGTCAAACTGGATAAGTGACTGGGTTAAAGGTCAATCGGTTCAACCTTCGGGTTAACTGAGTTGAATTGTGATATCATCATGATGTCATAAATATATTATTTATTTATTTATTTATTAGAGCAAAAGCTGTAAAAGATGCAAAATAGATTCAAAATATATATTTTTTAAATGTTTGTGCAATCAATTCATATATGTGCAGTCACCAAAATTGAAAATTGATAATTACTCTTGATGAATCTTTGTTATCATTTTTTTAAAATGCAAAATAAGAATATTATATTGTTAAATTAGGTGCCCTGGTTTCTTTTTGCTATTTGGGATTTTTTTAGACTAATTTACCTTTTTAGCCTTTTTGGCTTTAAAAGACTTTAAAAAGATTGGTTATTTTAGTCATTTTAACACTTTTTTATTTTTTTGACCAAAACCCGGTCGGTTCTTTTAACCTGGTTGACCGGTTCAACCACCGATTCAACCGCCGGGTTGACCGATTTTTACTAAATACGCCGATTTTCATTAAGACTGGTTTTAGGCTGTCCAGGTTGTTGAGGAGGCTGCATTGGTTGAAGAAGTAGCCTGCTGAACAATCTACTGGCCTTCTGAAATGGAAGAGATCAGCTTCGAGCTGGTTCTTTGAGCAGGTATATTGAATTATTTATGTGAAATATTTCCCTTCTATCTCGACCTTGCACTAATACTCGAGAATTGTTATATTTGTAGGTCTTATCTACTAACCCTTGGAATCACCTTATCCCTAAACCAGTTCCCTCTCCTACTTTATCTCATTCTCCTCCTCCAGAAGCTCTCACCACTACCCTGTCCTTGATTCCTCATAAACCATTTGTCTTACCTGTTTCAAATACTCCTTTGGTAACCCCCATTCCTCTTGCTCAACCTTCTCATGTTAAGGTTACCATTCCTGCCACTTTTTCTATTAAGGTTACTCTTACTGCTTCACCAATCAAGGTTGTTACTCCTAAATCTTCTCCATTTTCTATCTTAACTTATTCATTAGCTAAACCTCTATCACCAATTCCAATTAGCTCGAGACCCCATCCTCTTCTCCTGGCCATTCTCAAAGTTTTCCCTCGATTGATGCCATTCTCAGTGAGGATTGGCTTTTCGATACTGAGGAAGTACCCCCTAGGCCAATAATTAAGGACAGTATGGTCCTTCAAGCCCAACTTCTTATTAAGGATTTCTTAAATAAAGACCTTTCCCATTTTCTTGATTCCTCATCCTTGGATTCTTTCTCAAAGGCTTACACTTTATTGATTAATGCTACTGCCAAAACTATCCTCCGAACTCTCACATCTTATCTCCAAACAGCTGTTATCAGAGCCAATATTGCTCAGACTACTTTTGAGTCAGTTCGAGCTGTTGATTCCAACAACAAGGCTATTTTGGATAAGTTGAAGGAGCACAACACCAAGTTGCAGTCAGCTTCTTCTTTTCGACACCAACTGCTACAGGCTAAGCAAAGCATCTTAGCCCAAATTGCTGAACTTCAGGCCTAGCTGACTATAGTGGAGTCCTAGCTTTCTTCTGTAGATCAAGAGTTTACTACTCTTGCCCAAACTATTGAAGGACTTGTTACAAATATTGTCAATTCGAAGGCGAACTTGAAGAAAGCTACTGCATTTAAAGGAGAGGCCAACATACTATCACCCTATGTAAACAAATATTAACTAGGGCTAGAGAGGATACTAGGCTCTTTTTATAAGGCCACTTTTGTTTTTGGCCTAATTTTTGGTATACACCTCTTTTGTACTTCATAATTTCATCAATGAAATACCTTTTTTCCCTACTTTTGTTATGTTTTTTTTTTACTACATTTTAGCTCTGCTTTCCCATATAAAAGGATAGTAAGCTTTTAAATATTTCCCATTAATTTTCCTACGGTGAACATACCCACTCAAATTCTTGAGATGGTAGGCTCCCCCTTTTAGCACCCTGTGTATCTGATAAGGTCCTTCCTAATTGGGAGACCATTTTCCAAACTTGAGGTCCTTTGTTCCTACTAGCAAAATGACTTTCCACACTAAATCCCCTTCATGGAAACTTTTTGCTCGAACTCTTTTATTGTAAGCTCTGGAAACAATCTTTTTATGCACTTCGAGGTGATTCATGGCATTCAATCTTGCTTGTTTCGCCTCATCTAATTCTAACAACATTGATTGCTGATATGCTTCATTTGTCATTTGATCCCGATCTCGAAACCCTCATGCTTCTGACATTTATTTCTCATGGCAATACTGCATTATGCCCATAAGTTAAGGCAAATGGAGTGGTCCTAGTACTTGTTTTTTTCAAGGTTTGATGTGCCCATAGTACATCTACTAGAATTTCATGCCATCTTCTAGGATTCTCATTAAACATCTCCTGGATGTTGTTTTTTAGGACTTTATTAGTAGCCTCTGCTTGGCCTTTTGCTTATGCATAGTGTTAGCCCTATGGCTCCAATCCATTATTGGTAAATGTTCTATCCCATATTATTATATGCTTTTGATGATAACAAACATTGAAGTATGATTATGCATACAAATACTTGGTTGAACATACTGCATATATATCAAACCTTCTCTACCTATTATTGGTTATCTATTTGAGCTTTGGATTCTTATACATTCTCCTATATCATTATTTATTGTAAGAATTGGGTTTGAAGCCATTCTTTGAAGATTCAACATTGCTTAGTGCATTCTAAAGTGTGACTTATGTGAATATGTTTTTAGTCATATATTCACTAAAGCTCATGAAGAAATCTATTCAAGAAGTTCAATCCTTGAAGCTTTGCTCAACTCAAAGATGAAGCCATTCACAAGCCATTCAAGCCTAGCACAAGATGAAGAACTTTTGAAGATCTCAAGTGTGAAGACTTTGTTTGAATCTTGTGTATGTGTTTAGGACTTATTCTTGTGAATCTCTCAAAAAGGATAAGACTATGTTGGGTTAAATCTCTTTGACCTCTTAGACCTCGTTTTAACTTGGGAAAATCATTTTGATTGGTCAAAATTATTTCTAAATAACCTTGAGCTATTTTAAATTAAAAAAGGAGCTTAAAGTTCATGAAAATTGACTTATGGCCTTCCTTAGTCGACTAACCCTCAATGACTAGTCAACTAACTGCATGGCAATAAGCATGTTTCATGAACACCTAAGCTAGTCGACTAATCCTTGGTTATTAGTCGACTAATCGTTTCCTAGTCGACTAATCCTTAGTCTCTAGTCGACTAAGCATGCCCAGTTTTCAAACCTTGCATTTTTACTTCTCTAGTCGACTAATCACTTTGAGCCAATTGACTAATTGACTCCGAACTCATTTCATAAGTGTATTTAAAATGCTCTAGTCGACTAATCCTTTAGTCCTAGTCGACTAATGTTTTTCAGAAACTTATAATGGCTAGTTTTTGTAAACCAAACATCTATATTTTTCTATCTAACAACCATATTTGATTAAGAGCATTTATATACCACTTGAATGAGTCTTGGATGAGTTAGCCATTCACTCTAAACATATTGAAACACTCTCGTACCAAAATCCATCATTTGTTCATCATTCTTGTGTTATTCATGTATTGAGAATCTTTCTATCTCTTAAGCCAATAATAGTTCTTGATTTTGAGAGATACTAGTGAGTGCTCATTATTGTAATCATCTACTCTTGAAGGAGCTAATATTTATACACTCTTTATTCATCTTGTAAACTTGTGAGATTATAAGGGTTTTGAGAACTCTTGTGGGTGACTGTCTTCCACCTTTGAAAGGAGACAACTTATAAAAGTTTCTCCACCTTGAAGGAGAGATCCATAGTGGATTGTGAAATCCTCAAGACAGGGCTCTTGATGCGTGGATGTAGACGGAGATCGAACCACGTTAAAATCTTGCGTTTGAATCTCTCTAACTATTCTCTTGCATTTATATTTATTTATTTGATATATAAATTGGTTAGTTGTGATTCATATTCAATACTCTATTCATCTTCAATTAAATTATTTGAACCAATTTTTTTTTTTAAAAATTGGATTTTATTTTACAAAGTTTGCTATACTCCATTCACCCCCCTCTAGAGTATATTTCTGGGCAACACGTAGTATGGGGTTGAATGAGTAATGACTATTCCCATTTCTTGAGTAAACTCTTTGACTTGTTCATTAGTGAATACTGTCCCTTGATCTACTGTAATAGTTTGTGGGATACCAAAACATGTAATAATTTCTTTTAAAAATTTAATAATGTTTCTTTGGTCCACATTTTTTATAGGCTTGGCTTCGACCCACTTAATAAAGTAGTCAGTTGCCACTGTTATGAAAGTATAGTGGGTAGATTTTCCCAATTAGGTCTATTGCCCATCCTCTAAATGGCTAAGGCTTAATAATTGGATAAAATTCTATTGTTGTGATATGCTGTATAGGACCATGCCTTTGGAAGGCTTGGCATCCCTTTGCATATTCTGTGCAATCTTTGACCATTTGTGGCCAATAATATCCATGTCTTTTAATTAACCATTTCATTTTAAATCCGAACTGATAGCCCCACAAATTCCATCATCAATTTCTGTCATTATTTTCATGGTTGATTCCTTGTCAATGCACCTAAGTAGTATACCTTCAGTAGTTTTTCTGTACAATTCCCCTTGGTAGAGTACATAATGAATGGCATGTAGTCTGACCCTTTGAACTGTACGTTCATTGGGGTTACTCAAATATTTGCTTATAGGTACTCT
Source organism: Hamamelis virginiana (assembly GCA_017140935.1). Classification (NCBI taxonomy): domain Eukaryota; kingdom Viridiplantae; phylum Streptophyta; class Magnoliopsida; order Saxifragales; family Hamamelidaceae; genus Hamamelis; species Hamamelis virginiana. The sequence continues at coordinate 1,650,099 of JAESVK010000136.1, forward strand.
CTAGTTATTCTTTCCTTTATTTATCGCCAAAGCTTCTATAGGGATTTCTCTTTGAGCTAAAGTTGGGATGACTTGCCTGAACTGGATCATCCCTTCTCCCACAATTCTTTTAAATCCAGATGCATCATGGGCCATTTTATTGGCCTCTTCATTTTCACTTCGAGGTATGTAGTTGAAATTCACCTCCTCAAACCAGTGTAATAAGTGATTTACTGTTATATAGTAATACAGCAAATTTTCACTAGAGCACTGGTACTCCCCCTTGGATTTGTTTGATTATTAATTGTGAGTCTCCAAATATTTCTATCTTTGATACTTTCATTTCTTTCAGAATTTCCAAACCAAATACCGAAGCCTCACATTAGTTTGGTTATTCAAAAGAACTTCTTTCATTCTTACTCCTATTTTGGTTTGAAGGCCTGTCGGTGATTCTAGAGTCACTCCTATGCCTAAGAACTGATATGTCTTTGATTAGTCGAACCACATTTTCCAACCTCTAGTTGTCAAGTAGGCAACCATTTCTTCACTTGGTATTTCTATGGTTGGATGATCAGCCAAAAAATTAACTAATGTTTGGCCTTTCACTGCTTTTTGGGGCACATATTTAGGGCAAAATTCTGTCAAGGTAATCATTCACCTTCCTATCCTATTATTTAGGATTGGCTTAGTCAGCATGTATTTAATTACATCAACTTTTGATGCTACTAGCACACTTCGAGGCAACATTTAATATCTCAATTTTATTGCAGCAAAATATAGGCTTAAGCACAATTTCTCAATGGGGGAATAGTTACATTTACAAGCATTTAGGAACCTACTTAAGTAATAAATCGCCTGCTCTTTGCCTTCTTCATTGTCTTGATCGAGCTAGCATACTTCCAATTGATTCCTTTGTTGCTGATATATAGAGCTTGATTGGCCTTTCTAATGAAGGGGCCATTAATACTGGAGGTGTATTTAGGTACTACTCAATGGCTTCGAAGGCCTTTTAATGTTCTTTTTCCCATTTGAAGTTTTGTTCCGCTTTGAGTTTCAGTAATGGGGAAAACACCTTTGTTTTTCCTGTAACATTGGAAATAAACCTTCTTAGAAAGTTTACTTGCCCTAAGAATTTTTGTAGTTCTTTCTTATTTGAAAGTGACTTAGCCTGCATTATAGCTTGTGTTTTATTTGCAACCACTTGAATTCCCTTTTTGTGGACCAAATATGCCAATAAATTCCCTGCAGATACCCGAATGCACATTTAAGTGGATTCATCTTAAGTTTGTACATTCTCATCCTCCTTTAGGCAACTTCTAAGTGTGGAAGGTGAGTCCCTATATTTAGGGATTTGATTACAATATTATCAATATAACATTCCATGAATTTGCCAATGAAATCATGAAATATTGCATTCATGGCTTTTTAGTAGGTGGCTCCCGCATTCTTGAGTCCAAAGGGCATAACTACCCATTCGAAGGTACCCAATCTAGGGCATCTAAATGTTGTTTTGTGGACATCTTCCTCTATTATGAAAATCTGATTATACCTTGAGTGTCCATCCATCATAGACAAAATCCGATTACCTGAGGCACTATGTAATATCATATCTATTACTGGCATTGGGTATTCATCCTTGGGTAGTGCCAAATTTAAATTCCTAAAATTGATACGGACTCTTATTTTGCCATTCTTTTTAGTCACAGGAACAATATTATACAGTCATTATCCTTTCTCCTTTTCCGCATATAATTTATTTATCCTGATTTTCCCTTGAATATTTATTTCTTTATCTTTGCCAATCCTTCTCGAATTCTAATTCCCAACAGTTTTCCTTTTTATGGGTTTTTATTATTAATCCTTTTATATGTTCCAATATGTCAACCATTAATTGGCTGGTATCAAAATATGGATTAACAGATGCATATATATTTTGAAAAATTGGGCGTTAGAGTAGTTATGTACTTATGGATATCATGTATGCCAAAAATTACGATTATCTAATGTCAAAAATTCAAAATATAGCTATGAAAAATTGTGACCGTTGAAAACTGTCACAATTTTTCTTAGTGACATTTCAGAGAAAGTGACGGTTGGATTATTGTGATTTTTGGCATACATAACATGTATAAGTGCAATATCTAATCCAAAAGTCAATTTTTCAAAATACACATCCCACAATTATTTATGGGGTTCATACTTACATAAGATTATATAAATAGAGTAATGATCTAGTAAGCAAATGCTGACTTAGATCTAAGTCAGCTAAGAATTTATAGGCATTGGATCATCTCATCACTTCAAAAAGTCTCCATTCATGAGATAATCCAACGGCCAAAAGTATTAGCTTACTTAGATCTAAGTAGATCATTTCACTGTATAAACATATGTGGACTAGATCATTTCTATATATATATATATCTATACTATCTATAAAGCGAGAAGGGGAGTTTGCCTGGTCACTTTTTCTTTCCAAACATTGCCCTTCTGAAAAATAAAACCACAAAATAATATTGGGGACATATATGTCTTTACACTGTCACCCACAACTCCCTATAATTGAGGAGTTTCAAAATTTGAATATAACTACCACTTCATCAATTACCCAACTCCCGCAGACTATATTCATCAAATTTACTCTTTTCACGAATTATACAACCACCCACAGTTCCCTATAATTGAGGAGTTTCAAACATTGAATATAACTATCACTTCATCAATTACCCAACTCCCGCAAACTCTCTTAATCTTCCCATCAAATTTACTCTTTTCACGAAATTGTATACAACTGTGGATCAACAATTTGACAGAAGACAAATATATTATTGAGCATCTCTTTCTCACGGATACTATCAAGATTTTGAATACTTAAATTTCAAACCAGGTACTCTACGTGTTTCACTTTCATGTTCTTACAGACTCTCCTCTACTTTCCATTACTCACATTCAGGCTAATTTCTTAATCCACTATTTATATCTTTACATTATTTTGTTTCTTGGAAAAATGAAAAATCGCTTCGAAAATTAAGAAATTATATTTAATTTTGCCGTCCAGTATAATTCTTAATTTCACTCTTACTTTTATAATCACTACCTTCAAGTTCCATCCGTTTAGGTCCTTCTTTATATTCACAGTTTGATGCCGCCCCAAATTCTCCTGTTGTGGATTCGCATCAACTGAAATGTATTCATTTATTATTCCTTTACAATTCTAATTATATCATATTGATTTAGATTCACACATGGAAGACGTTGATATCGTTTGTTAAATCCATGAATCAATGACTTTAATTTCAAAATTAATTGTATTGAAAATTATTTGTTAACTGAGTTTTAACTTTTTGAACATAATAAAATGTTATGAAAATTTTTTATTTCAAAATCTAAATATGCACTGAACATCCCCTTAAATGAAATTTCAGTATTAAACACTTCAAATATTATTATTTGTATGAGCAATTAGTTTCGAAATTCGATAAAAAATTTAAATGATAAATAAAAATTAAAAATAAAATAAATAAAGGCCATGACCCTCTATACATCTTAACTGTTGACCATTACTTAAATAATTTTCCTATACTCCATTATGCTTAACTAACAAAGTTATGTTGTTTTTCAACAAACCCTAACATTTGGTAAAATATATGAACTATGTTATAAATTTTGATTTAAAAAATTAAGATATATATGTGAAATTCGGCTAATAAATAAAATATTTGTTTAAAAAATTTACTACTGTACACAGAGTGTTGAACATAAATTAACTTGCCACAAAAAGTCCAAAATATGGTTCAGTCCATCTAAGCCCGCTTGCATTGATTGTAAGAGATAATTTATAGATTTTAAGAGTTTAAGACAAATAAGAAAATTATTAAGTTTTAATTTCATGTAACATCTATTGCACTTTAAAAAAAAAAATTTATATAAATATAATTTTGGGATAGGAATTATTAAACATGATTAAACTTTAATAAATTAAAATAAACAAAATCTTCAGAAAAAAAAAAAAAGATTTACATTAAAATAATGTTTTAGATAAAACAAATTCCTCATTTTCTCTTATATAGATCCTTCTCATTTCGTATATAATACTAAAATACCTATAATAAGTTGCAACCACCACAACCTAAGATTATCACCACAACTACCATTAACTCCATTTAATTTTTATTCTAATTTCATAACATTATTATTATACTGAATATTATATTATATATATTTAAAACATCCCTATAATAAACTACTCAATAATAAAAATGAATAGTGAAAGTGTATTTATGTCAAGAAACTATTCATTTTATTACTGTAACAAAATTTCAAAAAAATAAAATAAAATTAATTGTATAAATTCCATAATTTACGTTTGTGTGATCAAATACAAACCTTATAAAACAAATTAAAAATCTTCTGATATAATGCATCGTGTTGCACACACGTGCGTGTGCGCAATGACTAGTATATATATATATGCGCGCGCACATATGTATTCGATCTCGATCATGCAGTGTCACTTGTCAACAATCTCATATTCTTGTTCCCCCGGGATTGTGGAATATATTCATTCCACCCTTAAAACCCATACCTTGGTTCCAATTCCTCCACCATTTTCTTTAACTTTATACTCTATGAAACTCTCTCTCTCTCTCTCTTAATTGTTGGATTGAAACGCCATGGATCATGCAGCTGATGCTCACAGAACAGACTTAATGACAATCACCCGTCATGTCCTTAACGAGCAGTCAAAGCATCCGGAGTCTCGTGGAGATTTCACAATCTTGCTCAATCACATTGTTCTTGGATGCAAATTCGTCTGTTCCACTGTTAGCAAGGTCTTCTTTCTTCATTCCTTAATATTTCTTTAATTTACCTTGCACGCTCTGTCTTCGATCCTCTTCATTTCTACTCTCAGTCTAGCTACTTTAATCAATTCATGAGAAAAAAACAATGGATTTCTTCTGCTAGGAAATTAAATTTAGAATCGCCACTAAATTCCCAAATAATGAAAATGGTGATTACAATGACAGGGCTTTATTTGAGATTCTTAAATCTTTTGTTTGGTTACTGAGAAAGAAACAGAAAAAGAATATTAAATTTTCAATCCTCTCGCAATGGCAGAGCCAAGAATTTAATTATGAGGATCAATTGGTGTTTGATGGAGCAGACATAAAATAAAATTGAGTGAGGAAAATATAAAATTGATATATTTGCTGTATAAAGGGTTTAAATGAATCTTTTTTAGGAGAAGCAACTGCCCTCTTGACATATTTGATCCACCCATGTCTTTAGCTGTGTTTGGAAACACCAGCAAGGAAAAATGTCCTCTTGTTATTAAAATGGTAATGGATATAAACTGAGCCATGTTTGGTTGAACTTTTTAAAAGTATTTATTTGCTTTTTTTAAATTCATAATATTTAATATTTTATTAAAAAATCAAATATTACCTTCTAGTTTTTTTGGCTTTTTTGTTAAGAAATCATACATTCCTAATTTGAAAAAAGCACAAAATTAAAAAGTAATTTTAATTTTTGCTAAGAAATTAAATATTGCAAATTTTTTAAAAAGCAAAAAGGCAAATCCAAATGGTGCCTTAGAGCATCTCCAATGCAAAGCCGGCAAATTTGGCATTACTTGATGCTATAAAGCCAAATTTGGCATCAACTAGTGCCATTTGAGCTTAGAATTTGACATCAACTAGTGCTTTTTTGGGGTGCCAACTTTGGCTTTGCATTGGAGATGCTCTTAGTAATTTTGAATGTATAGCTTTTTTTGCAACCACAAAGTATCTCCTTCAACTTGACCCAAGAGTAGGGGTTTGCGGGTGATTTTGGACCCAAATCCAATTGGGTTTAAAATCTTTAATAAGTTTTCTAATTGTCCTTGCTTTACCAAAAATTGTTATTTTTACAGGCAGGTCTTGCAAAATTAATTGGACTTGCTGGAGAGACCAATGTTCAAGTGAGTTCTCAGTGGGTATTCAACAAATTAATTGTATCACTGGATGCCCATTTAATTTCTTCAACTCTGTTTGTGGATTTACGTAATTGTTGTTGAGATCATTTGACCGTTACATTTTTTAGGGTGAAGAACAGAAGAAACTGGATGTTCTTTCAAATGAAGTTTTTGTTAAGGCTTTGATTAGCAGTGGGAGAACAGTAAGCCTTTTGAAATTTTAACTTATTTGTGTAAGGCAGAGAAATTCAATGGTATCTATCAGTGCTTTATATAAAGGACCTAAGAACTAGTGCTAATGTGCTATAAAAACCCGCAAAAAAATTGGTCTTTCTAAGAATTGAACCTGTAAATTCAACTTTTTCAAGGGAAAAAAAAAAAAAAAAAAAAAACTAGAAGCCAAATTTATATATGTGTTGTTGATAGGCAGTGTTGCCCATGTATCATGCCACAATCTGGTCATGGAATGTGTTGGCATGAGCCTACTGAAAAATATATTTGTTCTGTTAAATGAATGAACACTTTGAACCAATATTGTAGTGTTGTGAGTGCATCACAAACAATTTGAGCAATTTTCACACTGGTCAGTATTGTTATATGACATTATTGAATTTCAATAACAAATTTTACATCTTTGGAAAAGAATCATATGAGGCATGTTTCGATCCAGTGAGTTTTGTAACTTTTTTTTTTTTTGGAAATCTTCTTGTTAGTGCATCTTAGTTTCTGAAGAGGATGAAGACGCTACATTCGTGGAGCCATCAAAGCGTGGAAGGTATCTACCCATGGTTTCTATTGCTAATAATTACGTCCCAAATCCCAATAAATCCTTTATATTTTCAGTCACTATCAAATACATGTTCAAGTTCTTGCTACTGGTGCAGATATTGTGTTGTGTTTGATCCTCTGGATGGATCCTCCAACATTGATTGTGGTGTTTCCATAGGAACCGTATGGCCTCTTAATTATCTCTAAGCTAGCTTGCTATTGGTTTATTATTGTTTCCATTTATAGATTTGAAGTACTCATATATGCAAGATAGCTAATTCAATATATATACAGAGATTATTTAAAAGTTGATGAGGAATATATATCTTCTTTGCATGTAGATCTTTGGGATATATGCAGTGAAAGATAAGGAAAACCCAACTCTTGATGATGTGTTGCAACCTGGGAAGCATATGGTTGCAGCTGGTTATTGCATGTATGGAAGCTCTTGCACGGTACAAGACAATCGCCATTTTTCTCATTCGAGGCATCTTTTTTATGTATAGTGAATTTCAACATAATAATAATAATTATTATTTATTATTATTGTCATTATTATCTTTGTACGTTCTTAAAACTGTTTTGAGTATTTTTTTTTATTTTTCGTCTTTGAAACAAACTTTCACCATCTCGGTCTTGGGTTTTGTCAATTAATTTTCTCTGAATTAGTTTTCAAATTAAGTGAGCATATATCCCAACTTGGGTAATTAATGTCTTCTATTTTAGTTATAGTTTTATGCATATCTGAGAATTTGATGGTATGGCAGCTAGTGCTTAGCACTGGGAGTGGTGTCAATGGTTTCACGCTTGATCCATCTCTTGGGGAGTTCATATTAACTCACCCCAACATCCAGGTATCTCTCTCTCTCTCTCTCTCTCTCTCTATATATATATATATATATATATATATTGCACTTCATTCCTTGTTCTTGTTTATCCCATTATGCATAATTCAACTGCCAAGTAAAGTAAGTGGAGGAAAAGAAGAGAAAATTTGCAATCTTACAACTCCCAATTAATAATTACAAATTTTCAAAAAAAAATTTGTATTCCTTTTATATGGCTAGCTAGTAATGGCATGGACCAAGACAAAATTACTCTGTCCTTTGAGGCCAGCCTTGTCCTTGTACTTTCCTATGCTTTCAATGGGTTTTCAAGGATTTAGTCACTAAGCATGCTATCTTATTTGTTAGCATTTGAAACTTGAACATCCAATTTGAGTTGTGGTTCGTCATTATCATATGGAATTCTAAACAGATTCCGAAGAAAGGAAAGATCTATTCAATAAATGAAGGAAATGCCAGAAACTGGGATGAGCCAACTGCAAAGTATGTGAAAACGACGAATATCATTTTGAACCTTTTTTTCTTTTTGGTTCCCTCTGATATGTGGGTCTTTCAGGTATGTAGAAAAATGCAAGTTCCCTAAAGATGGTTCATCATCAAAGTCCCTTAGATATATCGGAAGGTATTTGGATCCTCAACCAAGGTCGAATGCTCTCACAAATAAACAAAATTCTATCACCTTTAGACTGGTTGTAATGCAAAATTTTTGGAGAAAGTATTCACTATGCATGAATCAATTCAATTATTGATTTTATAGTTTCTTTATGCATATATGTATAGGAAGTTGTACACAAAAACATGAAATTAACTAGTCATTGTGTTAATTATGTTTATACTATAATTAGGGAAGCAAGGAAGGCTAATTTCTAGAGCTATTCAGCTTACTCAATGTCCATTTCCAATTTGTATTTTATTGAAAAAATTTAAATTGTATAAGTATGAAATTGAGGAAAAAAAAAAGTATAGGGACCAAATTGAAGAAAAAAAATCCCAAGATACAGAATACAAAAGTGCATACAATTAATTACACCAACGTATCCAAAGATCAATTTTCCAAGATATTTTATGTTATATATGTATATGTTAGCTAACTGCTTATTCTTTTATTCTTAATTATTTCCTGTTTCTCTATGAACTATGTAATACACTAATACTGCAGTTTCTAATCACGCTTGTATTACACGCAGCATGGTTGCTGATGTGCACCGCACATTGCTTTATGGTGGTATCTTTCTCTACCCTGCTGATAAGAAAAGCCCAAATGGAAAACTACGGTATGCCATATCTCCATTTCCTTCTGGGGACCACAATCACTTTAGAGAGATAATTAATGATCACTTTTGGACCCTTGACTTTTACCACAATCACTTCTGTTAAGTTTCCAACCTAAAAGTCTAAGCTTGTAGGAGGATGGCCCAATACAAGTTATATGCCATATCTCCATTTCCTTATGGGGACCACAATCACTTTAGGAGATAATTTATGATCACTTTTGGACCCTTGACTTTTACCACAATTACTTCTGTTAAGTTTCCAACCTAAAAGCCTAAGCTTGTTGATGGAGGGCCCAATCCAGGTCTATGAAGGAATAGCAAGCCTTTCGTTTAGGAGATGTGGGATAGAGTGGATTCTATTCTTCTACAACTTATAGTTTAAAATTTTTGCCATCTACTGCATTATTCCTCAAGCCATCCAGAAGTGATCATTAATTATCTCCTAAATCAAAGTGGAATTTTAGACTCGATCCAAATGTGATTTTAAGAAAAGTTAACGCAAACTAGCCTTATATTGTCTACAATGATAAAACTTGTCAATTTCTCATAGCAGCCTAGAAAAGACTATAATAATTAAGATGATAAAACTTCTAGGCTTCTCATAACAGCCTAGAAGTCACAATTATAGTCTTTAGCAGCCTAGCAAAGACTATAATTGTTGATGGCCCTCTTTTAGCTGCCGGGAAAAGTCCCAAGAATCAGGTGGGAAAATTTCCCACCATTTGTGTTTTAGAGGAATGAAAAATGCCAATGGGAATTAGCTGTGGCTACTGTATGTTATGGTCCGCGGCGGCTCTTAATAGCCAAGAGTAAATCATGTCTTTACTGGTGGTGGCCCCGTGTGGGAAGCGAAGAAAATAAAATCATGTCGATCTTTACTGATGGCTTTTTACCAGCCACCAGGAAATTTTATAAGAAAACCTCAAATTTCTTGTAATGATATCATTTTGATACCAATTTGTATATGTCTGACTTGGAATTAACTTTCACAAAACAGTGTCCTCTATGAAGTCTTTCCAATGTCATACCTAATGGAGCAGGCAGGGGGTCAATCTTTTACCGGCAAGCAACGGGTATTTGACTTGATGTCCTTCAATTCCTTATGAAAAATACTATAGCACCAGAAACTTTAACCCGAATTTAAAAACCACCCTGATGTGTCATGCTTTAAGTAGTGAGATCTCTCCTCTCAAACTGCTTTCTTCTTTTTCACACACCATTCAAACCACGACACGTCGGGATGGTTTTAAATTTCGGGTTAAAGTGTCGGGTGATATAGAATTGTTGATTCCTTATTATTCGGTTGACATTTTTATTTTATTTTTTTGTTTTCTTTTTTATTATTACACTTAAATTTATTTTAAAAATTTCCATATTGCAAATACTACCGCGAGCCCTATCATATCATCTATGACGATGATACATGAGAGGTCCAAAATTTATTTTGCAGGCACTTGACTTGGTTCCAAAGAAGATACATGAGAGGTCCCCAATATTTCTTGGAAGCTATGACGATGTAGAGGAAATTAAAATACTATATGCTGAGATTGAAGAAAAGAAGGCATGATCATGTTAACAATTAACTCAAACAATGTGTATTACAGGATCTTTCTTAATTGTTCTTCATGAATTAATCTGATCTTCAGTTTATTCAAACGTATAAGGTTTCTTTTTTAATTAAAAGGATCATAGTTAATTTATCAGTGAAAAATTATGTTTTAAAAATAAGTTCCAAAATAAAATATAGGCATGATCTAGGAATTAGCTTAATTTATAGTTGCAAACAATAAAATATAGAATGAAATTTTAATAAATTCAAAATTTATAAAATTAAAAACTTAGATTAGATAGGGGAAGTGAATATATGCTAGTTAGTCTTGGTATTTTTTGAAGAACCATATAAATACATATAAAGGAAATAAACAATTTGTAAAACTTTTATAGATATGATTAATATAATGTTAATTCAATTAGGATTATCCAAGAACTTGTGGGGGTAGAAATGGAAAAACACATTATGAAATTTAGAAGAAGAAGGAAATTCTTAGGGCCTCTTTACTTCGAGAAAATTTTTGCAATTTTCATTTTTATTTTCAATAAAAATAGAAAACGGCCTAAAAAACGCGTTTACTTGTAAAAAAATGAAAACTATTTTTAAGAAAATGAATTCAATTTTTAAGAAAATGTGAAAACATCAAAAAGATATTTTTTGTATTTTTACGAAAACTGAAAAGAAAGATTATATCGTGGCAATGCTTATTTTATTTTAATTTTAATTTTAATTTTTTCTTTTTTTGTCAACAAGAACTTTTATTGAACAATACAAAGAAGATAACATATCAGTCTCCAAAATAGGCCGAAGTCAATCTAGAGGATGGTTCTTCCAAGAAAAAAAATGATAAACAAGAGAGAGCAAATTTAGACACACAATCAGCAGCATTATTACCTTGTCTAGGCACATACTGCATATCCACATACTGGAACTTTGCCATTAATGCTCTGCAATCACATCATAGCAATTCAATTTCTTTCTTGATAAACATAGAAAAAAATATAGAAAAAAATATGTAGACCAACTGTAAAAACGCGTTTACTTGTAAAAAAATGAAAACTATTTTTAAGAAAATGAATTCAGTTTTTAAGAAAATGTGAAAATATCAAAAAAATGTTTTTTGTATTTTCACGAAAACTGAAAAGAATGATTATATCGTGGCAATGCTTATTTTATTTTAATTTTAATTTTTTTTTTTTGTCGACAAGAACTCTTATTGATCAAGACAAAGAAGATAACATATCAGTCTCCAAAATAGGCCGAAGCCAATCTGGAGGATGGTTCTTCCAAGAAAAAAAGGATAAACAAGAAAGCATATTTAGACACACAGTCAACAACATTATTACCTTGTCTAGGAAAATACTGCACATCCACATACTGGAACTTTGCCATTAATGCTCTGCAACCACAACATAGCAATTCAATTTCTTTACTGATAAACATAGAAAAAAAATTTGTAGACCAACTGTAAAAACGTGTTTACTTGTAAAAAAATGAAAACTATTTTTAAAAAAATGAATTCAGTTTTTAAGAAAATGTGAAAACATCAAAAAAATGTTTTTTGTACTTTTACGAAAACTGAAAAGAATGATTATATCGTGGCAATGCTTATTTTATTTTATTTATTTATTTTTTTTGTCAACAAAAACTTTTATTGATTAAGACAAAGAAGATAACATATCAGTCTCCAAAATAGGCCGAAGCCAATCTGGAGGATGGTTCTTTCAAGAAAAAAACGATAAACAAGAGAGAGTAAATTTAGACACACAGTCAGCAACATTATTACCTTGTCTAGGCACATACTGCACATCCACATACTGGAACTTTGCCATAAATGCTCTGCAATCACAGCATAGCAATTCAATTTATTTCCTGATAAACATAGAAAAAAATATAGAAAAAAAATATGTAGACCAATTGTAAAAACGCGTTTACTTGTAAAAAAATGAAACTATTTTTAAGAAAATGAATTCAGTTTTTAAGAAAATGTGAAAACATCAAAAATATGTTTTTTGTATTTTCACGAAAACTGAAAAGAATGATTATATCATGGCAATGCTTATTTTATTTTATTTTATTTTTGTCAACAAGAACTTTTATTGATCAAGACAAAGAAGATAACATATCAGTCTCCAAAATAGGCCGACGCCAATTTGGAGGATGGTTCTTCCAAGAAAAAAAAAGATAAACAAGAGAGAGCAAATTTAGACACACAGTCAGCAACATTATTACCTTGTCTAGGCACAT
>JAESVK010000136.1:1662723-1675439 GCA_017140935.1 Hamamelis virginiana
CCTTGTCTAGGCACATACTGCACATCCACATACTGGAACTTTGCCATTAATGCTCTGCAATCACAACATAGCAATTCAATTTCTTTTCTGATAAACATAGAAAAAAATATCTATACCAACTGTAAAAACGCGTTTACTTGTAAAAAAAATGAAAACTATTTTTAAGAAAATGAATTCAGTTTTTAAGAAAATGTGAAAACATAAAAAAGATGTTTTTTGTATTTTCACGAAAACTGAAAAGAATGATTATATCGTGGCAATGCTTATTTTATTTTATTTTATTTTATTTTTGTCAACAAGAACTTTTATTGATCAAGACAAAAAAGATAACATATCAGTCTCCAAAATAGGCCGAAGCCAATCTGGAGGATGGTTCTTCCAAGAAAAAAAAGATAAACAAGATAGAGCAAATTTAGACACACAGTCAGCAGCATTATTACCTTGTCTAGACATATATTGCACATCCACATATTGGAACTTTGCCATTAATGCTCTGCAATCACAACATAGCAATTCAATTTCTTTCCTGATAAACATAGAAAAAAATATAGAAAAAAATGTAGACCAACTGTAAAAACGCGTTTACTTGTAAAAAAATGAAAACTATTTTTAAGAAAATGAATTCAGTTTTTAAGAAAATGTGAAAATATTAAAAAGATGTTTTTTTTTGTATTTTCATGAAAACTGAAAAGAATGATTATATCGTTGCAATGCTTATTTTATTTTATTTTTGTCAACAAGAACTTTTATTGATCAAGACAAAAAAGATAACATATCAGTCTCCAAAATAGGCCAAAGCCAATCTGGAGGATGGTTCTTCTAAGAAAAAAAGGATAAACAAGAGAGAGCAAATTTAGACATACAGTCAGCAGAATTATTACCTTGTCTAGGCACATACTGCACATTCACATACTAGAACTTTGCCATTAATGCTCTACAATCACAGCACAGCATAGCAATTCAATTTCTTTCCTGATAAACATAGAAAAAAATATGTAGACCAACTGTAAAAACAAAATATAAAAATAATATAACATATAGAGATAACATATAATTTTAGTAAATGCATTTACACTATTTTTAAATTTCAAGTGAAAGGAAATGAGGGAGGGCAGCAACGATTGTTTGGGTTTCTAATTTCTTTCCTTCACTTTTTCTCTTGATTCATTTCATATGAATTATTGTAAAAAAAAGTTAAAAATAAATTATAATGATTATAATTATATGTATTATAATAATTCCCCATTGGTTTGGTCGGTATCGGTTCAAAACCCATAAACTTCTAAAATCAAATAATAAATGATTTTTTTTATTCTATATATAAAAGTGAAACTGAACCATCCGACAAGGTTGAAAAAACCGGCCAAAACTGACCAGCCCGGTCCAATTCGTCAATTCGTATGGATGGAATTTATTTCATCCTAGCAACATGCCACATAGACCCAAACCCGCTGGTTTCGGGGTGTGCCCATTTATTCAAGGTCGGGTAAACCGATGTTCCGGGCACGAAGAACGTGGCGACTCGCGTAGTGCTATAAGTTGTAACTGCTAAAGGGCTTTCTGAAGCACCTCCACTCCAATTCCCATTCCTGCTTTAGGCACTGCCAATCTCGACAGAGACTAATCTCATGGTGAGATGGGCATTTTGCTCCAATGTCCAGATAAGTTGCTCTGTCCTTCTTATTGGATGATTTCCCCTTTGGAGTTTAGCAATATCGGTTTTGATTCAAAAATCTGAAATGGGTTTCTGCTCTTTCTATGATTCAGCTTCTTGCATGCATTTGGTTTCTGCTTGCTTAAATTAATGTTTCTAGATTTTCGTAATCTAAGTCTTGGATTGGTTTTAATTGATGAATCTCTGAATATAGATACTGTAATTAAGTTTGTATTTGAGTTCATCTCATTTAATACCAGCACTAGAATCTGCAATTTTAGAAGGTGGAACTCAGAATGTGTTTGATTGTCAATTTCTGTTAAGTGGAGTGAAATGGGTATATTTTCTTTTCCTGCATTTTCTCTGAAACTCTGTTGAATTGAACTTGGAAGGTAAAATTTTACATGTGTTTGGCTTTGAAGTTTCTGGTGTACTAAAAAAATGCAAGGAAAATCATCTTCAAGTGGTAATATGATGCCGGTCACTTCGTATGGCCTTCTAGACTTGCAAGGATCAAATTATGTTCATAACCAACATAACCCACATTCATGCCAGAGTTCAATGGCTCAGTGCCAAGTTCATGATGGTTTTCCTCAAAGGGTACGAAACATGCACGAATTGGATCAACCTGTTTTGTTTTGTGATTATAACAAGGCTGAGAGAGGGAAGAACTCAATGAGTGATGATGACGAGATGAATTGTGGGGAAGAAGGCGTAGATGCGCATAGTGAAGTCAGCAGAGGGAAAAAGGGATCTCCATGGCATCGCATCAAATGGACGGATAAAATGGTGAGACTCTTAATTACTGCTGTTTCTTACATTGGAGAGGACATTTCATCGGAAAGTAATGGTAGTGGAAGAAGGAAGTCTTTGTTAATACAGAAGAAAGGGAAATGGAAGACTGTTTCGAAGGTCATGGCCGAGAGGAGGTATTTTGTATCGCCTCAGCAATGTGAAGACAAGTTCAATGACCTGAACAAAAGATACAAGAGACTCAATGATATCCTTGGGAGAGGCACTTCTTGCAAGGTTGTGGAGAACCCAAAGCTTTTAGATGTGATGGACCTACCTGAGAAAGCAAAGGAGGATGTAAAGAAGATTTTAAGCTCGAAGCATCTTTTTTATGAAGAGATGTGCTCGTATCATAATAGGAATCGATTGTTTCTTCCGCCTGATCTGGATTTGCAACATTCATTGCAGTTAGCTCTCAAAAGTAAAGATGATTATGAGCCTCATGAGATGAGGCTGCACAATGCTGATGACTTTGATGAAGAAGATCAAGAAGCAGAAGGTGATGATCAAGATGATGAAACTGAGGGGGACTTTGCTGTACATAAGGATAGTGGGGGAACATTTGGGTTTCCAGGGATCTCTGCTAAGACGATGAGAGAGGGGGAGGAATTTGGAAATGTTGGTTTTGGTAGCTCCTTGAATTTTTTGGACTGTAATAGAAGGTCATATGCTCATTTGCAGAGTGGTTGTATGGATGTGAATCATATTCCCCCTGAAGCTGGCAAGATGGATTGGTTACGGGAGAAATCAATGATAGCTCGCTCAATTCAGTTGGAAGAGAAGAAATTACAGATACAGGCAGAGATGCTGGAGTTGGAGAAGCAGCGCTTCAAATGGCAGAGGTTTAGCAGGAAAGAAGACAGGGAGCTGGACCAGATGAGGCTGGAAAATGAGTGTATGAAGCTTGAGAATGAGCGCATGGCATTAGAGCTTAAGCACAAGGAACTGGGTGCTGGTTCCTACTAAATGGTGTGGGAGATGTGTGTGTCATCATTGTTATACAAAGTGTATGCTGCACAGCTTTGTTATCCTTTCTGTTATTTCCTTTCTTGCAGTAATTTTTTTTTGGATCTAAACTGGAGTACATATGGGATCGAGGCAACTTTTTGGATCATATCTTGGTTAGGTGCATGGGATAGGCTTAGGTAGGTTATAGTTTTGACGGGGTCCATTGATGGCTTATGTGATTGCCTCAAGTTTTATTGAGTTCTTGCAATGGTTTTATCATTTTCCGCATGTATCCTGGCCTGTTGTTATAAATGTTGAGTGCAGAAAATCATAGTATTTGATATTCTATTGTCTTTATTTATTTTGTAAACATCAGTACCGGATTATTTATGTTATTTGTGATTTTCTCAATTGTCAGGTGTCTTTCTTCCCAAACTGCCTTAATTGTGGTGATGTTTCACTGAGGAAGGCATCATGACATAAATGCTCAAGGAGGTGTTTGGGAAATTCTTGATAGTGAATTATTAGCGTGTTTTTAGTGTCTGTTGACCGTAATATTGTTCTAGCTGATGGCTTTTTTTGGTATGTTCAAGGACAAGGTGTTCTTTATCCCACTAGTTCCTTCTCTTGACCTCAAGTCTCTATGTTTCTAATTTTGTCTCTATGTTTTTCTTACATTTGCTTCAAATCTCTCTCTGTGTGTGTGTGTGTGTGTGTGTGTGTGTGTGTGTGTGTGTAGCGCATTTGTGCATGTATGAGACTCCATTTCAGAAGATGTGCTTGCTCAGTCAAGTGCCTTGGAAATTGAGAATGAGTCATTTTATTTCATCATAGTATGCACCATAAATGATTGGGGTTACTTATTTCAACTATTAAGCAAGTTAACTGTAGTATGGTTCCTTATTAAAGATACATGCAATTCTAGGCCTGTGAATTCTTTGTTCCCTACAATGCTTACTTGAATGTTAGTTGGAAATGATCTTTTTCTTACACTTTTATTCTTTGATTTGGAGGAAGGCTAAAAGGAAAAGGTAACAGCTGAGAATGCAGGGAAAATAATTACAAACTTGAGGATGATGTGGCTTGGAATTGACTGGATTGGTTGATTAGGATCCATGCAAAAAATTTAAACCATTTGGGATATTCTCAAAGGATGAAAATGACCGTTTATTGAAGGTTCCTCAATGTTGCCGCCTAAAAGAGGCTGGGCTTCATCAGTTTCTGAAATGGTGTTGTCTTTGTGCTGAGAAGGTACTTATTATTTCTTATTTTAGTCATTTTTCAGCTGCCATAGTACAAACACATGCTTCAATTTCATTTCAGCTCCTTTGTTTAGTGACTTGTGCTTTCAACTTGGGCTGTTTTCTGTATTTTATTTTTCTTGATGATTATTCAATGCATTGTGGCAGTAACTTAGCGTTTTCTTCATATGATAAATGGATATTCTGATTTTAGAAATGAGTTTTGCTGGACTTTGTCAATTCATTATGATTGTTGATGTTCATCCTTACATGTGAATTAGAGAATTTATATCTGGGTGCAGTTTTTTTCTGTTCTTTGTGACTAAATCTAGCTCTCCACTTTATATGTGTTTTGAGATTCTAATGTAGAGTCTTCACTGCCTTACTAGTTACTATTCATCTAAATCAACATAGAGTTGGTATCTTGACTAGAAAGTTGCTCGTCCAAGTATATATGAATTAAAGCAGTGAGATAGTAACTTATTTCATAAACAGCAGGGCTTACTGGTTAAAAGAATCAAATATGAATAAGGAAACAAAACAACTTTTTTCAAAATGTCTGTGAGAAAAGCTTTTGATGCAAAAATAACTGTAACTGGTGAATTCTGCATGATGGATGACTATCATCGATATTTATTTAGTAAATATTAGTGCCTTCTCTTTTGTTCTACGCTAGTACCTTCTAATATTTGAGGCTGTCTAGGCCTCTAACATGTTCTGTCAACCATTCAATTCCCAAAGGTTTGCACTTTAATATGTTTGGTTTCATGTTTCAAAGTGTTTTCATATATTTTCAATTTCTTTTCCATCATTGCTGCTGTCGTTACGAAATGTGGTCATTTCCCAGCTAACTGAAATAACTCTTAGAGTTGAAATTTATTTCCTAGCTGATGGTTTTAGGTTTCTCCATCATTTGCTATTTCTCACTTGTTAGCTTCCTTTGTCATGTATTCTCAAAGTTAGAATCACATGTGCTAGGCACCATCACGTTCACTCTGTAATTTTGTGCAGTTATCTTGTTCATCCATTGTAACTGTAGTACTTATTGTGCTTCTTATGTGCCTTACTAGCTACCATACTATTCATTATGATTGCTCTAACCAATGCCCTTCACTCTGCCTTTTCTATGGTTCTTGGCTTGGTCAAGTGTCTGGCTTGGTCAAGTGCCTTCCTTTACCTTTTGAAAACTGGGCATCTTCTTTTGAAAACTGGGCATCTTCCTTGTCTTTAATCTTTGTTGTCCTAGGTTTGATGGGTAAAATTTGGTGCTGATGAGTAATTTATTTACTCAGCTGAAGAAGGTTGTGTTGCCCAAACAGCAATAGCTGCAATGTGATGTGTGTACTTTGGTTACAAGCCAATTGATTAAGAGTTTCTTAAGCTAAAATTCCAAAACTATTCTTTTTATTAAGTTTTTATTATAATTAAAACTGTAGCTTTTCTGGCCATAGGCAAAATAGAGGAGAAATCACAAAAGCACTAATAAAGCTACAGTTAGTGAGATGAAAAATTATACCATAACCAATGGTAAATGTGATTTCATACTTCCCAAGTTTATATTTCCAGGATTCCAATTTTGTGGAATACTGCAAAAAGTTGTAGTATTTAAGAAAAAAATTGGCAAGGTTTTATTTATATCTATTTTTTGTACCTAAGATTGATCATTTTTGGCCAGGCATGAAAACTAGAAAAATCACAACTTATAAATTAAAAGGATAAGCTGTTTTTGATCTTATAAATGGTTAAAAGATATAAAGAACAAAGAATTTGGAACTCCACTATTGGGATACTTCATATGGATGGTTGGAAGATATAAAAGAACTTATACCTTTGAGATTTCGACTTGAATTGAAACCTCAATTCAATTAAGAATTTCTTTCTATTTTATTAGAATCATGGTTTAAAGTCTCGGTCGCGGACATCATCGTGTCTTGGTCGCGGACGTCTTGCATTGTGTCTTGAGCTTGTTGCAACTTTAGGCATGAAAATAATGTTAAAAAAAGATAAAAAAAAAACCATAGAAAAATGAAGAAAATGTAAACACATTGAACCCATCAAATAAGCAAAATAAATAACTTCATATGCAAAATATGATAAGAAACATCAAAATAGGTGCTAGTGCAATCCTATGTCATGGAATAATGGGTTAAATTATAAATTTCTAAAATGAGTATTATTGTTAGTAAAAGTTACACCAATGTTTTATGTAAAAATGAAGTGTGAGGTTGTTTTTTCATGAATATCACAAAAGGGTTTCTCCTTAAAATTAATAAAGGGGACTACTTTATAAATTAAGTAAATATGTTGATACTTGTTAAAAAAAAAAGTCTATAATTCCCTATTATAGTAATATTAGTTTATGTATTTTTTCAGGTTGCAACCGACACAACAAAAAGAGAGAAAGAGAGGATGAAGAAAATTGCATCAGCTTCTTCTTTTTCGTTTCTTTTTATTTTTCTTGCCATTTTCTATTGCTGTAAGAGAAAGAAGATGGGAAAAAAAAAAAGAGCAAAAAGAAGAAACAGCTGCTGCTATTGCCGGCCGGCTAGTGGCTACTATTAGCTTCTTTTTCATTTTCTTCATTTTCTTGTTTTTCTTGCCATTTGCTGCTGCCTGCTAGTGCCAACTGCTATTGTTGCTTCTTCTATTCTTCTTCCTGGATTGTGAGATCTTATCTTGGCTGAGATGATCGAGATATTGGCCAAGATGAGACGGGATTATGGAAATCTCGGCCGAAATGAGACGAATGACTGAGATCTCGATCGAGATGAGACGAAATGATTGAGATTTTGGCTGAGATGAGACTAAATGATTGGGATCTTGGTCAACACGAGACGAAATGACTGAGATCTCGATTGATACAATAGGAGGAGATTTCTCTTCATATATTCTGCTTGCCCGTAAAAAGTGTTGTTCAATCCTAAGCGTAGGATCTACCGTTGCAAGCATAATAATACATGGAGTCTTATGGTTGTGTCCTCAGAGATAGTCAGTCAGAGAAAAACTCGAAAATCCTTTTTAAGAGTTATTTAGAGTAGATAAAAAGAAATGAAAATCATGAGTTGTTTTTTTAGATTGATTTTGTATGAAATACATAAGGATTGTTTATAGACTTAACAAAAAGAGAAAATGACTGGGAGTTAGAGTTCAACCTATTCACATCTTTGGTTATAATTCCTCACACTTAATACTCATCCAAAATATATTGAAGAATGGTTTGGATGGGAGATTTAACAAATAAACCAGATATTCACTAGCCCAAATTACATTGAAGAATGGTTTGGGCGGAAGATTTGACAATAAAAACTATCCAACTGTACAAGAAATATAATATTCATGATAAACACTCATTGAGATATTTTTACAAACACTTGGAATGCTTACGGTGCTAAAAACTACCTGTGGCAAGAAATCTTGTCAACAGATGGTAAAGCTAGCAATTCTTTGTGGATCATAAACAAATACTGTGTTTAGCACAAATATCCAAATCTGTCAAGTTAGGACATGTGTGAGAAATTATTACCTTAGACGTAAATCAAATATCCCTCATCAATCCCAGCTAAAATGTTTAGCTACTCATGATAATATAAATGAACTTACACAAATCAAATTAAATAGAAATCATGATTTAAACTGTTAAACTATGAAATCAACTTGTATAAACTTAAAATAAACCAAACTTTGTTCTTATACAGATTAAAACTAACAATTAATGAACTTATAAACTTGAGAAATAACTAAGATGACAATCTAAACTAAGCTATAGAGGTAAAGAAAGATGAGAAAGATGAGAGAGAAGTGAGAAAACTAAAACTTAAGTTTAAAACTAAATTACAAGTGAAGAACAACTTTTTACAAAGATCTTACAAAAAGCTTATATAGGATTACAAGTGAAAAGACAAAAATGCCCCTCAAAAAGTCACAAAAAGAAGATATTTTGGCTAAGGCGGCACCCATTACCGATAATGACAAAGAGGACTATCGGTAATGGCTCTTCTGAAATCATGCTTCGAGGCTAAGTAAATTGTCATTACCGATAGTAGTGAAAGCAACTATCGGTAATGATCTTGGACTGGTTCAAACTGGAGCTGAGACAAGAGTCCTTTATCGATAATGGTATTTGAAGCTATCGATAGTGAAATCATACTGGAAAGCTTGACCGGCTGCTGGTACTCTCTTTACCGATAATAGAGTATGGAACTATCGGTAATGCTATGCTCCGGATTATAGCTTGTGGCTTCCGAGACATCCATTACCGATAATTGTTATTGTGGCTATCAGTAATGGGTTGCTGCAGGACACAGAGACTGGCTTTTAATGCTGCATTTCATCACAACTACCGATAGTGATGGTATTGACTATTGGTAGTAACATTGGCCTGGTTCTTTGCTTGCTGTTTATGCACTTCAAGGACCTTACTACCAATAATGGTGAATACCATTATCGGTAATGCTTCATTTCTGCCTTCCTTGAAGATGACTCAACTTGCTTCAAAACTTTCTTAAGTTGAGATATTTTTCCCAGAACTTTTCATCGCCGATTTCTAGTACCAAGTTCCACCAATTAGTACCGAATTCCTACAATATAGAAATTATTAAACATAAGTAAAAAACCAATATTATAAGCTACTTATTTACATTAAAAACTACATATTTAGACTGCTTTATCACAATTGGAAATGCATGATTGCGAAACAATCACACCCCCCCAACTTGGATATTGCTAGTCCTCTGGCAAAAGATTCCTAACAAAATAATTCAAAAGTAGATGCTTCAAGCCTAATATAACTAATGCATGCAATTACTTAAAATATACAATTTCATTATGCTTAATGATTCAAAATCAAACTTATCAATCCTGTTGAGTGCATAGAAACAGTGAACTTGAAAAATATCCAACCTTGCTCTAAAAAATGGAATTGGTCAACTCATATCGAATTTAAAACCCATACCTGAATATTGTTCAAATTGAATACTCACTAGAATATTTAGGATTCTTTTCTCATGAAGCACATAAGTCGAACCTTATTCGCAAAGCTCAATAAGAACTGAAAAGAGGGTTAGTTCATATATGCACATATATCAAAACTTAACAAGTCATATAAAATAACAAATATGATCAAATAGGAACAACTAACTAACTTAGAATAAAAAATGACTTATAAGCTATGTAATGTACCAAGGGTAACAAAAAGACTGGTTAAATCAAAAAGATGAGAATGGTTTAAAATATGTTGGCTAAGGTAACTACCCAGCCATTCTCATCCTAAACTGTTCAACAAAATATCAAACTAATCCTAAAACAAACCAAATTAAACTGAAAATGTTCAAAAGTGATCAAAATGTATCTAAAAAGAAAGTTATCAAATAATTGTTCAAAAGATCATATCAAATCAAGACGGAGGCACAACATGATCAATTGCCTCATCCTCAGCATTGTCTTCCTCTCTGGTTTCTGGTTCTGCTGCAGGTGGTACTTCGGGCACAGGAGCTCCAAACTCAGAATAGTACTCAGCAGGGATAAGGGGTATAGGTTCAATACCAAACTTATCAAAAAGAGAACTCCACGCTCGCTGACTCATCTGTATATTCCATTGAATTTCCTGTCGACGTAGAAGCCGACTGATATTTCTCTGATTCACAGGAATGTCAGCATGCATAGCTGTCAGCAAATCCTGAAGTGAAGGAGTAGGATCGGGTGCAGAACTAGATGATGCACCGCGTGTTCGCATGCCCAGGGATGCCTGAGTAGCTCTCGCAGCTTCAGCTCTAGTGCGAGGTCCATAGAAGATGCAGCTGGAGTAATTCCTCCCTCACCATGAAGATAGTGCTCCGAAGAAGTAATCCCCTAATCGATACAAATCTGTGTAATCATATGTGGGAAAGGAATTAAGCGGTTCGATTTCGCGGAGATGTACTAAACAATATCCTCGAATATCCACGCTGCCACATCAATCATCGCATCACCCATAAATTCAATAAAGAGAATTACCTCGTCAAGCTTAGATGAGCTCTCCGATCCTCTGGCATATAGATTGTAATGAATGATCTTGTTCATTGTTGCATACTCTGGACCCATGTACCCAATAGGAAAGGTATGTTCGTCATCCTTTGGAGGATTCAGATCACTGTAAATAATCTCCATCGCTGCTTTTCGGCTCTTCTTCTCATGAGAGGGATGAGGAAATTCGATTTCAGCAAGTGTGGGACGCTCGATTTTCAGGAATTTCGCTATGTAGTCGGGAGTGAGTTGCACAATCTTCTTCGAACTTATTTTTGCTATCACTACATCCTTATCCGCATCCTTCACTGCCACAGTATAAAAATTACGAACGATCCCCTGCTTGTACCCCTTCTATTTCACTAACCACTAGCCGAGCTTCCTCCGATGAATAACATTTAAAACTCTGCTAGTTGGGTTGAAGGCTTTGGCTTTGACAAACCGTTCGGACTTGAATCTTTTCCCCTTTATAAAATCTGCCCATGTTTGCTTCTTAGGCTTTGGTGCTCCAGTCTGCCTAGTAGGTTTTTCTTTGTAGCTGGATGGTACAGAATCCAATTCCTTCCTCGGATGCCCGGTCGTTCCGATCTCACCAATTTAATTGCCTACATGTCTCTTTTCTATTGGCTTGCGATTTTCTGGTGGTGAACAGAAACAAAGCCCCAACCCCACAAGAGTCTAGACATGAAGTCCATAAAGTTATATTTGTGAGATGTATTTTATGTAATTAGTCTTAATTAGTTCTTGTTTTATTTCATTAAGGGTATTAGGGTTTTATTATTTAAACTCTCTTAATGTATTATTTAATTTTCAAGGTTAAATTATAGAAACGCAGCCTTCAAGTCATTTTTCTCCTAAGAAAGCTTTCATGGTATTAGAGCTTTAGGGTTTGGTTGAATCAAGGTGTGGATCTATCTCTCTTGGCCGATAGTCCTCCATCTCTCTCTTGGTTTTCCTTTCTTAGATTTTAATTTTTTAACCAATGATTAGCAATCCAACATAAAATCAGCATCAAAATCAATAACCTATGAAATCATGGAACTCAAAATTAAAGGCAATAAAATCTCTTTTGTATTGTTTTTTTTTTTTTAAACCCACACAACACAAAATAAAATACTCAAAGCAGAGGACTAGGATTCACTTGATCGAAAGATCAACCAAAAGATTGCCCATGGCACCAAAGACATAACTTGATCGAAATATGCTTTGAGAGAGAAAGAGAGAGTAGAAATGATGCAATATATCTTTAAAATGGTCAGACCAAAAAAAATGGAGAAAGCAAGATAGAGAGCTTTAAAAGATGCAGGTAGTAAACATAATGAGTCAAAACCTTTAATAAATAAGCTTAGATGAATGAGTAATGCTACAAATCCCATCCTCTTCTCTCGTTGAATTTCCTATATGACAGTAAAACTGCCACATCGGCATTGTGAAAATCCGAAAAACACAGTGAAACAAAAAATTGTAAAAATATAAAATAAAAAAAAACACAGTGAAAATAGAAAAATACAGTAAAAATGCGGAAAAATACAATGAAAATACAGAAAACATAGTGAAAACACAAAAACATAGTAAAACATTGGAGGTGGAAGAAGAAGAAGAAAGAACAAGAAAGAATAAGAACAAGATCCTCATTTTTGTAGATCTTGAGCTGCTGATATGAAGCAACAATGGTGGCTTTAAACGGTATTGCTTTAAAATAGAAGATGGATGAAATCATATTCTTTGAAGATTGTTTGCATCTATAACCTCTTTCGTCAACCCCTTATCTTTATTTTTACCATTTTAGAGAGAGAGAGAGAGAGAGAGAGAGAGAGAGAGTTGTTAGGTTAAATGAGGATGGAGAAAATGGGTTTAATGATATTTTGTCAACTGTTGAAGATAAAAAGTATATGTAATGGAATTTGTTAGCCCTATAGCTTCAATCATTAGTTGTTTATTAATTTTGATGATAACAAACATTGTGTAATAATTATGCACATTCATACTTAAACTGAACATTATGATTTAGCTCAAACCTTATTTGTTAAATTGATCAGTCAACTCTTTATTCGTGCATATATCTTTCATTATTGAATGAA
>JAESVK010000137.1:0-51109 GCA_017140935.1 Hamamelis virginiana
GGTGTTTATTTGATATTTTTATGGATTAAAGATGATTTTTAAGCTACTTTAATTATGTATTCAAATCTGTCCAGATTTGAATACATGTTTTAAAGTGGTTTAATTAACATTTTTAAGCCATATTTTGCATGATTCTTATAGTATGTTCATAGTATATTCATGTAAAAAGCATGCTAGGTCATCTTCACAATTTTTATTCTTTATTTTCATGGTTTTTAGAGTGGTTTAAGGTTCATGCTCAAATCTTTCCGGGTTTGTTTATGTCCTTAAATCACTTCTAAAAATTATTTTAGGGCCAAATCTAACTTATAAATATGCTTAGGATCACATAGTTTGATTAGTATGCATTTAGGAACATTTTCATGTATGGTTAGAATTGATTTTGTGAATGTTTGATTAATTTATTTAAATTCCAGCATGCATTTGCATTAGTATGTTAGGTTTTTAGATTAACTTTAGGGCTAGTTAGAGACCCTAGGCTTAGGAAGGTCACTTGACCTTCCCTAGGATTGTCCTTTGTTGTAAAGACCATTATCTGATTTGAGTATTGCATTTGATTTGAGTGTCTATCTTCGAGAGGTTTCCTAAAAAGATTTTAATGTGATTTTTATGAAATGAATATGATTTTTATGAAAGATTTGATTATTAATTGATTTTCAAAAGAATTTGAAATGTTTTAAAACTTTTATCTTGGGATAAGATTCTACCAATATGATTTGTTTTATTGAAATATCTTTGAAAAAGATTTTCGATTGGAATTGAATTCTAAAGATAAGAATTGTTTAGAATATTTGGATTTTGGAAAAAGTCTTTTAATTTGAAATGATTTCAAATAAATGATTTTAAACGGATAAAAACTCTCGAAGATAGAGTCTTGAATTAAGTTGAAATACTTTTGATGATGTAATCGATTACAATAGAAGAGTCCTAGGGTAGTCGAACTACGTGGATTTTGATACTTGCTAGGTGATACTAGTAAGTTACGTAGGCGTTAATAGGGCTCAAGTCCGCCCTAGGATGCCCGTAGGGTATTCTAGGTTTTTAGGGTTTGTTTGTATTTTTTTTATTATTAATATAACTAATATAGATTACTGCATTTTATAGCACTACTTTATTGGTTAATTTAGATTATTTAGGATTGTTTGTAATAAGAAATTTAAATACCCCAAATAAATTAGAAGTCCTTTAATTAGGGCGAGGTGGGTGCCTACAAGTGAAAGCTTGGAACCTTTCCACGTCGTAACCTAGCCCCCGGATCCAACTCTGGTTTGTAGACTGTCTTTTCATTGAAAATGGAGTTTGTTTTGTTTTGATTTTAAAAATAAAATATTTTTCTTGGTTTCCTTATTCCTTAAAAATAAGGTGGCTACTCCTTTGTTTTGTTTGTTTTCTAAACACCCCTAATCACATCGCCCGGTGATGATGTGGATCCTCATAAAGCCCCGTTAGGTGGCTGGTCCACAAGAAGTTGGCGGGAAAATTTTTGGCAAAAAAGAGACGTTCAGTCAGCTTTAACTGGGTTAACAGGGTTAAAAGGGAAGTCGTTTGGGCCAAAACGACACCTTCCTTGCGCGTTTTGAGCTTGGGCCATTAGATTTGTGGAACCGCTGAGGTGTCGCCATCTCCACGGCTGCTCACCAGCAAATCCGAACACTAACTTTTGATCCAAAATAATCTATGGGACGTACCATACCTTGATATATTGAAAGCTATTGACATCCCCAAGAACATTAAACACTCGTAATAAAGCGTTGGTTCATGATGAAAAATCCGAAATCGACCATTTGATAACTTATTAGATGCCTTTGATATTAGTTGACTTTTGACCCAAGTCTTACTAAAATTTAGTTTGGTCAAAACTTTTGATCGAAAATGATCAAACGATCTGTCATACCTTCATTGAAAGCTCATAACATCACTCACAACACTACACTCGTTACAAGCATCAAATGATGAATGATAAAAAATTGAAATTAGCTAAACCCATTTTTTAACCTCTATTTTTTAACTTGAAAAAAAAAAATGAAAGTTTTGAGGGAGATGAAAATTAAGTCAAAATAAAAGGACTCCAATATATAACTGCAAGAATGCTAAGGTCAGGTCATCCTAATGCAAGTTGTATTAGGTCAGCTTAATTACAATCATTTGCACAAAATGTTTTGAAAAATCGACCGTTGGATTTGGTACCCCTCTTATGTATGTCATGTCTGCAAAAAATCACAGTGATCCAACGGTTTGTTTCAGAAAAAACTAACAGTGAAAAAATAGTGATATTTTGAAGAACAAAAAAGTCACAATTTTTCACATACATTTTTCAAAAACAGACCATTGAATCACTGTGTTTTTTTTGCAGATATAAAATGCATAAGAGGGTATCAAATCCAATGATCGATTTTTTAAAATATACTGTGCAAATAATTGTAATTGAGGCAACCTGATGCAACCTAACCTTAGCATTCCTTCATGTTTATACTACATTTTGTGACATTTTATTGAAATGTTGGTCAAAAACTTTTACATCAAAATAAACAACCAAATTTTTTATGCAAAATTAACATGCCACCCACCATTTATGATTTCTTTATACTATTAACTATATATAAATAAAGCAAGGAGGTGTTTTGACTTCTCCCAATTTTTTGTTCATTAGAAAATTGTTATTTAATATCCCAAATTGGCAATTGAATAGTAATACCCAAATTCCAAGCTCTGCCGTGTTAACTGCCCACCAATGCTCCCATTATGTGTTGACTGCACCCACGTGGAACCATCTACCATGTTTTTATAGGTAATTCAGCTAAACTTTTTGCCACAGTGGTTTGAAAAGTTTGATATGTGAAGACATACTTTAAATATAATTCTAAAGGAATATATGAAAAAATAGCTTTTCAAAATAATATTAGAAAAAAATAATATAAACAAGACCTTAATCCAAGCACATAAGAATGTGCATGGCATTTGTACGGAGATTAAGGCCCATTTGGATAAATTGCATACTTTTTTTTTTCAATTTTTTAAAATAAGAAACCAAAAGTTTGAGCAAATTTATTAATAATTACTTTTAAAAGTAAGGAAATAAGAACAGAAAGTAGTACCTTAATAACCTTTAAAAAGTATTACCAATAAGCTATCAAAAACTACAATTTTTCATTTTTTGGTGCAAAATAAAAAATAAAAAAACTACAAAATTTTTACCTTTCTACTTTTAAGGGAAAAATACATTTTGCTCCTTGAACTATCATTGTGTAACACATTGTCCCCTATGGTTTTAATTACAATACGTTTCCCCTTAGTGTCCGATTGGTTGCCTATAATCTGTAATCATGTTACATTACATTACAGAATCGTGTTTGGCCATGGCAAAAGTCCCGTAATGTTACTTACCGGTTGTAATAGGAATACCCAAAGAGCCGTAATCCCAATCCAGATTTGAACGTGGTAATCTGCAAGGATTGCGGGTATTAGATTTAATGAAATTTTGAATATACCAAGCGTGCCCCTACTCCAAACCTAGCCCACGCAGTCAACAGAAGAAGAAGAAGAAGAAGAAAGAAGGAAGAGGAAAAAGAAAAAAGAAGGAGTGCAGAGTAGTGCAGAGTCGGTCTGCGGCAGAGGAGGAGAAGAAGAAGAAAGAAAGAAAGAAATAAGAATATCAAATAAGGAGGAGGGCAGCGGCGGTGAGAGGAAAGAAGAAAGAAGAAGGAGTGCACATGCGGTCTGCGGCAGAGGAGAAAAAGAAGAAGAAAAAAAAAAGATCAAATAAGGAGGGCAGCGGCAGTGAGAGGAAAGAAGAAAGAAAAAAATCATAGCGGTGGCCGGCGTTCCGCGGTAGTGAGAAGCAAAAGAAGAAGAAAGAAAAAAGAAGAAAATTAAAAAAGGAGGAGGGGAAGAGGATGAGGAGAAAGCGTTTATTGATCAAATTAAGTGAGGACATGAGGCGGCGGTGGGTTTTATATATATATATATATATATAATAGAGGCTTTTTTCACTATATTTTTTAAACAAAATATCAATTAATTTGATCAATTGACTTGAATCGAACCACAAATTTAATTTCACAAAATTGATCGTTGGATTAGATGTTCATCCTCTCTATGTCATGCCTGTAAAAAATCACAGTGATCCGACGGTTGATTTTTGAAAAAATTATCATTAAATAAATGGTGATATTTTGAAAAACAAATCCATGATGAGGGTATTATGGTCAAATGTTAAGAATTGAGAATTACATTACATACATATCCAAACACTAGCCCTATAATTGTGTGGGTATATGATTCCACATTCCTAACATATTCAAACATGTATAGAGTAATCACATTACACATTCTCATTCCCAAGTAATGTGATTCACTCGTAATCACATTACATTACATTCCATTACGGGCAACCAAACAGTACCTTATAGTTTCAAAATGTGACAAATAACACCAAGTCCATTGATCGGCAATGAAACAAGACCCTAGTGATGGAGAATTAAGAGTTAAACTATAAAAGGATGAACAGACGTAATGATAAAGAAAATGGTTTCTACAATTAAGAATAAATTTGTCAACCATTATTTGTGTGTTCCACTGCCAGTAAACGGAAATAAGAGTGTTACTTGTCACATTTTAAAACTATAGAGAGGCAATATGTTACAATTAAAACCATAGAAAGGCAATGTGTAACACAATGGTACGTAGTTCAGGTGAGGCAAAATATATATTCGAGATAATTGGCCAAAAATCCTATTTAAAAAGTATTTATTGGCTAAAGTCCACCCAAATATTTTTTTTCTTTGGAAAAGTCTCAATTAGATAAATTTTAATGCCTAAGGTTCTATTTGTTTAAAATTTAATTATTTTAGTGACACAATTGCCCTCCTTCTTCTTCTTCTTCTTCATGCCTGCTGCCATCCTGACCATTGGATCATGCCTGTTCTTCTTCTTCTTCACAAACCTTCAGACTCTTGTGATGCGCCAAGATCAAATCTGAACTCTAAAGATAATCCATCTCTCTCTCTCTCTTTCTCTCCCTCTCCCTTGGCGCATCACTATTAATTTCATTCTAGTTTTCCAGCAGTTATTCTGCTTCACCAACGGTCAAATCTGCAGCTTGTTGGATTACGCCAAAGACGCCGTCGGATCTCGTAGGAAACGCAATGCCATAATCGAAGCCAAATCTAGTTTTGATTGGGGGCTTCCATCGGAGCAGATCTCACCGATCTTGACATGATCTAGCACTGCCAATCACTGATATATCTCCTCCGTATTCTTCTATTCTTCATCTTCCAATTCCAACTTCGTAGCTTTCTACACCATTTTCTCTCTCTCTCTCTCTTTCTCTCTCTCTCTCTTCCTTGGACGATCTTCCCTCGTGTTAATGGTGATTGTGTGATTTTTGTTAGGGCTATATACTAAAAACCATGTTTTTATGTAATAGATCGTAGTATTTATTTATTAATGAATTCTGATATTGCATTTTAAATGAGAATCTGTATGAGCTATGTTTGCATTATGTTGTCCCAAGTATGAAACCCTAGAGGGGGGTGAATAGGGTTTATGGCAAACTTTTCAATTAATTACCCAATAAAAATTAGTGTTCAATTACTAATAGCAGAGGCAATAATATAAATGCAAGTAATTGAAAGAGAGTAAGGGATACAGAAATCAAACACAAAGATATAACGAGGTTCGGACTCCGCCTACTCCTCGCCTTATGCCTCAGCCCAAGGATTCCCCAACAATCCACTAAGGATTAGCTCCTTCAAGGTGGAGAAACCTTTACACAATCTTCTTTAACCCAGGTGGAAGATTCTCACCTCAAGCTCACAAAGAACTTACTGAATGGCTCACAAAGAACCCACTAGTATTCACCAAGAACACTTCTTCAAGCTTCACAAAGAATGCTTGGCCAACACAAGATTACAAGAGTAGATATTTGAATACAACAAATGAACTCCTTAATGAGTAGATGAATTACAAATTTCAGCTCACACTAATATCTCTCAATGATTAAAACTATTCTTGGCTCAAGAGAGTGTTGATGACTAAATCATATATTGAAGAATGATAGAACTAATGGTAGAGTGTAAGTATATGATCAACCACCAGTATATTACTCAGTTAATGAGTATTTATAGGCTTTTTGGTGTATATGGCCGTTAGGCATAGTAAACTAGCCGTTTGGATTGGTCAAACTAGCCGTTGTAAAGTGCAGGCCACGATTAGCCGACTAGACAGAGAAGGTTAGTCGACTGGAGTAGTTAAAAACACATGATTTTGAAAACTATAGTCGGTTAGTCGACTAGGCATACATGGTTAGTCGACTAAAGTGTTTAAAATCATACGATTCAAATCTGGGCACGGTTAGTCGACTAGACAAGATGGGTTAGTTGACTAATAAGGGTATTAGTCGACTAATCTAGGTGGTTAGTCGACTACTTGATTATTTTCATAAACATTGCTTACTGCCACTACTTTAGTCGACTAGACATAGTGGCTTAGTCGACTAGGCAATGTTCAAAAGCAATATTCATGAAAAATAACAAGTGTTTTGAGTTTAAGGCCCACATATATCAAAATCATTTTAGACCAAATGGAAGTAATTTTATCAAGATAAAAATATGGTCTTTTAGAGTGTCATGATCTCTTAAGCCAATGTAGTTTAATCTTAATGAGAGATTTTTACATTGCTTCCTAAATACTCACACAAGTCTTCAAAATGTATATCTTCAAGAAAATTTCATGCTTGTGCTAGGCTTGTATTTGACTTTGATTTGAAATTTTCACAGTAAAGTGCATGCCTTGCTAGAGTATATGTTATTTTGAAATTTCTACTTCTCATATACCTGTGAAAACAAGATATGTTCTAGATGGCACAAATAATTTTCACACGGTATCTTTTACCAATATCAAATATAAATAATTGTAACAAAGATGAGCTCGATTGATAATTGGATAAGAAGATCAACTTAACAAGTGTATTATATAATATTTATAGCACAATGTTTGTTGTCATCAAAATCAATTTTTAAACAAGAGTGGAGGCTATAATGCCAACACATTATATTATCTTCTAATATTATGCATGTGTGTCTTTTATTCTACATAGTAGATAATCTGGTGTGTAGAGTTCGGCTTACACACAGAAGATCAGATCATCAGTTCTCGTAGAATATAAGCTTATTGTTCACAATCTGAGATGAAGTTGAACACACCATCGGTAAGATTGTAGCACATGATTTCAGTAGGTCTGTCTTGACTGCGGGGAATGGTTTAGTTTCAACTTCTTGTGCTAGTACACTTGTGTGTATTGAACGGGACCGTATTGAGGTAATTATTTTATACTGACACATAAAATAATTAATACCACATGGTTATTATGAATACTTATACTCTTAATCTCAAAATAATTAATGGACACATGCATTTATTGTTAGTTATTTTGATTCATAAAGAGTGAGATCTTTATAAGTCAATAATCTCGATGAGTTGGATAACTGCATTAATTGTATGGTGAATATTTATTATTGATGGAATCCACGTCCTGGTATAGGGATTGATGATACCCCCTTGAGGATACTTATAAGTTTTGATTATGTCAAACCCTGCAGGTGGATTTTGTATCCGACATATCAAATAAGTTAAGTGGAAGGTCTCAAGGAGATTAACAGATGTTGATTAAATAATATTGTCAGTAATTTAATTTAATCAACGGGTATCTTTAATCTTAACGTGGGGAGATTAATAAATATTTAATAACAAAGAGCTCGAAATTTATTTTCGAATAAGCTAGGAAGTACAGTTATAATTCTTTAGTGGAATGAATTATAATTAATGTAAATAGGTTTTAATATTTACATTGGGAGCCCGAAACTTATTTGCTTTTAGGTCCCTACTGTAGCCTATATATATGCCATGTTGGGCAGCCTCTAGGTCAAGACGAAATATTTTCTCTAAACCCTAGAGGCAGCCATCCAACAAGGGGAGCACAAAGAGAGCCACTCTCTTCACGTTCTGGCATAGGAGGAATACGGTAGAAGGCTTGAAGAGCTCGATCAATCTTCTGCAGTTCGTTTTATTGAGATCAATCCAGACAGATCTCAAAGGTACGGATTCTTCTATATATGTTAAAGGATTCGGATTTATTTTTTTGTGGCATGATCCATAAACACTATCACGAGTTCATGGGATTTCCGCTCCCAGCAATTTTGTCCTTTCGCCGAGTGATTTTGTCTTCAGCAAGGACATTCAAGATACCATTGGCGTTGATCGACAAGTTCGTGACTGAAAATGTTGTTCGGATCCAGATCTGCTACATTTTAACATTTGTTAAATCCAAGTAAACATCGGTTGTTAAGTCTAAATGAACCTCGACAGATTTGGATCATGAACACCGGTCACACCACTGCTTCATCATGGATTACAAATGGAGTCTTCTCAAAAAAAAAAAAAAAAAAAAAAAAAGAATTACAAATGGAGTGATCTGCTGTTGATTGTGGAAGACGCCGAGAGGACCCTTGCTACTGCTAGTTTTTCGGCAGTCTTTTTGCATTTCACTACCCTTTTGTTTTTTGTTTTTTTTTTCTAATCGCTGGGAAAATGTAGGAAAATGAAAGTTTTTTTTATTTTAAAAAAAAAAAAAGAAAGAAAAATTGTTTGGTTGCTGGAAAAATGTAGGAAAAAAATAAGATTTTTTTTTTCCTGAGCGTAATGAAGTCCAGTCCGGCTTAGTAAACTTAGGATTTCAGGCGTAGTGAAACGTGATTCCGGCATAGTAAACTGCGTTTTCCGATGTAGTGAACTGGAGTTCCAGCGTAGTAAACTGCCGGTCGGCGTAATCAACTCCGTAATCCGATGTAGTCAATTCGGGGTCCAAGATAGGTTAGAAGTGAGAGGGCCGTTGAAGGTTATTGGGAAGGAGGGGTATTTTTGTCCAATTCAT
The DNA here is from genome assembly GCA_017140935.1 of Hamamelis virginiana. NCBI lineage: Eukaryota > Viridiplantae > Streptophyta > Magnoliopsida > Saxifragales > Hamamelidaceae > Hamamelis > Hamamelis virginiana. The sequence continues at coordinate 8,930 of JAESVK010000137.1, forward strand.
GCCAAAAGAACTTTTAGCATAAAAAAATCTTTTAAAATGACTTTTGACATGAAAATCTTATAAAGGAGAACCTATGGCCAAATTCCCCTATATTTTTTCTTACTTTTTTAAAGAATAAAATGAAGAGTTGACCAAATTCCTTAAAAAGTGCTGAAGTGGTAAATCATAGCAAATGAAAGCCAAGCTGAGTGAACTGATTTAAAGCCCACAGCAAGCAAACCAGGCCATTCCCTTAATAACCTTATTTCTGAAATTAAATCCCAAAAATAAACGCTTGAATTAACATCAAATTTTTTATTTTTTTTTTTAAAGATCAATTCTTTATTTTTATTTTTATTTTTTTATAACTTCAAATTTCTTCAGGTGAGGAAAAGATGAAAACTTTTGCATGGAAAATAGGATAGAAATGGGTTACATAAACATTTTCTTCAGTCAAGGATAATAAACTTTTTTATTAGAAAACTACATGCATAATTAATCTGGAAAGAATAGTTATATGCAGATCATTTATGAACTTGAGGTGGGTTAATCTTCAATCGTATCACAGCTTTGATATGGACCACACATTTCTTTAATCCAGATCCACTTCCCAACTCAAGTGGCTCTAAATCCATTTTGACAAACTTCGGGAAATTTTGGAGACCAAGTGATGGCAAAAACTGTTATTTCTCCCGCAAACTCACAATTGTAAATTCATTAAACTGCCACATTTGTATTGTTTAGATCATCCCACCACCCCAATAACCTTCTCAATTTACCCAAATGGAACCCATCAGCGAGAGAAGATGGAACAATAGTTTCTGCAGGTCAATATGGACTGTACATTCAAGATTTGCCAGGAAAGTGAATTCATTAGCAAACAATGGTATCCCTTCATTTCACAACCAGATAAATGCAACAGAGAGCATAAAGCCCAGAGAGAGAGAATTTTCTTATATATATTTAATGAAGGGAAAACAAAAGAAAAATGTACTGCCGAGACTTCAGATAAAAGTAATCATAAAGAGAGAAAAAAAAAATGTACTGCAGAGACTTCAGAAGTAATGTTACAAACTTTATCCCCGAATAAAGTCGCCCAAGACTGTAATCTAATACTTTTCTGGAAAACAGGACCTCATATGAACCCTTGCTTCTGCTTTTAGAGACAAGGCACTTCAAAAATAATGTAGTAAACTTCTCTAGCACAGCGCCTATAACACAACAAAACGCAAGGATCGTACCTGATGACTTGAGTTGGACCGATTCACTACTCGCACTTAATAGACCGGTATATGTGACGAACAAAGAGCAAAGCTGCGCGAAAACCTACGGATCCAAGCATGAGGAAGAAACCGTAGCAAATGCAGGCCATGTAGCCAAAGAAAAATGAAGTCTGCATAAATCCAGACATATCCGAGCGTGCATAGTAGTAATACAAGCAATAGCCATATATAAATAAGCCAGTTGATCCACCACAGAGAAAAGATCTGCCACAAAATCAAGCATGGAAATCAGTCCTGGAACCGGTACTTAATCTCCATTAATTGCATAAACATTTTTCTAATAAAAAAAAGGTAAAAAATAAATTTCTTTACGTTTAAGGTAAATTCAAATATGCTTTTAAAAAAAAAAAAAAAATTTATCAAGTAATATTGTATTTCATTAAAATAATACCAAAGGGGAAAACAATCCTATAGATGCGAGGTAAACAAAACAAAACAAAAAACAAAAAAGGTTAAAGAATCAAGATAGTGAGGCAAAGTGATCCAGCTCTCAAAAACATCCAGCCCTTTCCACAAAAATAGGAAAATAGTTACTCTATTCCTTGACACCTGAGAAAAATATATGATCCTATAATTAAATGAAACAACATAAACAACAAATTATAGCATAAAAAGCAGCAGAAAAAGCTTGTTTGCAGAACGAGTTTAGTAAATTATACTAAAACTTAAAAGGGTAAAGAAATAAGTATATAAACTACCTAACTAATACCATGCGAAATTTATTAGTTATACGAACTTAAAAACACTCGGTAAACTAATACCATGGACCACAGGGTTTCTCCTCGGACCACAAGTTTTCTAAAGAACCTCTTGCAAAATTTAGGAATGAGGTGAAGCAACAATTAGAGTGTTAAAGCCAAAAAACACTTTCAAGTTTCAACACATACATTTAAGTAAATTTTTCTCATGAAATTTCAGTGGTGGTTCAATTCATAGTTGTAATACACTACACTTTACAACAACTCTCTGGCACTATAAGGTCAGTTTCTTTGATCCACCACATATGCATTTCAAGGGTTTTACTTATTTATTCCCTTGATTACCTTTTATCCCAGTTGCTAATGTAACCAGGATTATTACTACATCACTAAGGCTACAACTCCTAAAAACTCCTCTTGCTTTGAAACATTCTAATCCTATTCTTGTAGCCATACAACTCCCAAACACTCCTCTCGCTTACATACATTCTAAACCTATTCTTGTAATTTGTTCAGAAACTCAACTATAAATAAAGCAGATGTGCAGTTTAAAATAGGAAGAGTTCAAAGTATTGGTCACCTCTAAAACTGCCACAAAATTATCAATGAGAAATAAGGCCAGAAGTAAACAGATTAAAATACCTCAATGTATAAGAATATTGAGAGTTTATTTTTTCAGAAAATGTTGAAAGACTGATCATTTATTATCTTTCGAATTATTCGAGCAACTTAAACACACGTGTGCGCGCACGAAAAAGGGCACAGTAAACAAATAATATAAGATATTGAATCTAGCATTTTTGCATATAAGATTCATCATTCATGTTTCCCTGATTGCATTGGGAGAGAACTGCTAATTATAAAGTGATCATGCATTCATCAGCAATTACAACAAAGTGTCAAAACACAAAATTCTAATATGTACCCTCATTCTATTGCAAAATTACATCTTACTTTAAGCTTGAGCAATGAAATAGTACAATCCAAACCATATTTGTGCCTAATCAAATTTTGGTGAAACAATATTCGGCATAGGACAACAAAAACTAACATATGCAGTTGCCAAATCGCAATTAAAAGTGGTATCAAAGAACATGTATACACATGCACCAATATGCATGTGCAGAGCGCGCACGCGCGTACACAGATGCATCTACTGGTTAAGAAAAATCTATTAGCGGTAAGAAAAGTATACAGTAATAATTCAAGGCAAGATTAAGAACAAAAGCAAGGTTAAATAATTGGGAACCAGAAGAAGAATTCACTGTCTATGATGCTAATGGTTAGCAAAAGACCAAAACATGTACTAATAATGCCTGCATACCTCCACCACCACTCATGGTCTTCAGCAGCAAGTTGGAAGTATGTCAATGCCACAGTAATAAATGCAGTGACTATCAGGAGAATAATGAAGACGATAAACAAGATGCTGTATATAGTGTAAATCCTGTGACCCCACACACTAGCAAATATGTAGTAGAGTTCAATGTATATAGCACTGAAAGGCAGAAAACCAGCCATTGCCATTTGAGGAAGGGTCCCCCGGTACCAAGGCAGTGGTGGAATCTCTCTGGGATACTTTGTGGTGCGGCAGGGAGCCTGGAACTCAGCCTTGCTATTCTTCCCAGCAATCCCACCCAACACAAGCAGAGGTGAAGTTACTAGTGTCCATATAAGAACTATCACAACAATCGTACCAAATGGAAGAGCTGCAGTAGCATTATAAGCTATTGCAACGGTATTAAGGAAGCAGAACGTGAGAAACAATGGCCCACAAAAAAGGCATCCCGTTAACAACAGATTTCTAACCTGTCAAGCCAGAAGGTTAGAAAACTAATTGTTAATCAAACAAACACAAATTAAATGGTTATCATTCAAATCCAAAATCATTGCAGAGAGAATCCATGAACACATACCCAGTTTGTTCCTTCCAGCTGACAATAAAAGGAGGTTGCAGTATAGCCTGCAATTCCTGATGTAAGTGCATATATGACAACCAGTGCGGTGAAGAGAGCTCCTCGATTGTATGGATAAAATACACCAACTAGAGCCAGTATAAAAATGAAGATCGTACTGAAAGGCACAGATAAAACCAGATTACTATTATTTTTTTAAAAGACGAAAACAAAAGTTCAGAAATTTCCTAAAATGAGCTTCAGTTCTGGCCAAATGAGGTACTTACAGAGTAAATAGCTGTGTACCAGATCCAAGGGCAGCTGCAAATAAAGACTTGTATTTAGGATACCTGAATACATCTCCATGGATGTATTTCCATCCAGTCTCTTCCTGGTCTTCAGCTGATTCCTCATCATGGGCATATCTTTTACAAACAAATAGACACAGTAAACAATGAGTGAAGATAAGATGAAAAAACATACATAAGCACAGAAATAGAGATCATTGATAATATATATATATATATATATATATATAGTTCTTACTTGACAAAATCATTCTTAAGGACTCGCATAAGAATCGTGGCAAGAAACCCAGTTAGAAGGAGAACTGTTACGCATGAGTTTATAATTGAAAACCAATGGATCTCCAAATGATGAGGCAGTGAAGATGACTGTGAGTACTTATCCATCCTGTTCTCAAAAGGAGTGCTTGTTTCCCTCCATTTCACAGTATACATGAATTCCACATTAACTTCCTTATCCTCCGTAAGATCCACAAGGGCATTGGGGTCTGTTCGAACATTGATTTCAATAACACGGTCCTTGTTGTAAAGGATATCAAAATGAATATGCTTGTAAAGGTAATATTTGTACTCGCTGGGGTCTGTTTTTCCTTCCTTGTCAACCTTCCCTATAAAACCCCAGATGGGTAAGTCATCATAATACATTTGGAAGTAATAGTCCTTGTTGACTGCAGCTCGGAACCGAGCTACTTCTTCCTTGGCGAGTTTCTTCTTGCAAAAAGTTTCAGACTCTTTATCCTTTAGGAAGTCCAGTTTGTAGGGGGCACTGACTAAGCGATCCCCATTCAGTACTTCACCAAGAGCTTCTTTTTTTTCTTTCACATGATCTGGAATCAAGATCCAAGCAATAAATTAAAAACATTCCACTCCAAAATCAACAAAATATATTAAGGCTAAACCAATTGCACAGATCCAAACCTGGTATACAGAATGGGAGATCGAAATAGCGGTATGTTTCACTGGAAAAAAAAAAAAAAAAAACAATATTAGCCATATGAGGTAGAAAGTTTTCCACCATGTTAAAACCTTAAACTATGTCCCATTTCACTTGACTAAAAATAGTTTCAGGAAAAGCTTCCAGGGAAAAGATAATCTTTTAATGATCCACCTATCACAATAAATAATTTTCCATGAAACTTGACTCACCATTTGGCTGCTGAGAAAATATACGAAAAGAAAAAGAAATTAATATTTCAAAACTAAATTTGAATGCACATATTAAAACTCACCGTTTGCTGCTAAGAAAATGTACAAAAAGAAAAAGAAATTAAAATTTCAATACTAAATTCGGGTGCACATATTAAAACTCTCTTTCTGTCAATAATAGTTATTAAAAAAAATCTGTAGACAATGTGGTTAGTACGTTTAGAGTTTTAATCAAGATAAATGAAAATAGGAGCCAAAAAAAAGTATAAAAAAAAAATGAAAAGAAATAAAAAGAAACACTTTCAAATGGAAAACCAAAAATACAAAACGCAACCAAACATGCCCTGAGCCCCTGAGTCCTTCATTATCCATTATCCTGAGGCAGAAACACGGAGGGGGCGCGCGCGCGCACACACAAACCTCATCTGAATCTAAAGCAACAACTTGGCTAGGATTTATTGGAAACAAAACAACAGAAAACATAAGACTCAAAAGTTTGATTCCTTTCCTTTTCCTCCCTGTTCTCACCACCCAAACGAAAGGTTAAGGGTTAATGAATGTTTTGCTTACACAGAGAATTTTTATTTTTCCCGGAAAGAAATCCCCCCGTAAATGGTTTCTGTCAAAACAAACGGAGGTTTAACTTAATCATATTTAAACGTTACATCTTCCAAACTAGATCCAGCTCTGAAACCAAAACAATATGCAATTTCGCGCCCAACTAGACATTCCCAACCCACATTATGTCTATATCTAATCCCAAACACACACATACACACTTAAATACAGTGCCCCATTTGCTACCTGAGAAACTATAGTGAATCTAAAGTTCTCCATTCTTAGAGATCGAGAAAACAGAAACCATCCCTAAGATGAGCCAAAAACAACTATTCCGCTCAGTTAAGGTAACATTTCTTATTTTCACAAAACAAAAGATCTAGAAATTCATTTTATTTCCTTTTCCTCAGTTTTCTCGGGAACCAAACAGAGGGCAGCTGATTTCTGTTAATCAAAGACGACTTTAACTCAGATCTAACTTCAACAGCAGAAAACCCTCGTAACTTAAATCTTCTAAAAAGAACACAAAACCCTAAGCAAGATAGATCAGAGAGAGAAATAGAAACCCTAGAAAGATAAAGAAATTTGCAGATCAACGAGATCAAACGGTTGAATTTACCTGGGATTGTGAAACGGGCCGACCTTGTTGGCATAGAGTGGGACCTGATCCCCCAATTTGTAGCGGTGATTGGATGCATCGGATCTCACATGGCTTCCACTACAAATAATGAGAACGGCCACCGCCAATATGGCCACGATCTTCTTCCCCATCTTCTCCTCTCGAACCAGAACCAGAACCAGAAGAGAGAGAAACAAGAGAGAAAGCGCTGGTCTAGATTGTTTCGTTCTTATGTATAACGAAAGTATAATAAAATACAAAGAAGCGTTTTGAGGGGATTTATTTACTGACTGATGGGAGGTAATGAAGCATGACTGTTGTGCTTAATAAGAATAAAAATAAGAGAAAAACTATGATGAGAGCGCCCTCATTGATGTAATGATGCGCGGTCCTTATTCCTTTATTTTCTTTCTTCTTTCACATAAGAGACTACCAGTCCGTTTGAACTGAGAAAGTTGGGGAGGAGAAGTTTAGAGAAGAGAAAAATGTTAAAATTATTTTGTATGGCAAATTAAAATAGGAGAGAGAAAGGGAGGGGGAGAGAAAGTGGGGAGAAAGTCAATGTAAGTGATTTTACTATTTTGTCATTTTTCTCCCTTGTTTAGCTTTTACTTTTTTATGCAAGTAACGGCAATATTGTCTCCTGTCTATCCAAACAAGATGGAGAGAAAGTTATTTAATTTTCTCTTCTCTTTTGTTTAATAAGATTATCTTCTCTTCTCTTTAATGAGATTCTCTCAATCCAAATATAGTGTAAATTCTAGCAAAATTTTGAATTTAAATTTATAAAAATAAAAATAAAATCACACGTCCAAACAAAAAATTATTGTTTGCTTTGAAATTAGTCATACAAGTATTTTATGATGGTTTGTAAAAATATTTAATTTAATACATGAAATGTAGCAATATTTATTTATTAGAATTATAATTAAAAATTTGAGAGTAAAAACACATTTCTAGCATTTGATGAAAAAATAGTAGAATTTATTGACTTTTTTTAGTCAACATGTAAGCTATAGTTTTAACAGACCGAAAAAAAAAAGTTATAGAATTTATAATATCATAAATGATCATATTGGTATATGATATAAGCTTATATAAGCATACAGGTAATAGATAATTGTAGATGGATATTTTGAAAAGTTAACTGTTGGAATGTCATTTATGCCAAAAATCATATTCATCCAGTAGTTGGTTTCTCTGAAATAAATAAATAAATATATATATATATAAATATATATATATATATATATATATATATATATATATATAAACTATAACAGATTTCAGCATTTGTAATTTTTCAAAGTCTATATTTTTATATTTTAAATTTTAGATTACTGTGATTTTTGGTATGCATAACATCCTCTAGTATAGTATCTAAACCCAATGATCAATTTTTCAAAATATGTATTCTTCAATTATCTATTAACTTTGTGCTTACGTAATTTACGTAAACATGTGCTTACATGATCAGGACTCTTTATAAAATTACAACTAACCCTATTTTATACTTTCTTGTTTTTTTGTTTTTTTTTTTAAAAAAAAAAACCTCTATTAGTATTTTTGTCTCTCAAATTTTGTTAGGTTTGTTTTGTTTTTTCCCCATTCTTTCACTCTCTCTCTCTCAATCTTACCTCCAACATTGAAATTTCTAACTCAGTATCATTTTCTTTGCATCTCAATTTTATAAATATGATGAGGATGAGCACATAAAAATGAGTTATGATTTAGTCAACAACTGACTTTTAAGTGATCGTTAGATCATTTAAGTGAACTATATCATCACTCAAATGACTAAAATTTAAAGATAATTAAATGTTTGCTTACTTAAATCAAGTCCGCCAAAAAAATATATTAATATTTATTTTATTAAAATTAAAAATAAATTTCGGTTTCGGGAAAAACAATTGTAGATCCCAATTAGTTGGAACATTGAACGAGCCCTAGCGGTGGAGGGGATAGGACAAGTGAACCAACAAGCGTTTCTTTACCCACCGACTCGTCCTTGCGCCGTGCGCCATACGGTGCGCACTACACCTTCTCTCTCTCTCGGTTAGTTTTATTCACGTAAAAGAGAGTGTGGATATGTGATGGCCTGGTGGGTAAAAGGTCAACGCTTTGAAACAATCACAACCTTCTTTTAATTTTAATTTTAATTTTAATTTTAATTTTAATTTTTAATTGAATTTGGATCTGACTTTCTTCCTAAGTTTGCTATATGCTAGAGCGGGTCCGCGGGTCTTCTTCAGCGCCACGTCTTCAATAATTTAGAATTCGGTTGGATGAGTTAGACCATCTCCGATCATGTATGCGAATTTACGTGCTGATAAATGATCAAATTAAGGATTAATTTTTTATAAGTATTTTGAAAAATCTATTGTTGGATTATATAGTTTTCTTGTATATATTATGTCTGCAAAAAATTATAGTGATCTACGGTTGGTTTTCAAAGTACAAACTGTTAAACAATTGTTACAATATCTCATAGTAAGTACTTTTAGAGTGTTTTACGAACTGCATTTTCAAACCGATTGTTGAATCATTATAATTTTTTGTAAACATGACATGCATAAGAAGAATGTCTAATCCAACGATCAATTTTTTAAAATATCATTCGCTGTGTGAGAAATGGTGACTAGACCTTAAATTAATTTAAGCACAAGTACTTAATAAATCAAGTATGTTCGCATGCAAATTAATTTTTTTTTTTGCATATGGATAGCAATTTGGGTGCTCTAATAACGATTCATATTCATATGTAAAAAAATGAAACAATTATTATTGATCCAAACTGATATTTGGATATCAATTTAACTTGATCCATTTCTTGCCACATCACCATTTCCTTCATTTTTCCTTCTAAATTTCTAAAATGGATATGGCACCATTAGGCTATCTCTAATCCAGATCCATATCCATATGCATATCCATTTTTTAGGGAATGAATAGTGATTGATTGGTAAAAAATAAGTAGTTTGTGAGGAAAAATGGGAGTTGAAATGTAGAAAAAGATGGTTGAGCCAAAAAATGGATATGGCACTATTGAAACACCTCTATCCATTTTCACTTTTGTAATCCATAAAAATGGATATAGATCACAAAAAATGGATATTACTATTGGAGATGCCCAGGGTACCTCTATCCATATTCATATCTATTTTAACTATTGTGATACAGAAAATGAATATGGATAACAAAATTTGCATTTCACTATTAGAGATGCTCTTACCACAGCTTATTATATATTTTAAGAGTAAATATGTAACAAATTTGATAGTGCAAAATATTCATAAGAGTAGTGATAAATGAACTAGCAAATAAATCACATTTTTTTAAACGGCCTGATATGATAGCATGACAGAATATATATTTACATTTGCATACTACACAAATTAATGATGTAGCATTACAATATCATAGTTACAATGTCGGAGAGTTTAAAAAATGAGATATCAAAGCATCTAAGACCGTGTTATCTAAAAATTAGTTTACCACTTTTAAAATGACTACTCCAATTATGGTCCAAGCGTTTCGATAAGCTACCATTTTTTTTTTTTTAAATTTTGGAAGTAGAAGCAACTTTTTACTTCAACTATCAATTTTTTGGAAGTAAGAAGTACGTTTGGATAACAAAATTGCTACCTGTTTTAAAAAGCAAAAGCAAAAAATAAAAAAGCATGTTTGGATAACAAAAATTGCTACCTGTTTTAAAAGTAAAAAACAAAAAAAGTATATAAGACCATAAATATCATAAAAGTTTTGCATCCATTGAGATTCGACTCCTGGGCCGGTCAATAAATTACTTCCGCTTTCTACTTTAAAAAATAGTGAAAGAAACTTTTTTTTACTTCCACAATTTTTAAAGTTTAGGTAGTTACTTTCACGTAGTAAAAAGTAAAAGGGCTTACCAAACGTACTTTGCTATCAAAACTTTCATTTTTCTACTTTTTTAAGCAAAAAATAGGAAGTCCTAGCTTCGCCAAACGCAGCCTTAGTTAATCATGAAATTTTTTTATTAATATTTGAAATTGTGCCTCAATAACTATAATTTTTTTGTAACAATCAATATTCTAACAGTGATGTTTTAACAGAATTAAAAATTAACAAAACTAATAAAATATTTTAAATTATAAAATTTCTATAATATTTCCAATAATAATTTTAAATTACAGATTAAATGATGACTACACAGAGGATAACAAGAATTACAATTTTAAAATTACAAATTAATTAAAATTAGCATTTTTTGCTTTTTATTTTTTAATGAAAAAAATTATTTTTATTTTTGTACTTCTTAGAACCTTCTGTAATCCATTTCACATGGTACCTCAATTCATGCCAATATTGTAAAAATTGAAATGACAACTTTTGAAATTTCTAGTATATGTCAGTTGTTGCAAAGATCTTGTCCTAAAAAGTGTATAAAATAAATTAATCATTATATTGAAAAATAAAATGGCTATAAATATATAAATTTTCGTAATATTAATATATTGTCCGTTCATTTTGTCTGTTTTTCTCAATGATTCAACCTGGACATAATACCTACAAAACTTATTCATTATGGGCAATAGAAATTGGCATTATGATCAAATTTGAATTTGTTGTACTTGTGGAAGCATTCCCAAATCCATTTATAATATTTTCCATCTGTTTACTGTGCATTCAATATGAGTAGGAATTTGTGACGGTAAAGTGGATTAATTAGAAGGGTATTTAATCGAGAACCCCCTAGTATTAAGAGTTATATATCCAAATTCCCCTATAGAAAACTTGATTTATCAAAGAGATAAATTATATAGTTTATGATAGGGGTGATCATCGGCCGGTTCGGCCGGTTTTGGAAGTTCTTTTTGGGCTGAATGAACACCCTCGATTTAGGAAGATAGCACACCAAAAAATGACCATAAAAGACATTAAATCATTAGTCATCGGCACGACTCGGTGCAATTTTTTCGGTTAATGTACTCGGTTTGAGGCTATTGTAAAAGTATGGAAAAAATGTCACTGGAACATTGCGGTTGCTGGAAATCTGGGAAAAAAAGAAGAAGCAAATAAGCATTGCTTGAAATGGCCCAAACATCAATTGCTGCCCTGGTGCAGTTGCTGGAATTAAATATGCATTATGCAATTGCATTAGAATTAAATATGCATTATGCAATTGCTGCATTGCTGGAATTTACTCACAAACCAACACGACATGGCCCAACAGGCCAACTAATTGCTTCACAATCATGCTTTGATTTTCTGTATTCAGAGGTTAATTTCGGATGAATTTGCATCGTAAGTGCTTCAATTTAGTTAAGTTTAGTTCTTATCAACGTTTTTGGCTTTTGCAGACTACTTTCGCCCAAATATAGAGTTTTTGCAGCTGAAAAGAGATGATTGGAGTTGATCGAATGATAGAAGGGAGCCAAAGTGGTTTAGAAGCGAAGATGGGAGCTTAAAATGAAGGAAAAAATGGAAAATGCTCCAATCCTATCGATAGGGCCTCAAGCCTGTCGATAAGATCACTCATCGGTTGTGAATTCTGCAGGATTTTGGCAACTGCAAACATCCCTAACAAGTAGGTGTGGACACCCCATTTTTACCAATTATTTCTACCATATGTTCATACAAATGATTAGCTAGAATAGTTGATCATTTGGTGAGGAATTGGCCTTGTAAAGACCAAATTGCCAAAATTGCCCTTTTCTGAGGAAAATGACAATTCATTATTTCATGTGTACATTTGGATTGGAATCAGCCCATTTGTATTGCATTTGACTTTTGAGGTGTTTTAGAACATCCCTATAAATTTTCATAGCATTCTGATGAGAGCTCGATAGGTAATTAGGGTTTTTGCGACTTGAAGGGCATTGTCGTCCTTTTTCTCGTATAATTTTCGAATGACCTCCGAATTCGAAACGGATTGTCTCATGAGGTTTATATGGATGTGGGGAGTGTTTTTGATGTGTCAATTGAGCCTTTGAATGGTTGGGATAGATTTGCCCAAAATCGATCCCACGGGTAAGAATGAGCTGAATTAGGGTTTTTCTCAAATCGACCGTGAATTGGTCATTTTCACCAAAATGAAAGATTTTCAAAACATGTTTTCAAGTACCAATTCATATTAAAACCATGTTTTTAGAAGTGGTGCAAGCCTAATTGATCAATTTTACAAAACAAAGAATGGTCATATGACCAATTTTGGCACAACCGGGTCGATTGGCTAGCTTTTTACCAAAACCCTTGACCATGGTCAAGTATTTTTTACCCAAAAACATTCTAAAAATGTGGAGGATCAAAACACGGTCGTTTTGAGCCCTGAACCATCGAATTTGGACCAGATTTGACCAAAATATGGCCAAAATATGAAAACCCTAGAATTTGGGAAGAAATTGGGGAAAGATTCACAAGGTGACCGTCCTAGCTAGGACGGCCACAAGCATGCTCAATCAGATTTTGCAATTTTGGCATGTTTGAAAATTTCCCACTTGTTTTGGCCGATTTAGTTCGCTTTTTTGGAATAAATTCGAACTTAATTCAGCTTGCAAACCCTGTGAGGAATTGTTCTAAGCCCTAGGATTGTTTTTAAATGGATTAATCCTAACCATTCAAGGTTTTGAACCCTAGCTCTATATATGTTGCATTATGGAGTTAGAGAAAGAGGGAGAGAATTCTAGGGTTTTTGAGAAGGAGGCTATAGATTTGGACCTTCATCTTTACACCATTGAAGGGGCAAGAACTCAAAGTTAGGAGCTTGGAGGAAGGTAGCCAAGAAGGAGGGAGAAGGGTAAATCCTCAACCTTATTCTTGTTTTCTTAAATTCTTACATAAATCTGTGATGCTATGATGTAAGTTCCATTCATTCTCATATGAGATGGATCATCTTTTTCTTTTTGCTATGAGAATGTTTAACATGTTAGGGTAGTTTCTTATTTGTTTATGCAAGATTAGAATAGGATTTAATTTTAATATAGGATAATAGTATGTTCATCATGAATAAGATTGGTTTTATTTTGATTATGTGTTAGTATGCATGTTAGGGTTAACTTAGTTATGATTTTATGTGAGTTAATGTGTCTAGGTTATTTATTTACTATGAGCATGTATGTTTAGAATAGTTATTTGTATGATGTTATATGAGTAATCATAGTTAGGGTATTTTCTATGTTGATTTTATGTTATTTTATGTGATTAGGGTTAATGTGTATGATTAGTGTAGTTATGTGCTTTATGTTAGAATGCATGTCTAGGGTTGTTTAGCTTAGTTATGATTTTATATATGCATGTTAGGGTTAGTTTTTTTGTTATTTTATGTGTGCATGCATGATTAAAAGTAGTTTTATCATTGTTTTATGTGAATGTGCATGATTAGGGTTATTTTTATCATGATTATATGTTTAGCAAGCATGTTAGGATATTTTTCATTATGATTTTATGTGATTAGATGTGTTTAGGACTAGTTTCGCTATTATTTTATGCTAGTAATCATGTTTAGGATGAGTTTTCCATTATTTTATGTGTAAGCATGTTTGTAAAAGTTAATATATTCATGTTGTTATTTGAATCTCATGATAATTGATTGGTGATTTTAATGGTAATATGAGTACGTTAATATGTATTTTGACATGTGATGAGTCTTGAGTCTTTTTGTTTGTGCTTTTTATGATTATTTGAACACTTGCCATGGATTTGATTGTTTGAACATAAAAATTGTGTACGAGGGAGCGTGCGAAGGTAAGATCCTCCCCTAGTGTTTAAATTAATTATTTAAGCATAGTTTTGTGTAGTTTTTGATATGTTTTTGCATGGTAAATTAGTCAAGCATGGTAAATTGTATGCTAAGATGTTTATTTGATATTGTTATGGATTAAAGACGATTTTTTAAGCTACTTTAAATATGTATTCAAATCTATCCAGATTTGAATACATGTTTTAAAGTGGTTTAATTAACATTTTTAAGCCATATTTTGCATGATTTTATTAGTAGTTTCATAGTATATTCATGTAGAAAGCATGCTAGGTCATCTTCACAATTTTTTATTCTTATTTTCATGGTTTTTAGGGTAGTTTAAGGTTAATATTCAAATCTGTCCGGGTTTGTTTATGTCCTTAAATTGCTTCTAAAAATTATTTTAGGGCTAAATCTAACTTAGAAATATGCTTAGGTTCACATAGATTAATTAGTATGCATTTAGGAGCTTTATCATGCATTGTTAGGATCAATTTCATGTATATTTGTTTGGATTTATTTAAATTCCAGCATGCATTGCATTAGTATGTTAGGTTTTTAGATAAACTTTAGGGCTAGTTAGAGACCCTAGGTTTAGGAAGGTCACTTGACCTTCCCTAGGACTGTACTTTGTTGTAAGGACTGCTATCTGATTTGTGTATTTTATTTGATTTAAGAGTCTATCTTTGAGGGATTTTCTAAAAAGATTTTAATGTGTATTTTATGAAATGAATATGATTTTATAAGATATTTGATTATTAAATGAGTTTCAAAAAGATTTGAAATCTTTTAAAGATTTTTTATTTTGGAATGAAATTCCTCTCAATATGATTTGTTTTCTTGAAACATCTTTGAAAAAGATTTTCAATTGGAATTTAATTCTAAAGATAAGAATTGTTTAGAATATTTCGATTTTAAGAAAGTCTTTTAATTGGAAATGATTTCAAATGAATGATTTTAAATGAATAAAACTCTTGAAGTTAGAGTCTTGAATTAGGTTGAATACCTTTGATGATGTGATCGATTACAATAGGAGAGTCCTAGGGTAGTCGAACTACGTGGACTTTGATACTTGCTAGGTGATACTAGTAAGTTACGTAGGCGCTAATAGGGCTCAAGTCCGCCCTAGGATGCCCGTAGGGTATTATAGGTTTCTAGGGTTTGTTTGTATCTTTTCTTTATTATTAATATAACTAATATAAATTATTGCATTTTATATCACTATTTTATTGGTTGATTAGATTATTTAGGATTGTTTGTAATAAGAAATTTAAATAGCCCAAATAAATTAGAAGTACTTTAATTAGGGCGAGGTGGGTGCCTACAAGTGAAAGCTTGGAACCTTCCCACGTCGTAACCTAGCCCCCGGATCCATCTCTGGCTCGTAGACTATCTTTTCATTGAAAATGGAGTTTGTTTTATTGAAAATAAAATATTTTTATGGTTTCCTTATTCCTTAAAAATAAGGTGGCGACTCTTTTGTTTGTTTTCTAAACCCCCTAATCACATCGCCCGGTGATGATGTGGACTCACCCCAATCAAGCCCCGTCAGGTGGCTAGTCCACAGTAGGCTGTGCAACAACCTATATCCAAACACAATATTCAAGAAATATATATATATAAGTATATATAATACAAATCTCATAAACATGTGGATTCTAATGTAGAAACTGCCATGAAGCCCTCCAACCATAGTTATCAGAACCGGACCGGACATCGATCCGGACAAGAGATTGGGTGGTTGGGTCACTGGTTCAACCACCGGGTCAACGGTCGGACCGGTGATATAATTAAATTATTAAAAAATATATATATATTAACGAAAAAAAAATTTCTAAGCTAACACATCATAAATATGTATTTCTAACATAAACACTCTTCTAGTCAAATACTATTTAACAACTAAAATTTCAAACAGTTCAATTATTATTATTATTATTTTTAAAAAGTCTAATTTTCTAATCGACTTTGATTATTAAGCTAGTGTACAGAGGCACTATATTAGTACATTCCATTAGCAAGTATAAGCAAGCACAAATTAAAAGCACAATTACACAGTATTTCATTTTAATTGATGTCCATATATAAACATAATGTAATGGACAATAAAACCCCTCAAATTTTAAGTGATTGTGTTTGAAAAAATTGGAAAATTGGTCATTTCAATTATTTTTTTTAAACCCCTTAAAAAACCTCCCGGTTCACATAAACCGTCCCGGGTCACACGTTTCGCTAAAACCCGCCCCGAGTTGACCGGTTTTCTATGGTTTTTTTACTTAAGCGGTCCAATTGCCAACCCAGCCCGGTTCTGATAACTATGCCTCCAACAACCTTTAAACAGAGGATTGTTCCAAGCCAAGCATACAACCCTGAGTCAACTTGAAATCTGCTACATAAAAAGCAGGGGTGAGCCTCGAATTACTCAATAGGAATATTTTAAATAACAAGAACATAGTGATACATAAAATATTTTAAATAAACAAGGTTTCCATCACAATTATAAATCAGTAAGTAAACAGTTATAAACAGTGTTATTAAAACCGGACCGAACTGGCTGGTTCAACCTGTTGAACCGGGAACCGGGTGGCCGACCGGCTGGTTTAACCCTCCCAAACCCAGCTAGCTATAAAACCCGTAACACCCCTAACAAACTACTCTCAATCTGTTAGGTATCACATACACAAATACCTGGTGCTTATCTTTTGAAACCAAAATTTAACTTTGCGGAAGCTTTAACAAACCACGGAATAAAGAAATTTAGATAAGCACAAGTACTAGCTGGTCTCAAGTACCGGTCCCGTAAAGTACTTAATATAAAATTTAAACTTATAATCATACAAGTCCAAAGTCTTAATACAGAAATTTCAAACCATGACCTCCAACACATATCCCAAGGCAGCACCTCCAGCAATTCACAAAAAGAAAACCAGGTGAGCAACTTTATCCCCGCAATCACCATCCAGCAAAGGTTCAAAAGATCCTAGGGGGAAATGAGGGGTGAGCAAACCACTATGCCCAGTGAGGTTTTCTAATCTTTTCTACAGTGTCAATAACTTAAAAGACATACCCAATATTTCCACAAATCATGCATCAAATAATAAACAATGAAAATATATTTTTATTAACATTGTTCCATCACCGCATGATTCAATTTAATCATATCCAATAATTCATGTATATGTCAGGTATCCATGCTATGCTTTATGCAATTATATCTGCGAGGCTCTGTCCTGCTCAATCTGCAAAACAAATAACGACCCATATCCAAATAGGTAGCCCGCAGGGCTTAAATCTACACAAGACTAAGGCATTTAAGCTTGAAGATGCAAATATTGCCATAAAGGCAAGCATCTACGACCTTAGCACACCCCAACGAATGAAGTGTGTATGTTATAACCCAATTTATGAGTAAATAACATTTTAGTGCACTAACTAGGGAACACAGCCCAGGTCATCTTATCTCATCCCATTTCACAACGTTAGTACAAAAATCATTATGATATACATGACATGCATATAAATAGCAACGAATGCTTCATGATTCTCACATCATTTCAAAATGAGCATTTATCATTATTTGAACACATATACATGTAAGATTTCCAACAAAACAAATATCATATCGCATAATCACCATGCTCGTTAGCATTTCAATGCCAAATTTCATAGAGGAAATTTTTTTTCATCATAGCAATTTATCATTTTATCATGTCAAACCTATAATTAATATTGTAACACCTTTGAAGATGCTCAAAATATATTTTAAAAGGAAAAGTCACAATTAAGTGATTAAACTTTGAATTTGAGGTTTGTAATTACATAAAATTCAAATAAATATTTCGACAACTCATTTATCATAAAAATTTGTATGTTTATACTCCAAAACAGTCCAAAAAGTGCCCATAAAATCTCCATAAAGTTTGGAGAATAAATAAACATTTACACAAATTTTTAATAAAATCCAATACGCATTTTCTCCCAAAAATTGTAAATAAAATCTTTTATATTACTACTACAAAACGATGCAAAGAAAACAGTAAATAGAAAACAATTTTGGAAACCGTTTTAGAAAGAGACCGAAGAAAATGGTTTTCAAAACCGTTTTAGTTTAGTAATATTTAACAACGGTTATTTTGTGACCGTCTTTGATGGGCATATTATTAAGACGGTTTTGGAAACCGTTTTAGAAAGAAACAAAAAAAAAATGTGAATTCTATTCTCATGGTTCGAACACTGAACCATGTTTTAAAATATTTAATTATGCTATTACATTTTACCACTAATCCAACTTTTGGTTGGTGTTAAATATTTAAAAGAAAATTAAAGTAAAAGTATCTTAGTTTTTTATACTTATATATATTAAACATAAATATATCTAAAATAATACATTTATAAAATTAATTGTCTAATTGTTAACCAAATGATTCAACTGGTGACCCACACCCTTTGCCGTGCTAGTCGGGTCTGATAATCATGGCCGGGTATGATAATTATGGCCTTACGCATCATATATTGTTTACTATAAACTGAGAGCATAGTTATCAGAACCGGACCGGACATTGACCCGGACAAGAGGCCGGGTGGTCGGGTCACTGGTTCAACCACCGGGTCAACAGTCGGACCGCTTAATTATAAAATATATATTATTTTAAATATATTTGAGATTTTTACAAGTATATGAATGTAATAAGGTTATATTTTATATATTGCATTATAATAACAACAAGTAAAGCATGGCCTAGTGGTAAAGGCTCTCATCCTCTTTCTTTTAAAGAGATTAGGAGTTCAACCCTCGAGGAATGCAACTTTCATTAAAAAAAAGTTTGAATTATTAATTGACCGATTCAAGGCAGTTCACTTCCTTATCCGGCCCAAGACCGGTTAGGAGTCCGGTTCACTGGTCTGACTGGCCAGGCCGGTCCGGGTCTGATAACTAGGACCAAGAGAATTTTAGATTTATTTCTAACCATTTTTGTACGTGGCATATTTGAAAGCGGTTTTAAACCATTTTCATATGTGCCCCTTTTGAAAACGGTTTAAAACCGTTTTCATATGTAGAACATTTATAAACAGTCCAAAACCGTTTTAGTATGTGGAGTAATAACAACGGTTATAAACTTTTTTCGAATGACTACTACCCTTTGAAAACACACGTTTTGAGGACAGTTCCTCAACCGTTTTAAAGGGTTATGAAAACGGTTTAAAACCGTTTTCGTAGGATTTTTTTGTAGTAGTGTATATGTCCAAGCCAAACTTTTTATTTCATGTATGTTAAAACATATTTATAAATGCAATAAACAAATTTGGAGCAATTTTTAAGCTCAAATAGGTATAACACCCAAAATTCAAAACCACACACATAAAGTGCTATTTATGCACTTACTATTTTATAACTTAACATGCCCAATCTAATTAATTGGAAACATTATCATGCCCAATTTAAATAATTTGGTAACATAATAATTTAAAGCATACTTAATTGGAAACAGTAGTATGCCCAATTAATCGGAAACATACTAATTTAAAACCCAATAGGCTAATAAAATTTATTATGCCCAACTTAATCAATTGGGGATATTATTATCTCCAATTTAAATAATTATAAACATAAAATTAATACCACACAAAATAAGTTAGCATAACTTAATAAGCAGACACATAATTATAGAATTAATAATTAAAGTGAAAGGGGTCTCACAAAACCGGCCTCTATTGTGCAAACCGTTCAAGCCGCCGGTTAAACCGTCCGGGTTCTAATTTAATTGGAATTTTAAATGAATCGTCCGATTTTTTTGAAAGTGGAATTTTTGGTCAAAATGACACAAATGACTCCCACAATTTTTGACTCCCTATTCATTGTAAAAGGGTATATTAGTAATTAGGGATAAAACATTGTAAAAAAGTAAAAAACCCTAAATGTTTTTCCCATTTCCCCGATTCAGCAAACCCCAATCCCCATTACCGGCGAGTCGGCGACTCCAATCCTCCACGGCTCCACCCCTGTTGGCTGCTCCCCCGATTCAGCAAACCCCAATCCCCATTGGCCACCAGCGACTCCAATCCTCCACCCCTGTAGGCTGCTCCGCTCTTGCACGCCTGCACATCCTCATTCCTCTCAGGCTCTCACGATTCCAGTCGGACCAGTCCACCCCTGCTGCACATCTCGTCATCTCCGGTAAGCTGTAGTGCTCTGTTCTTGTTTTTGTTGGTTCCCCTACTGTATTTATGTTTGTAGACTTGGAGAATGACTGTTGGCCATGTATCTAACTCCCTGCAATGCTGGTTATGTATTAATATGCTATGTATAATCTTTGTAAAGTTTCTTTGACATTTGGAGGTGTTGGTGAAAAATGTTTCATTATTCAGAGAAACCAAACATGATTCTTCATTGTAGTCTCTCGGACATGCATTGTCCCGTGTGGAAGCATATTGTATATATGCTCTGTCCGATTCAATTAGATTTACAGGAAACCTATTTTATATTAATTTGTATTGTTCAACAAGAAACCAAGGCAAATGCACTGAGCCTAACTGCAAATTAGGGCGACGAGTATGATTTCTATTTTACCATTATTCAATTGAAGTTTTTTTTTTTTTCCTATAACTTTATTTATTTAGTATTATACATTTAAACAGGAAGCAAGTTATAAAGTTATTTGTTTATTTAGTGAAACCTAATCTAGTTTTAAAAATTCTCAAATAAGCATAGTGAAAAAAAAAGCAGAGCAATTTGATAAGAGTGGAGCATGCATTAAAAATTTCAATTAAATACTTCTTCCTTAGCTGGGGAAAACATAAAATATACTATCCAAAGTATTTCAATTAAATACTTCTTCATTGCATTTATTTTTTAAATTATATGTTTTGTGGTTTAAAGTTTGGACAATGGTTTATGGTTTCTTGAAGTTTATCAGTTTATGTGTGGATGTTTTAAACTTTAAATTTATGTAATGTTTTGATGTTTTCTTCATATTCGAATTTGTCTCTTATGGTGCACTAGTTATAAATAATAAATTCTAATAGGATGATTGATAAACATGGTTTAAGGCTTTAGCCTTTCTTATTGTTTGGTTTTTTTTTTTTTCTCTTTATTTCTTATTTCTTGTAGGCTTATGGGACTTTAAATTTAATGTTTATACTATATACTTTATATTTTACAGGTTTAACATTGATGAGAGCAGAGAAAGTTAAGAAAGAGAGGTTGATTGTCCTTAACATTGGACTGAAACCAAGTTGAATTGCCAGCAGGACCCGAATTGCCAGCAGAATTGGATGTAAGTATGCGATAAAACTAGCAAAATAACCTGTTCATATTCATTACTAGCAACAAATTGAAATGTTCATATATTTGATGGTAAAACTCCATGTTGGGGATAATCCTAGGAATCGGGAGCTGTGCGTTAACTGGGGAATATCCACTGATATTCTCAGTACAGGTTTTTCTCAGTAACTCCTTGTATTTTCTTTGGGCTTTTTGCTTTTGTCCCCTGTTTAGGGCAGTTTTTTGTTCTTGTTTTTGTCCCAAATTTTGGGGTGGTTCTTTTGTTCTTGCTTTTGTCCTCAGTTTTGGAGCGGTTTTTTTGTTATATTTGGTTTCTCATTTTTCTCTTAGGTGTGACTGCTGCTTTAGCTCCATTTTATAACTTAATCTTTGTAAAACTTGTTAAAACTTGTTGAAATGTGAATATCCTTTATGATGTGAATCACTGAATTGATATGTTATATTGGATTATTGGTATGTGATTAACTAATTATGCCATAGTACTAGCTTCCTGGTTGATAGTTCATAGCATTGAAATTTCAAACTTGATGTGTTGATGAACTTTTGAATTATATATGTTAACATTTTAGCAATATGTTATTACTTATTAGCATTATGCATTGTTGAGATATTGACAATTTGACATATTGACATATTGTGTGATTAATGATTATAATTTATAAAGAATAGAAACACTTCTTAAAATTTTTTTTAGAACTTTTAATCTTTTATAGGATTTGTTTCTATATATTTTTTTAATTTTTTTAAGGTTTTTAATAAATAATAAATATTTTTTAATTATTAATTAAAATATTTATGACGTCATGATGACGTCACGGTTCAATTCGGCGGTTCAACCGGTTGACCCTTAACCTGGTAACTTTTCCGGTTCGACGAACAATCCGGGTTTTAAAACATTGGTTATAAACTTGTGTGGTCTTTCAGTGAAAAACAAATCCCAAGTGTCAAATAATCCATCTCATATACCTCATCATATCAAACTGATAGCACATTCTTCACATATCATCCATGTCCATCGCATGTCCATTGAAACCAAGCTCGCGAATGTATTACAAGTTATTGGTTCTTGGCTAACAAGCCACCGGTACCAGCGTAACCAAAACCAACCACTACAGGGTCGTTCCTCTTGAGGATACTGGCCAGTTACCTTGTACGGTCAACTGCCGAGCCACTACGGGCCTATAAACTTCGGATTCGTAGTAAGGACCATGAGCCCTTATGAAAACCTCCCCGTGATACAAACCGATCCCAAAACCATATCCAGAATACTATTCCATAAACCGTTCTCAAAGAACATTCATTTCCAAAATTCTCAAAACATTCCAAGGTTTTCAACCCATCCAGTTTATTCACATTCGTAAAACAGTTCTTAAAAAAAAGACATTTGAGCATGAAACCATTACTTGTCATGTTCATGTAAACTGGGCCACAATATACCCTCTTTGAGTTTCCAAAATCATAATCCATTCCAAAAAAGTTAGGGAAAGCACAATTGTACCATTAACCGCTTTCTTTATGCATAAAACATTTAAAAAAGTAAGGCATACATAGGTATTGTCAAAACATATAACATTTCACAAAATTAAGTATTATGCGCAGCAACCTTGCTCATAAAACTATTGTTAGAAAATGTCCAATTTCCACATTTGTAAATAGCACATCATTCAAAAAGTATTTCCACCAAAAACCCTTTTCGATATCGTTTAATAATTATGCCACACTGTTTTCACAATTTATAAATAAGTGTACTCCATTTATTCATTTGATAAGTTGATAAACGGCAGGATTCCCAAGCATTCATGAATCATATCATTAAAAATGTGTTTACTATCCACAGGGTTCTCAAAATAGATATATTATCATTAACAGTAAAATATTACTTATCCCTACCTCAATGCATTTGTGTAAACCAACCCTCGTGGCTTTGTGAGCCTCCAAATGTAATGCTCAATGCAACCCAATGCAAGTACTAAGAAATTGACGAGACAGTCTTGACTCTTCAAGACTATCAAAATCTGAAAAGTAAAGGCAACCAAAACATATCAAGATCTTATCCTAAGCAGTCCCACACTTTATCAAATCAACACTACCCTTTAAACGTCTCAAACCATGGCCAAAAATCCCCTTACCGACTACAAAACCCTTAAAGTGTAAATAAGAAACCAAAGAAACAGAAAAAAGGAGCAAGGGACAAAAACACCTCCTCTATCGATAGCCAACAGCTTCTGCCCAAAAATTTAACATCTTACGACCTTCTCTATCAATAGACATCCACTTTTATCGATGGAGAAGACTCCAGTCGCGCTGGTTCGAGCTCCAAAACCCCAAAATCCTATCAAAACTCCATTTTTTTCATTTTAAACCACAAAATAACACCATCAACCCTTGGATACAAAGCCTCAAGAACACAAATCCATACCCAGAACCCCAAACAAAGTATAAAACCCATGCATCCACAAAGTACAACTTCAAAACTCATACACAAACCTATAAACCTCACATACAACCTTCAAAACTCAAAAACCCCAACAAAACACCAAACTCAACCATGGATCCTCTCATAAACAACCTTCAAAAAACCAAAACTCAACCCAAAATAAAGAACTAAATCTCCAATCTCCCAAGAATTCGAAAATACCAAAGAAAAAGGAAGGAAAAATGGAAATATAAGCTTGAGCTCACCTCAATATGGCTGGAAAAAGAATCCGGCGACAATCCGATGGCTGGTCCTCTTTTGCTCACGGCCTTAAGCTGCACCCTTTCCTCTCTCTTGTTTTCTATGCTTTGCAAAGATGAAGAATGAAGGAACTAAACTTGACTTAGGTTTAAATAGACTTGGGACAAGTTTGGCATTTTTGAAAAGTTTAAAAAACATTTTTTTTTCTAAAACAATGCAAAACTTTATTTTGAATACATAAATTAAGGTTTTAAAAATCCGGGTTATCACAGTAACAGAATCACCCAACTTCCTTTAGAGTAGGAACTATTTGCATTTCTATTTCGTCCAAACACATGAATTGGGATTTAGTGTAAATTTTTTTCATTTATGTATTTAGAGCATCTCCAATGGGAGTGCCAAATGGGCTGCCATTGCCAAAGTGCCAAATGGGCTACCATTGCCAAAATTTGGCATTAACACCCAAAATATATGCTCCAATGGTGTGCCATTAGAGGTGCCAAATTTTGGCAATGGCAGCTTGGGCTGCCAAATTTGGCACCTCAAATGGCAACTGCCATTTGAGCTAGATCAGTATTTTCCCACAAATTGCAACTATATCCAACTGATTTTGGATTAAAATAAAATGGGTAGGAGTGTTTGGTAGCCGAGAAAATGCAGGAAAAAAAAATCTATAAATAAATAGCACCGAAGAGGCCAACAACAATAAACAACATCAAAGCCACATCCACTACTTTATTTATTTTCCTATGCTTTCTTATCAACCAAACAACAATAAACAACAAAAAAAAAAAAAAAAAATCATACCTTTCTCATAGTTGATGCCAAAAAAATAAAATAATAAAAAATAAAATAATAAAATCCAAGACTCCATGTTTGAGCCTATCCGAGTCTAAAGATTGGATCGATTTTGCTCTCTTTTGCTCACTCTCTTTCGATCAGCTCCGAGTTTGACTTCTCCCAAATCTCTCCAATTTGAAGGTCTCTCTTGCTCTCTTCATTTGGATATGTTTTTAGAAGAATTAATGAAGAACAACAAGTTTTTTTTTTTAAGCAGCCATATTTGGATCTGCTCCCAAATCTTCAATATCGGCAAGGAGCATGAAAGAGATAAGGGAAAAGAGAGATTTTGTTTTTATTTTTATGAAGAAGTAGCTTCCTTTCACCGATGCAAAAAAGAGAAGGGTTGAGAGATTTTTTTTTCTTTGGAACAAACACCACACATGAGAGAGAGAGAGTGGAGGAGAATTTTTTTTTTTTACTTTTCATTATGTGCAAGAGAGTAAAAATTATTTAATATGGAATTAATTTTAAATATTAAAATTTTGGATCATGTTTGGCTTGTTTTACTATTATTTTTATCATGTATTTTCAAAACACAATTGTGAGTTGAATATTTTGTGAAAGATTGGATACCTTTCATATGTATGTCATGTTTGCCAAAATTAAATTACAATGATCCAATAGTTGGTTTCTGAAAATGTCATAATGGAAAATTATTATAATTAGAAATATCGAAGTTTTTTACAGTGAGATTTTAAAAAAAATGATCGTTGGATCAATTTGATTTTTGGCATACATAACTTGTAAAAGAAGAATATTTAATTCAACGGTTGATATTTCAAAATATTGACCCACACTAGTGTGCATGTCCCTAATTTTTTACATTAGAAGGAATAAAATTATTTATATAAAATTGTATAAAAATAAAAAATAAAAAAGTAGTTGGTAGTTGGTTGCATGAGGGTAAATATGGAAAATGGTGGAAAATGCTAAAATATAGCACTCTTGCATTGGAGCACCTTGATGCTAAATTTTGGCATTGGCATTATTTGGTGCCATTTGGGGTGCCAAATTTTAGTAATAGCATCTCAAATGGCACTTTTGCATTAGAGGTGCTATTAGCACTATGTATCACTCAATTGGTATTGTCAAATTGGTAAAAATTCCCTCTCACATTGGCATTAAAAAAGACTGACATTTAATGGTTAGATTTTATTTTTTCCAAACGATCTAAACCTAACATTTTCCCAAACTCTCTCTACTATTAGCAAATGAGTATGAATATCTATATCTATATCTATATCTATACTATATATAAAAGTGTGAATGTAGGAAAAACTTTTGATTGACCAAAATATCCCTATATAATTTTAAAAATACATAAATAGACTCCGTCTCTTAAAATTCCGCTCATCTCAATAAATAAGTTTTATAATTGAACTAAAATTACTTAGGAATATTAATTTATTTTTAAGTCTAACTCAATTTTTTTAAAAATAATTTCACTAAATTTTGTTTATATGAAATCTAAGAACCCTTAAAAGGATAGAAAAAATTGCTTTTTAGAAGTAACTGTTCAAATCGTCGAACGACTTCAATTTGCCTCCTGCCAACACATAAAACGGCGGCAATTTCTGAAATTGACCAAAATTTAAGAATCCCAAGAATCCCAATTTAACCACTGCTCATTATCTCAAAAAAACCAAAAAAACCAAACCCGATATTTTGCTTTTCTCCGTGCGAAACCGACTGGCTTTGTTTGCTTGTGTCAGGGTAGATCTCAAAAAAAAAGATATTTTGCTTTTCCCCCTGCGAAACCGCCTGTGCTTCTTTGCTTGTGTCAGGGTAGCTTGTACCGTACGGTTTTTACCCTTCCTTATCTCACAGCCTGTATTGCAAAAAAACCATCTCTCATTTGCCTCTCTCTCTTGTCCATATCCATAGCAAACTGCGTTTGTAGCTTCTTTAGCTCTTTGTCTTCTCTCTTTTTTTGTTGAGGATGCTGTTCTTAAAGTTTCTCACGGTGATACTTTGCAGTACGGTTTTTATGCTCTTATTCTTCGTTCCATTCGTTTTTTTGGGGTTTAAACTGTTATCTTTTTTTTTTTTTTTTTTTATGGTTGTTGTCTGCTGTAAACCATTCATTTTACTTTTGCTTCGCTTCATACAGGTTGTAGAAGAAGGTCTGCGATGTGATTTATTGGTGCGATTCACGGATAGGTTATGAATATTTCCCAATATCTTTGTTCTGAAAAAAATATTCTTTATCCTCTACTGTTTCTTTATTTGAACTGGAACTTATTTATTTTACTTAATTCTTCTTCTATCTGTCCTGTGGCTATTTTATTTGTGCATTTAAACACAATAAAATTTTTATTATTCATTGTCTATGTTTGCGATTTGTTGTTGGCTGCAAACCCCTCATTTTATCTTGTTCTTTGCTTCATCCAGGTTCTAGAAAAAGCTCTCTCACGTGATTCAACCGCGGAATTGTTGGATAGGTCATAAATATTAATAGTCTTGATTATTTGTGTATCTATGTTTTTATTTTATCTTTGTTCAATACATTTCTTCAGGAAAATTATATATATTCAATAATCAGTTTTATATATATTAAGATACTGTTGAATAATTATTATTTTAATATATCTAAAAATATATATAAACCTCACATGCCCTGAAGGTTAGCACTCTCCGAGGTTTCCCTTTCTTTAAATTACATATTTGTATTTAAATTATATTCGAATGTTTTTTGCTCATGGGTAAACTCATTTATTTATCATTAGTTTCTTTGTTTTGTATTGGATTTATGGTCGAGTGTTTGGGTTTTTTGCTATCGTTGCTTTTTAAAAAAAACTGGATAAAAATTAAAACAATCTTAATTTAGTCCCGTTTTTTTTTTTTTTTTTTCTCCTTAATAGTTATTTTCTTCTTAACATATTAAGAGAGCAAGAATAATTAAACAAATTCAGAATATTATTTTAGTAAAACCATTATTGTTTATACATATTCTATTTTTGTGTATATCAATTGCTCATAACAAATTTTTAAACTGTGAATTATTTATATCATCAATTAAATTGCTTTAGTTCAGCTTCTATGAACTTAAATTTATAAGCAGTTTGGTACATGCATGTTACTATATTTTTAATAATATTTTTCCCTTTTATTTTCTCATTGTGCTATGTTTTGAAAGGGAAATGCTTTGCTTTGGGTTTAAAAATGAACATCGTCTTGAGAGTCAATTTACATTCATGAATTGAAGCAAAAAACTTCCATAAATTTTCTCTTCCTTTTATTCGATTTTGCTACTTACCTTTTGAAATTGCATTTTTATATAAACAAGAATGTCAGCTTCAATATTAGGAGTTCCAGCAAGTTTGATTGGAGAAGAAATCATTGGCCGTTTGGTTAAAGAAGAAAAAGGGTTTATTTGGTTCATGCGACTGAAAATGACGTATGGTTATAAGTGTTATTACATTTGTTTGCTTTCTTTTTATACGAATTCTATTATACAGTATTTTTAATATATTTTTCTCGGACTGTTTTTCAGGTGCAAATTTTTTGACCAACTAAAATTAGGCAATGATGTTCTAAGATCTGTGAACTTTAATGATGCATATTGTTTCAACCAATTCCCTGTCACAACCTATGTAAAATTTGTGCAAGAGTGTGCAGATGCTGGAAACATAAATGCAAAGTATTTTGTAGGCACAATGAGTTCTTCTATTAAATTTTTCCTTCTATTTTCTTTGGCAAGTTGTAAGAGATTTTTATTATTTTATAATTTTTTTTTGAAGATTTATTTTTGCTAAAATATTATTTTCGCAGAGTTTTATTTTTTGCTATGGAGACATTGCTCGAGGGCTACAAATTTTAGAGGAAGCCTATGTTATGTCATCTACTGTTCGATGCTTATATTTTGCGGATTTAAGCTACGCTCTTGCACTTGGCAGTATGATGGTTTGGTAAAAAAAAACCCGTGGCAGTGAATTGTTTCAAGAATTGTTTGGAGAAAATGATTTTAGATTGCCTTCATTGAAAAGTGACTTATATTGGCGGTTGCTTAAAGCAGGAATTGGAAATTACCAGTTACCTTTTGTTTCTTGTTATTGTTCGAATGAAACAACTCCGTGCTATGGGCGATGTATGGAAGCTAATCCAGTGTCACTGTCATTTTTTAATAGATGCTGTTATGGTTGTTTGGCTGTTAAAGAGTATTGTCGTGTCAAAGAAGATTTGTATCGATTTGTTATTATATATGATATGTGATGAATTATGTACACGTGATAATATCATCTTGTTTCATTGTGCTTGTAGCAAAAACTTTATATAAACATGATATTTTGGAAAGTTTAAATGCACAAATATTTGTTAATCATCAATATTGTGTTATTTCATTATTTAACGAATTGATATAAATGCCTTTAGTATATATACTTTGGTTTTAATCATATGAACTTGATATAGTCATTGATTTATTTTCATCATATGTTTTTCTTTAAAATTGAAATCACCCTTTATTATTTAACAATTTTTTGCCTGATGTGGTGATAGCTTTGTATAGTCACAGGATTTTTAAAAATTTTTAACAGTATTAGAAGGAGCTACATGTTTGTCAAGGTACATTTCAAACAAAAATTCATACTCGTCATTTATATTCATTAAGTTCTTAGTGTATTCTTATTCTTGTTTTTATCTTTATAGATTGTGTACAAATCTACTTATCGAATCCTTCCTAAAGAAAATTCATGGCACGTAACATATAATTACAATCAACATCGCTCTAGAGAAGTATGTTTGAGGTGGAAGGATTTTGTTTTAGAAAACAATTTATAAGAATATGATGTTTGTTTGATCTAAGTGTTTATCAAATTATTCACCAAGTAGTTTCTACATTCCTACTAATTAATTATACTTTGTCCAAACTTCCAATTTAATAACTAATAACAAATATTTATCTAGAGGTATTCTAATATAAATTGAAATATATTATGAAGCTATATTTAACAAATATAAGCATAAAGGATCATTTCTTTTGTTTACAAGGTAATTGTATTAGCTTATCTTTAAAAAGATAGATGAAGTTGTTTATATATATATATATGTGTGTGTATCTATATGTGTGTGTGTGTGATAAAAGAATTTTATGATCATTACTGTAAATTGTTTTCTGATAAAAACTGCAGCAAAACAAAATATTAAAGCACCACTAAAATATGCACTAAAAAAATGTATAAGAAGAGCAATATTACATCAGAAAAATTACAGTTATCAACATTAACTTTGAAAATGCAGAAAAACATACATATTTATGAAGTTGCATTTCAAATAATAATTTCCTATATTTTTTCATATATATACATTATCATCTTAATGTAGTCATTTTCGAATAATCAATGTCATTGTATTCTTACTTTTCTTTTGCCTTTTATAGATCTCGTGCAAATTTAAATATTAATTCTCCCGCTTTAAAGAGAATTGATCGTGCATCCCATATAATCACAGCTAACATCATGTCATCCAATTCTTGAACGAGAATATCGCTGCCGATATCTGCATCTACCAAATTCATCACTAAGATAACGCCGCCAACTCAGATCTATCTTGACTCCTCAAAGTGTACGAAGTTACTGATCTGATTATATCTTTTCTTCTCAAGGCACAGTAAGCCATCGACCTGGGTATATTCTTCTTTGTTAAGATGAGAGCTGGTTATATTTTTCATTGGTGAGATCAAATGAACTATTGAGCCTTAGTAAAATAATATTGAAATATTTCCGTCTAGAAATTATTTCAATTTAAACCTCGATCTTCATTCTCATTTGTATTTAAGGTATGTAGAGCTCTTTCAGCTGCTTGCTTAATTAATCTTTATTATAAAAAAATTTGTATATATATCCCTAACAGGCATTTCATGGGATTTGTATATTATTACAATTGAATAATAGATTATACCTATGGATGTAATATTATATATTAAAAATCACGCTTATCCAATACTTTATTCAATATATTTTGTGTTTACAAGCCAATGTTCCAACACAAGATATTGTCATTCGGTACAAGCTCTTTGTTTTTTAAGCATCCACTGTCATAATCATAAAGATTTCAGCATACACCCACAAATCGGTCGATGATAACAGAATCTAATCATTTGACTAATGGATACTGTAATGGAAAAACCAACTTTCATTCTAACATTGAACTATTTTTCAGTTATACTTCCACTACAGTATCATTACCGCAGTAAAGTTTAACCACAAAGTTCAGGATAAATTCATGTGGTTCCTCTATGTCTAAGACACCAAATTGAAGAAATACATGAAAGGAAAGCCTAAATTTATACACAATCAAGTCAAATTCAAAAATAGATCTATCAACAATTGTGACATTTATGACAACCTTATACTGATATGAGAAAATAAAATCATTTCTCTATAAACATATACATGTACACATATATATTATATTTATGAATGTAATTTTTTTAAAAAATATATATGTTTATATATATATATATATATATATATATATATATATATATATACAGTCATTCTATTAGGAGGCCCACCTTACATAAGGTTGCATAAGGTCCCCTCCATATGGCCAATTTTATATGAGAATTTGTAAAATTGACCGTTGGATTAGATGTCCATCTTCTATATCTCATGCCTGCAAAAAATCACAGTGATCCGACGGTTGGTTTCTGAGAAAAATGACTTTGAAAAAAATTGGGATTCAAAGAATAAAAAATGGCAGCTTTTTTCCAGTTTTTCTCAAAGTCATTTTCTCAGAAACCAACCGTCTGATCACTGTGATTTTTTGCAGGCATGACATACAGGAGATGAGCATCTAATCCAACGGTCAGTTTTACGAACTGTCTTATAAAATTGGCCATATAGAGGGGATCTTACGTAACCTTGCGTAAGGTGGGCCTCATAATAGAATAACTGTATACAGTATATATATATATATATATATATTATAATAAATTTCAAATGCTTTTATTTCAGTTTCGTTCCAAGAATCCATTTAGTTTGGTATTTGAAGTACTTTTCTATTTTCAAGAAGTGAAAAAATTCATACTCCATATTTCAGACTTTTTCATTACTCAAAAAAAATTCATTCACAATAGTTGAAGATCAAAATTTTACATTAAGAAATGGATGTTAAAATTTAACGACTCAATTATTTACATTGAGAATCAAATGTTAAAATTTAAGTACCAGATTATACCAAAAAATTTGTGCATAATTAACAAATTAAAAATAATTAATTTTCCCTTTATTATTCCTTCTAAGCAATATCCAACAAAAACAAACTGTTTGAATCAAAAAAACAAAGAAATCAAATATATATATATATACGTGCATCCTTCGTATATTTGTTATCAAAAAAATTCTATCTTATCAATTTCATATATTATATCATACTTAAAGTATCAAATCAATATTTCATTTGTTTCTTGAGAAAATATAAGAAAGACAATTAAAAACATGTACAGAATAAAAATAAATTAAAAAATAATAATTTCTCCCTCTGTTCTTCTCTTCCAAACTTCTCTTCCAAACAATATCAAAAAACAACTGACCGTTTGACACCAAAAAAAAAGGGCGAACAAAAAAAAAAAAAAAAAAATTATGTATGCTACGCATCTTAATTAGAAAATAAGTATACCTTATCAATTTCATATATTATATCTTTATTAAAGTAATATAACCATACTTCATTTGTTTCTCAAGATAATATAAAAATTAAAATTCAAAGTAGTATACAGTAATAAGAATATGTTGTATACATAAAACATACAAAATGTAGCTTAAAGTTTCATCCCTCCTTAAAGCATAAATTTAAAAAAAAAAAAATGCTTGATAAACATTAATTATAATAATAATACATTCTTTAAATAAAAAATTAAAAAAACAAGTTGAATTTTTAAAAAATTCTTATCTATAATGGTAACCTTTTATAAATTTCTGATTATAATATAACTCTGTAACAATTAAAAGAGTATATATATTAAAAGAGTGTATATATATATATATATACACACACACTAACAATAATAATTATGTAAAATATCGACACATTTGATCGATAAGTATAAAACGTAATCAATTAAATTAGAATAATACTCACCCAATTAAAACATAATTTGTTGGCCCAAAATATACTCTAGAGGGGGGGTGAATAGAGTATTGACAATTTAAAAACTAATTTAAAAATGGGATAGAGTGTTTTTGAAAACTCAAACTTTTAATAACTAGAATGCAAGATTAAATCTCAACTCAGCAAAATATAAAGCAAGTAAATAAATTTAAATGCAAGAGATAGAGTTAGAGAAATTTAAACACAAGGATTTTAACGTGGTTCGGTCTCCGCCTACGTCCACGCCTCAAGATCTCCGTCTCAAGGATTAATCCACTATCAATCTCACTTCCGGTGGAGATTCAAACCTTTACACAGCCTTTTTTCACAGTGGAAGACTCTCACCAAACAAGGTTTATTCAAAACCTTAAACTCACAAGAAATACAAGTGAATATGGATGACCACCAATATGATTCTCAACAACACTGAGAATACATCAAATACGCTCTCAATAATATCTCTCAAAGATTTAAACTAATTTGCTCATAGAGAGAAATACATGAATTGAATCACTCAAGAATGATGAACACTTGTAAGCTGCAATAGTGTATATGATTGTGTGTAGAATTAAGCTTCATGGCAAGTGTATTTATAGCCTTAGAAATCAGCTATACGTTGGAGCGTCTAGGAGGAGCGTCTTGGCAATCTGCAGATTCAAACTGGTTTGAAAAATGCAACAAATCCGTTTGAAGATGCAGCCATGTTTGAATCAGCATTCACAATGTCAAATGTTGCAGCAGCAGCTTTGACAATTATTCCAACAGCAATCTGCCACTATTCCTGCAGAACACTTATTTACATATAAACATTTAAGTAAATGGTTGCATTTTACTTTCATTTACTTAAGTTTACAATGTAAATAAGGAAGTACCCCCCATTTGGATTCAATGGAAAATACTAGAAAATCAAATTTCCAATAAATCAAAATGTAGAAAATCAATTTTAGTACAAAAAATAATTTTCGTCAACAGTGTCAAAAATTGATCTATCGAGTAAGGTATTATATACCACGTATAAAAGCTACCTCAAGGCTGTACTCAGTTAATGAGTATATAGGGATCAATTACCGCCAAAAATTATTTTGAAAAACTCAATATATCAAAAATTCATTTTTCATACTTAGCCAAATTTTTGATAGGGAAAAACAGTTTCTGGGAATAGTAACATCTTCAATACTTGAGCCTCCAATTCATGCATTTTGTTGTCCATTTGTTTGCTCCAGTCTATCTTGAAAATCTGTCTTACAAATTTAACATTTAAGCACAAGATATTTGGATAACGCAGCGGCAAATGTTTGTTATCATTAAAACCATATAACATATGCTGGATTGTAACCATTTAGGCTAACATAATTACCTAAAAAACATTAACATAAAAATTTCATCGATAATTTTTACACTGCACCATCTACGGTACAAACAAAATGATAGGAAACAACATTAAAAAAAACTTAAAAACTACACAAACAAAGTATATACATTACAAGAAAACACAAAGTCTATATTGATAGAAGTCCACTTCTGAAAGTAAAACCACAAAAAACAACCTATTTAACAAGACACCTATTAAGACTCACAACACAGTATACGAAATTTAAGTAAACGAATGTCCTTTTTCCGATAGCTTTGATCAAGCTCAAATATACACTTTTCACCAAATCGTAGCTTGTTTGCCTCAACAAATTGTCGCCAATCCTTTGTCAACCTCACCCTTCTAGATCCATTTGTGTAGCGTGTTGCTTTGTCAAGCTTAAATGTCCAAACATTTTGACATGTATCTTCAACCAAAATAGAATCTATCGCATCAAGACCAGCTAAACGAACAAAGCTAATTGGAATATGCTGAAACATAAATTAAACAACTTAAATAATTACTAAATATCAATTAATTTAATTCAAATCTAAGTAAAATCAAATGACAGTAAAATTAAGGTCTCTTTGGACGACAATTCGAAGCATTAAGTATCACAGTAAAATTAGGGCACAGAGATGAAAGAGATTTCCCTGCTTCAGATCTCTTTTTTCCCTGTAAAAAAACATAGAAAACGGTAGCAATAAATAAAAATAAAAGAATTATCAGAAAACAATTCAAATTCTCTATTGACTATATAAACTAAGAGTTCTAATTACTTTTTATATCTTTTTCAGTGGTGTCTTCATAGAGAGTATCATCTGACAATTCCTCTTTGATTGGCATCTTTGTGCATCCATCAAAATCCTTTCCACACCCACTATGGCCAAATACATAAACAAAAAAGCTGGAACTGCTGAGTTGTTCAAAAACAAGTATTTCTCCAAATATCAATTTATGCTGCGCTACAAAAACACTCCACCCATCTGTAAAATATACTTCCACTTCACTTTTGATATGAACACGAACACGCCAAGATCCTTTATGAGTAGTAAGAAAGCAGTTTTCAGATATGCTATCACGTAATCCTGATCCCCTTGTAAAAGCTTTTGGTATAAGCTACAAAAAAAATTACGATGAAATTTTTAAAAAACACTCAAAAAAAACATATAAAAATGATAAACATTTTTGCATTCATAACAGATTGAATAAACCACAAGTATAATTCCATAGTAAATATTTTAATTCCATTTGAACTCAATCGAAGGAAATAAATATACATTACGAAATAAGAAAAGATACAATAGTGAATAAGAAAACAAAGATAGAATATTACCATTTTTTTGGAGAAATCACCTATCATAACCTTGAAAAAACTGGTGGGGCGTAATTCCCTTTCAAGTTCCGATGATTGTTCCATTACTAAAATATAAAATAAATGACAAATCCCATCAGATGATATCTCATTCAATATAACAATTTATAAAAAATATAAAAAAACACCACTTATGTAATCATAAATTACTTATAACTCAAAAAACACCAAAGATCAATTCATAAAGGTTCTTTTAGAAACAAAATTCTTCCAATTCAATATTTTAAAAGAAAACAAAATAAATCAAAAACAAAGTTAGAATCTTTTAAAAGGCAACAGAATCTAACAAATATTTCATATTAAAAAAATTATACTCGTTTTTATTTTGCTTTTGTTTTTTTTTTTTATTAGTATTAAAATATCTCCATAAATTTATAATCTTATCTCAAAAAAATAATTTTCCAGTAAAATCGTTCGATAAAAAAACAGCGCATAAGAAAAACTCGAAAGATAAAATAGTAAATCACCAACAAACATAAATATAAACCAAAGATATTCAGACAAAGAATACATGTTTCTTAGCTTTTACGTAAACTGTCCTTTCTCATATCCAACCGCTTAAAACAATTACAAAAAAAATTTATATGAAAAAAAAAAAAAATTAACTTGTTACATATAAAACTTTAGCTGAGTTAATATTTACATGTTAATATATATGAATAAAAATATTAAAGAAAATAAATAGAACGTAACAAAAAACATACCAAGAAAGGCAACAAATTCGAAGATGTAAACGGTGCCTAGAGTATGAACACGGTGATCAACAGAGAAACCAACTGCAAGAAGACGATAGAAACTTTTGCAGGTCTATACTCATTCTTGAGTCAAAATGGAAACAAAGCTCAATAAATTTGAAGCGATAGCTGTAGACCTACAGTACCTGCACCAATACCTGCAACGGACAGGCTAAAAATTCAATACGGAGAGAACCCATCAAACATAAAGACAAAAAAACCAGCTCTCATTAACCAAAACAACAAATGACCTTCAAACGGAACAAGGATATAACCGTAATTAAAACGAGATAAGCTTTTCACTCAATATCTTACGAATCGTGCAAAACTTAACATATCAAATCAACACTCAGGAAAATTAAATAAATAAAATTAAAAATAAAAAAAAAAACAAATAGACAACCCATAATAGGATCACCCATTAACTTGCACTCTAAACAAAAAAATATATAGAAGGTGCCACCTCTACGATATGTTTAAGAATTGGAAAGAGAGACAAAACCAAACAAAAAACTAATCGGCAGCAAAAAAAAAATAACCGATACAGTTTAAAATCAAACAAGATGCTCATCAAACTCAGTAATATTATAACTAAACATAAATATATTTAGTTTCTATTTAGTCTCGTTTGGGAAGAGTAATTAACTCATTTAAAATAATATATATATATATATATATATGTGTGTGTGTGTGTGTGTGTGTGTGTGTATAGGAACAAGTTCCCCTAACGATTCTACCTACCGTTATTTCTACCATCCGTTTTCAAAACACCAATGTAGGTCAAATATTTTTAGAAACTTACTATTGAATTACATATTCTGCATATATACATTACGTATGCTGAAAATCATAGTGATATAACAGTCGATTTCTGAAAAATGCCACTATAAAAAATTATTATAATAAAAAATATCGCAGTTTTTAATGTGAGATTTTTTAAAATATAACCGTTGGATCAATATCATTTTTTGCATATATAATGTATGTAAGCAGAATATGTAATCTAACAACCAGTTTCTCAAAATATTCAACCTAATTAGCGTTTTGACCATTTATAATCCAACTACCAATTTCTCAAAATATTTGACCTAATTAGTGTTCTAAAAACGAATGGTTGAAATAATGGTACAAAAAATTGTTTGGGAAACCTATCTATATACAGGAAACTGGCCTCATTTTAAAAAAAAAAAAGTTCATCCCATTTTACGGATGATACAGGTCATAGTTTAATATTTTGACGGTTGGATATTTTATTCAGGAATGCTTGTCATACCTGTAAAAAATCATAATAATCCGATGGTTGGTTTATGAGAAAACTAACTTAAAAAAAAATTATCATTTTATTTATTATTTGAATTATAGTTTTTTTCAAAATTAATTTTCTCAGCAATCAAACATCGGATCACTATGCTTTTTTTTAGACATGACAACTCCTGCCTGAATAGAATATCCAACGATCAAAATGTTAAACTATGACCTGCAACACCTCCAAAATGGAGTAACCGTATTTTTTTTAAAATGAGACCAGCCTGACCTCAAACTTCCTGTATATATATATATATATATATATATATATATATATATATATATAAGTACTAATATCAAATACATCTAATGCTTCTTGCATCAGATCTCCTCCTATAGAATCAGTTACGGCGCAAATTTAAAAAAAAAAAAACCTTTGGATTAGATACCCTAATTATGTATATCATTCCTAGAAAAACATTTCTAATTTACTGTTCATAAGCCAAAACGCAGCAATTCAATTTTTATTGAACACAAAAAGACAGCAATTCGAGAAAAGTAGAATTTCCTAACTTTTACTATTTCTATAAAAGAGACGAGAGGTTTCGTTTATAATATTACTGTTCATAAGCCAAAACGCAGCAATTGGATTTTTATTGAATACAAAACGGCACCAATTCGGGGAAAGTAAGATTTTCCAATTTTTACAATTCATAAGCCAAAACGCAACAATTGGACCGATAAGTTGCTTGTGCAGGCTTACTGCCATTTTGACAGGGTTCCATCTTATCTTATCATTGTTCATATTTGACTTTCTTTCCCTCACAGCTTTCTTCTTCCTCACTCCATATCAAATTCTGTACCATTCTATTCTCTTGTCTCTCTATCCCACCCTTACTCGCTCGATCTAGCCTCTTTATGATTTGGTTTGTGAACTGCGAATTCGAGCGGAAAACTTCTTTTGATCGGTACATCTTTCCTTTCCATCTCCTTCATGATTCTAACTTTTAAAACCATAATCCTGACCGTAATATAAACTGTTTTTTGCAGGTTCTGTGAAAGGGAGAGTCGCATCCGTTCGTTCGGACAAGTATTAGTTACGACAGCAACAACCCAACAAAAACAAATTCATTTTTATTGGATTATGACAAAACTAACTGTTAAAACATTATAATATTTTAAATAAAAAAAATCACATTTTTTTAAAGTTATATAATTCAAAAATCAACTATTGAATCACAATAATTTTTAACAACCATAACATATATGCTTGAAGTATCTAATTCAACCATTAATTTTCTTAAACTTGCACCACAACTGACTCTATAAAAGAGTACCTGACGCAAGAAGCATCGGATATACTTTATATTAACACTTTTATATATATATATATATATATATATATATATATATATATATATATATATATATATATATAGTATAAAATAGAGTATACACTCCTTACTATTTTAATCTACCGTTATTTTTCTTGTCTATTTTAACAACATCATTATTTTATTAATATAAATCTAAATTTAAATATGTTAAATTTTTTTATAGAAAATGGTAGTTCGTTCAAATTTACAGACTACTTAGTTATTATGTTACACAAAAGTTATGTTTGTCATGTTATTTATTTATATTTTTATTGTCTATTTTTAAATAAATAGTTTGATTTAATTATTTTATGAAATTTATTATTAGGTTAATTTTTTTTTTTTTTGCAAAATGTATATATATTCAGAATCATATTATTTTTTATAGTGATCATTTTTGAAATCTAACTGGAATAAATTATAATTTTTTTAAACATAATATTTTTTAAAAGTAACATAGTAAAAAAACATACTGTTAAATGATAATAATTTTATTTGTGCATGATATATTCAAGATAAATGTTTATAATCTAAATATAGCCATGCACTTTAAATCAACATTTCATATAAATAAATATAAATAAAGATCTAAAAAACAAGAATTGATAGGCCACAGCCAAAAAAAAAAAAATCCTCTATTAAAAAGTTCATTTCCATGTCAAATTTTCAACCAGGTAATAATGTAAATAACAGCATTCATAATTTTTAAAAAATAAAACAGCTAATATATATAAAAGTCAAGTAAATTATATGAATCAAATTAACACAAACATAATCTACAGATAAAACAAATTTTCCTAGACCGTATCGGATTTTCCTACCCATACATTTTTCTTCTTTCGTACTCTCTATCTTAATAACTAATTCTCGAATTCTATATTTTAACTTCTAGAGGAAATAACTATAGTCAGTGAACTTTGTCAATTTCGCATAGACATTTAAATATCAAAATTAATAAACAATAATTAAATCGCAATTCAAAATTTTCAATCCAAATCGAAAATCTGCTGCTGCATTCGAGTTAGATGTTGAATCACCGTTTATAAACAATATGAACAATTAAAATGAAAAAAATTTAACTGTTTTTTAACTTCATTTACTGCTAAAAATATATATATATATATATATATATATTTGCTAATGTATAATATGCATAATCTAAATACATTAGATAATAACTTTTAAAAATATTACTTAAACAAATTTTCGGAAACTTATTACTGGCCTTGCCATGCCTACTATCAAAATCATACCTATAGAAAATTGTGATGATCTAACGGCTAATTTCAACATAATGAACCTATACAAAATTATTAATTTCTTTTTCTATATAATATTAACATTTTCTCAGATTTTTTTTTTTCGCATATTAACCGTTAAAACCTTTTAATGATTATACACTTACCACATATCTCATCTAACAGTTAACTTTAAAAAAAATATCTTAAGCAATGGAACTCAAAGAAGTAACCAGATTCATTTTACATTACATACACTATATCTTATAATATTTATTTTTATGATAATAGATAATCATCATTATAGTCAAGTTCAATAGAATAAAAAGTACATATCCTCTCTATCAAGATATTTAGTCTTTCTCCTTTCTTAGCTTTAGATAGTGATTTGTTTGAATTAAATGCTTGGACTGAATGCTGTGAACAAATCAAATCATCAGTTTTCTTCTCTCTTACGATATTTGCTTTTTGTTTCTTGCAAGACATAGACTTCTTATATAATCCACACTTATCTCATATCCTTTCTTATACTTACCCTTTACTAGCGCATAGTTTCACCTCAATCTACAGGTAACCATTTTCTTCCTCAAGTTTTTTCCTTCTCTTCAATGATCTGCGTTAATACTAATATCTTCAATTATATTCATAAATAAAATATATCAAATATTTTTCCCCTACTTTACATTGTCTTCTAAAAATAATAGACTGCATCTTTTAAAAAAAACCATGAGTTTTCGGTTATTACTCTATCAACAAAAAAATTTAAACTCTAATTAAATATACAATTTGTTCATAATTTAGAATAATTATTTCCACTTAAATGTTCCATTTTTTTAAAACTTATTCATGATTACAATAGTATATAATTCTACGTCAAAAAAAACTATGATAATGTAAAAAAAAAAAAAAACTAATAAGACAATAGTGTAAGAGGTAAAATACAATTATTATAATGCTTATTTATAAAGTTATACTTTTGCTTGCAAAAGTTTCATTTTTTTTGGAATATTCTACAGCTTATATTTTTTATGTGTTAACTTTGACTCAAAATTATACTGAATTTATATAATTCTATAAAATCCTACAATATATATATATATATATATATATATATATCACCAATATATATATATATAGATATATTACCAATTTATACTCTTTCTGTTGCATAAGATATTTACCTCAATTTAAACGATTCTATATCTCAATTATTCAATTTTATCTGTTACATTTTATCAGCTTCTAATTGCAAATTTAAATATCCAGTTTCCTATTTCTAATTCCATACCTAAGTCTCCCTTAGAAATGCAATCTACATCACTGAATATCTCAAGCACAGTATATATTACTAAATTTGTACCCTATTATTTTTTTTTCCCTCCAATCTATTATCTTACTATTAAAATATTCCTGCAAATTATTTTTTTTTAATTTTCTTAGACTTTTAATAAATTACTATTTATAAATTTCAATAAAATATATATAACCTAGCATACATATACCAAATAACATAATCTGTATACAATTCCCTATATATTATCCATAAACATATCCTAACTTAACTTTGACTTCTTTCTATTCAATATTAAATGATTTTCTTAAATTGCCTATATATCTATTTCCCTTTAATTTCGCCTATTGACAGTTAATATAACTACTGTAAGATCAATAATTAACAATACAAAAAAAACAAAAAATTAGAACCATTCAGAAAATTTCTTTTAATGTAACTTTTACTTTAAACTAATATACATATATATATATA